>JAMRYI010000223.1:0-222007 GCA_029231635.1 Ditylenchus weischeri
AAATTGAGTATCTCACCTTGGCGCTAAATCTCCAACTATGGCTTCGGCTAAATTTTTTCATAAAATTTTTAGTTGAGGTCACAAATCCACCAACCAATATCGTGAACAAGTGCCATTTTGACACACCTAGTTGCATTCACATGAGATAACTCTTGCTCCAAGGACATCGCCAGAACAGCCATTCGGTACATATGAGAAGCTACAGTCTCAGGTTCAGGCACCTACAAACATCCAGAATTTCGATGGTGGTTATCCATCTGGATTTTAGGTATTTACGTCTATACCACAATCATACCAAAAACACTACGTTTGGTAGAGGCAAAGCCATAAATATATTTTGAGATTAAATAGAGAAAAATGAGGTACGGAAATATTTTGCAAACAAATAGTCACGGTCTAAGCATTTAAAAATATGGCAGAAGAAAGGTTAATAACCTACATTGAAATGAACCTAACCCACAGTGAAAACACAATTTTCAATAATTTTATTTCCGGATTTTTTGCAAACAATTTACCTGTTCTTTTGAGGTGCTTCAAGTTGTCCTTAAAATATTCCATTTACACCTAATTTTAAAAAACAGAAAATACAGTACTGAGCATAGTTGCACGGCAGCAAAATTTTCAAATCCCGCCTGCCGGCGCTTTAAAATTTTAACGCCGCCTTCGGCGGAGGCGGCGTTAAAAATTTCGCCGCCGCCTGGCGGAGGCGGCGTCATTATTGAAGTTACCCGCCTCCGCCGGCGGACACGTATCCGCCGGCTAAATCGCTCCTGCCGCCTCCGCCGAGATTGTTTTTGAACCATTTTTTAAAATAAAGCGAAATTTCAAATATTAATTTTCTGCACTTTTATTTTATATAAACAAGTCAAACTTTGATCAAATGAGTATTATAAGCAAGTAAAGTTTTACTCAGTGTTTGCACTCACTCTGATTTTTAGGCAGTGAGTGAGAGTGAGAATCAAAATATTTTAGGGCAGTGAGAATGAGAGTGAGGGTGAAAATTTTGGGCAGTGAGAATGAGAGTGAGAGTAGAGAAAAGAGAGTGAGGGAGTGAGTGAGCTCACTGAGATTGTCACTCCGAGTGAGAATAACTAGAATCAAAAAAATTATATTTTATTAACTCGCCATTGGAATTTTCATTGATAACTAGTTAATGTTTTTAGAATTAATGTAGACAAATGTTTTTGCGTTTAACAGATCAAATTTTGTCCTGCTCCTATGCCTGGCAGTTGCCAATCCACATTGTGAAAAGCAGCGTTCAATAGGCTGCTAGTGGCTGACACTGCCAATATCTCTAATGCCAATTCAGCAATCTGTTTCACTCCTGTAACTTGTGTTTGTGAGAAATCAATAAGTCGAACAAATTCAAAAATGTACGGATGTAATCAAGCCCTGCCAAAATTTAGCTGCATTTGTCGGATTTGCCAGAAGAATCTTTTTAAAATGTGTCCTATACAATCCTTGATCCACCCCTTCTTTGTTTTTGATGCAGCGGCAGGCTGCGGTTGCTGCAATTGCATGAGCCGACTCATTATTCCGGATATAGGTTGATCGTCAGTAGGTTGGACTCTATCAGTGTTAGGCCGGAACTAAAATTAGAGATTAATTGCAACGAGTTAATTGCAAAGTGGCTGGATTCGTAGCACTGAGTATGGCGGCAGATAAGGCAGTTGATGTAATTGAAGATGCCGTTTCGCCTGATGCCGTGCCACCAACTCTTGATCCAATTATTTTGCAGAAACAGGTGAAGACAGCAGTTGACAATTACCAGCCGAGTTGCATCAACAAGTTGTAAAAATAAGGTAGTAGATGCAAACATTGTGCTTGATTGATCAGTGTTAATTGTCTGTCTTTATTTTTGAATTCAGATGTACGCATTGCTTTGATTTAAATAAAAACTGTGTTGATCTTGGCCTGAAACAGAAAAATGTAATTTCACCTCAATTCTCACTGAGAATGAAAAGTAAGCAAGTGAGAGTGAGAGTGAGACTGAGATTGAAAATATTGGAGTGAGTGAGAGTGAGGAGAATAAAATCAGAAATTGAGGTGAGAGGAGAGTGAGTGAGTCACTCTCACTCACTGAGATTCTCACTTTGAGTGAGCTCACGCAAACACTGGTTTTACCATTCAAAAGAATTGGTTTTGTTGGTGTCTTTCGGCTTGTTGAAAGCTTGTTAAAAGATATCTTAAGACTGTGAATTTAAAAATTTCATCTGTTTTTTTATTCATTTAATCAATTAAATTTTATTAGTTAGTCTTTTTGAAATAAATGAATGGGAAACAACAAACTAAAGCAAAATCACTCCGCCGGCGGCTCCGCCTGCCGCCCCTTTTCGCTCCGCCGCCGCCTCCGCCGCCTTTCAAACTGCCGTCTTGCCGCCGCCGCCGGCCCCGCCTTCGTTCAAAAATTTCGCCGCCTCCGCCTGAGGCTCCGCCGGCGGATGCGGGCCGCCGGCGGAGCCGCCAGGCGGGGGTGCTATGGTACTGAGTACAGTCATCCTTCGATATAACGCCAACTCCATAGCTGCACGGGCGCCGACCCGACAATTTGACGATTTTCGAGTGCCCGACTGAACATGGGTCCTCCATAAAGCAGTTAAATTGAAGTGGTGTGATACCGAAAGTAGACTGTAACCCGTATATTCTTACCAATATATTCAAAAGTTCGAATATCTGAAGACCATTACCTGCCATCATACAAAATGATAACAAAATATTATATTATTATATGCTTCTTCAATAATCTGGTTTAGAATAGTGGGTGGTTGGAATTAGGCGTTCTGAAAATTATTGATTAAGACATAAAATAACTGGAAAAGAAGTTCTCAGTAAATTGTCGTACAAAGAATGTTCGACCATTGTTTGATAGAGACTAGAAAAAAATTAAGGAAAGCAAAAGATGAATATTTGGTGCTTTTACTATTTACCACAAATAGATATCCGGCAGAAATAGAATAACAACTATAACTTTGAAACATTTCCACTACTTTTCGAGGGTCTTATGTTATGTGGTTCAGAAATCATGCATAAACTAACAAAAATTGGTTACCGCAAATGGTCTAATAAGACGATAGGCTGTCATTTGTTGCAACTTCCTCTAGGAGGGCCATTCTTTAGAGAGAGGGCTGCTATACAGGATGTCCCAAGAAATTCCACCGATTTTAAATGGCCATAACTTTTTGTCCTGACACGATTTCGAAATTCTGTAAAAGCCAATCGACTCAGCTCGCGATGAGAATTTTTTAGCATAGAGAATTTTGAGAATTTTTTTAGCATATAACACTATGGTTCGGAAAAACACAAAAAAATCACTTTTTCTGTGCTCCGTTGTTACGTTCAATAAAGATGGTTATTCAGTGTTCGTTTGCTAACAGTGTGACTTGGATCGTTTTGTGACAAAATTGGCTATATTCTGATGAAAGATAGAAAGTGAATTTTGTGTTTTTCCCAACCAAAGGGGACCAAGGCAAATTTTCAAAATTTTGGTTGAAAATTTTTCTGAGTGTTATATGCTAAAAATTCTCATCGCGAGCTGAGTCGATTTGCGTTTACAGAATTTCGAAATCGTGTCAGGACAAAAAGTTATGGCCATTTCAAATCGGTGAAATTTCTTGGGACACCCTGTAATTAAAGAGTTATGCATTATGTTTCTTGACCTACAGTCAAACCTTGATATAATGACACCCTAGAAATTTCGTTCCCGCTGTAAAGGGCTCTGTAGGAGCATAAGGACCCGTTTTTACTATGTGAAATGGCTACTTTTTAAATGTGAAATTTGTTGTCTTTTTAAAAAACGATAAGCAAAGTCGGAATCCTCACGTTTTTTAGACCGAACAGTCTACTAATAAAAAAAGTTGAAAAAAATAGGACCCTATTAGGCGGAAACTAATTTTTTGGGAAGACACTATACTTACGACTGACTGTAATAACTTCGATCCAAGGAAGCCATGTTTACAAGACTTTTTATATGCCGTTTTTTAATAGAACATTTACGGCAGATGAAGATAGTTGTGCACCAATAACGTTCAAACATAGGACTAAGACTAACACCGGTAAAAAGCCAAACTAACAACTGGAAACGCATTAGCCGGAAAAATTTATTGATCACACACACTTCGATACCATAACAAAATAACTGGAATATAATTATGAAGAGTCTCACACAACCACCTTAGTTTCTGCAGCAGCCACCAGTTTCTTCTTCAACTCAGCCTTTTTGGCTAAATCCAACGGGCACTTCTCTTCTTTGTTCTGCATGTAGATGTCACCTCCGTTCTTAGCCAGGAATATAGCAAGGCTCTCGTTATCATCTTCACAGGCGCAGTGCAATGGCGTGTTTCCATCCCTATCCATTACATTTACTTTGATCTTTTTATTCCCAACCAGCAGACGCACCATCTTCTCGTGACCTAAATAGTTCTTTTTCATTCAGACTTAAAACTTTTGGTTTATATACTCTCAATCTCTATCAAACCAAGAATCTCAAAGTTAAATCATTAGATTGTTCTGTCAATTTAGGTGTGGAGGTAATCCGGAAACATAGAAACCCACTAAAAAAGTAACCAACGTAAGATGGAGGCAGATTGGATAGTCAAAAAGATAATTTTATTTAGGCAAGCTTTCAAATATTGCAGTGGATAAAAAATACAAAAGGAATCAAAAAGTACTTTCTCATCACCAATTTTTCCCACTACTCAAAACTAGTAAATGAAATGAAAAATTTACCTTGGCAAGTAGCCCTGTGCAAAGGTGAAGCCCCATAGTTGTCCTGATTGTTCAAGTCGGCCCCATTATCAACCAACATCTTGGCTATGTCCTCATGGTTCTTGGAGCAGGCGTACTGGAGTGAAGACTGGCCATTGTTGTTCCTAAAAGCAATTCATAAATTCTTGAAGTTAGTTACCGCAGTAAATAGCCAACCTGTGGTTTACATTTATTTCCGAGAAGGACAGCATGTATTTCACAACCTCAGTACGACCAGCACTTGACGCAATCATCTAGAATTGGAAGACGATAGATTATCATTTCCGATTGAGATACCCAGGCGCAGACTCTATGGACTTCAGGCAAAACTTCAGGTCTCACGAAAATCTTAGAAAAACATTGAAATTTGGCAAAACGTCACCAAATTTAGAAAAACATGAAGTTTTAATTAAGCTACAAAATGTAGCCGAACTCTGGCTTTAAAAACTATTCACTCTTCATCACAAATTACCATAAAAATTTTGCTCGACTTTGAGATTCAAACATTTTACTCAAGTGTTTCGCAGAAACCTGGGCACGCACTTGGGCATCTCCAGCACACACCTATCACAAAATGTCAACTGACTTACCATCGGAGTCCAACCACTTTCATCTGTCTTGTTAATCAACGAAGGCTCTGCTCCCAGGATCAACTGAACAAACGGCAAGCACCCTCCTGCAATAGCCAAAACGATTGATAAGAGATTTTTTATTAGACAAAAGATGTTTACAAAAAGGATTTTACGCAAAAGATTTTACGCATGTAGAGGGTTTCAAAATTTTCCCACATAACTTTTTGTTATAACTTAAACCGACTTGAATTTTTCTTCTGCTTATCATAAAACGAAGTTCCGTAAACGCAGTTCAACTAAGTTTGCTTTGACAATTTTTGGAATATAATGCAATAAACACAATTTTTACTTGGTCCTCTCTGTGGTTCGGGTCTTGGTCAGTAAACCGCAGTAGAACTGCATCTACAAAACTTCGGATACAAGTCAGAACAAAAAGTTATGATCATTTAAAAGTATGGGAAAAATCTTGGGGCCTATATGATGCCGTTATGATGGGCCTATATGGGGCACAATGGTGCCCAAAAATTTGCCTTGGTCCCGCCTGTTGAATTTTTCAATGGTTTTACTTTAATAATTTTAATATTCTTTGTCTGTCTTCCTTTACAATATATGCAATACTTTACTGATATTAATATCGTGATTAGTACCGTTCCTCTATTCAAACGATAATAAAAAAATAGGGCCCATATGTGATATTTTTAATAAAAAATTCAATAGGGGGGACCAAGGCAAATTTTTGGGCAACATTGTCGTATAGGGCAAAATCTTGAAATACCCTGTATATTGAAATACCAATACGTGAAAAAATTACCAGTAGCAGCCCAGTGCAAGGCAAGTCTGCAAACAGAATTTTTTGAATGTGTTTAGCAAACATTACATCTACCTTCCACTGTCATCTTCATACTTTGTTAACTCTGGAAGATAGGTTACGAATCGCTTAGCCTAAAATCAATCAGACAAATAAATTTGGAGCAGAAAGCCAAACAGCGGGATCAAGAACTTACAGAGTCAGCATCATTTTTGCGCAAGCATTCTACCAATTCAGCAAACTTTTCTTTGATCGGTTTTTCGACAGTCTCAGTAGCCATTGGACAAATCTAAAATTGGAAGATGAGATCATGAGAAATTTAGAGCCAAAGCTTTGCAAAGGCTTTCAATCAAAGTTGATGGAAAAAGGGGAATTTATAGCCGTGTTTCATGGACTCAGAACTAATTTAGCTGGATATCATCTTTTTTCAAATAAATTATTTTCGCGGCAATTGTTTGAATGACAATTTTTAAGAAATATAAATAGGCAATCGGCAGAAATGTTAGTTTCAATGTTCACGGCCCCTCAAAAACTGCACTTTAGTGTATTAGCGAAATTTGGTGCCAAAGCCAAAATTTTGAAAAATCGCTGTTTTTTAGTTTATTTTATCCAGCACTTCTGGTTTTATGATTTTTGTTCAACCTCTCGTAAGTTTATTGTCGAAAAACTCACCACATTCAGCGCTTTCGAATAAGCTATCACTTACCCCATAAACTTAACTAATTTCATAACTAGAAGAGATTTTCGTGAATATTTCCGAAATTTTTCTTCGATTTCTTTGACTTGCCGCCGACTTTTTCGACAATAAATTGCTGAAACAAGACTTAGACGTGATAGAGGTGTAAATTTGCTGCATTTTGGTACCAAGGACGTATACAAAAAATACAAATTTTGGGTGTTTCATACAAAAGTTGGATGAAAAATGCAAAAACCCCTATTTTTACTTGGAAAAATGTTGTTCGCTTCAACGGTCTCTAGTTTCTAAAATAACATCTTCACGAAATTCGGCTCAACTTTTCGAGTAGTTTAATGTATGAGCTACGTTTTGGTATATAAGTTGTACGTAAAACTCCGTGGTTTTGCACTTTTTTTCCGTCGTTTATGTTGTCCAATATTTTTTGTATTTTCAGGTGATTCAATGGTGCAGACGAGACGTGCTACTGTGGTACGAAAAAGCAACAAACAAACAGACGAAAAACAAAGCAACCTGTCACTCTGAGCTTTGGATGATGCGACTGCTAGGCTCTCATCAGCAGTGGGTAACTTGCCAGAGTTGCTGGAACAGAAACGTTTGATTGGTATGGTGACTTTACAATTACTTTTCAAATCAATCTGATAGATATTATTTCTCGACATATCTCCATACGAGCACGACCACCACGCTGCTGTAAAATATTAAAGAGAGAAAGTTGTATGTGTTATTTGAAGCGGAAAAAAAAGCTGCTCAATGGACAAAGTAAGTGTTTTTAAATAAATTCCCATACCCAATTGGAACTGGAACCTGATTGGAAAATTTTATTAGGCATTCCGATCACAGAAAGTCTACAATTGTGCGTCAATAATGATGATGCCCTCCGGCTTATTTTAATCACATTGTGTTCACGGCCACTGACTTCGGTACGTTAATTTTGTATAAAAATGGATAAAGCAAAATGAAATACTTAGAAAGAGCGAAAAGACATTCTGACATTCATGGAGGAAAAGGGAATCGATCCATCAGCGTACCACTTTGTTCAGAAGTTGAAGTGATATTTTCGCTTTCAAAATATGTGTCAGGTCAATAATATTTTTCTTAACAGGGCACTTTCCGATATGACCAACCATCCCGGTTAAGAAGTACACCAAGGAGCAGGCACAAAGACCGTCAACATGTTTTCTAAGCTGCTAAATCACAGTTCTTGTTTCGTGATGGAAGGGGTCAAGAATCTTGTTCCTGAGAAGCATAATCTTCCAATAACCAAGGTTTTCTATTTGAACTGAGTTCGTTTTTTTCTGTGAGAGCAGTCAGTAGAAGCCTTACACTACAAGGTGAATGATGACGAAAGGCGGCTCTCCTGCATGCGCGAAAGAAAGAAGACGCTAAAAAAAAATATTAGAAGTCTCTTTTGAAGAAATCTTTTGTTTGATGGAAATTCGATTGATTTGTAATTGTTCAGTTGTTAGGGTTTTCAATAAAATTGTCGAAATTCAAGCAAAGTATCTAAAATTAGAGGTGATGACGGGACGGGATCCCGTCGGGATCCCGATCCCGCCCGATCCGATTTTGGTCCAAAATCCCGTCCCGAAATCCCGCCCGACCATTTCCCGAAATCCCGATCCCGATCCCGAAAATCGTCAAATCCCGACACGATTTTTTTGGAACTTATTGGGACCTATATTTTTTTACAAAACAGCGACACATACTAATTTTATTCAATAGTCCCTCAATTCTATCAATCAATATCACTTTTCGCACACATAATATTCAGATACTTGCTTCCAAAAATGATAGAACACATCAGGACCGTCAAATAATTTTCGCCATAGGAATTCTTCAATGTAACTGACTAAGTGGGAGTGGGCTGTACCATATTCTTTCTTATGACGGTTCTTCAGCTTTTGATGCATACTTTCGACGCCCTGCGTATGGATTTAATAGAGAAAACAGTTCACACGAAAATAATAAAGCCGTAAAAAAAAAGGGACGTTAAAAAATTGATCATACACCAAAAATATGAGGTGTGACCCCAACCCAATAAGTACCGATTTTTTATAGCATTTTTATCAATTATTATTTGTTTGATAAATTCTGCTGCATCGTTTCCGCTTTTGTATGTTGATGCGCTCTTTATCTTTTTGCATTTTCAGATGAGTGTTATTTGGAATCGATCTTTTTGCAAAGCTGTCGGCTACTGAAGCAAAATGTGGAGTGTGCGGCAATGTGATCAAGATGTCAGGCGGTAGCACTGCCCGATTGAATGTTTGCTTATAAAGTGATGTTCATTGTTGTGAAAAAGCGTGAATAAATGATTTTTTAAATAGCTGCGTGTGTGCGTGGGGTAAAAGAAAGGTTGTTAAAGGCTACTAAGTGCAGAAATGATGCGACTAGTGGTAATTTTCCACTTAGATTTGATATTAGCCGAATCCCGAAATTTGTTCGGGATCCCGACGGGATCCCGAATTTTATTTCGAAAAAATCCCGATCCCTATCCCGAAACATTTTTGGCTAAAAATCCCGTCCCGAAATCCCGCCCGAACCGGTTTCATCACCTCTATCTAAAATTCAGAAATATTTTGAAAATGCACAAAAAGTTTTTTCAAAATTTGTGGCGTTTTGTTTATTTTTAATCAATCTAAAGTGCAGTTTTTGGGGGGCCGCGTGTTTGTGCAAGCATTTTACAAAAAACGGGCATAACGGAATTTTGCAGCAAAATTTCGTTATTTTGCAGCGAATTCTCGTAATTTTGCAGTAAATATTTGTTTTGCCCTTTTTCGTTGAATTTTCTACTCTTTTTATCAATGTTATAACACCATCAGGTAGTCCTGTGATTCTAGTTTCTAGAGAGATATCATTTATTGCAACATCTTTGCAAAATGTAGAACAAAAAAGTTAAAAGTATGAACGAAATTATTTTTATAGTGGTTTCATACTTTTACTTTTTTACTTTATTTTTTGCACAAATGGTAAATCACAATAAACGACAAGTCATTAGAAACTAGAATTGCAGTGCTATGTGATGGTATTATTACTTTTTGGAAAAAGATAGAAAAATTAATAGAAAAAAGGAAAAAGATAAATTTGCTGCAAAATTACGAGATTTTGCTACAAAATTCCACAATGCCCAAAAAAACCTGTGAGATTGCTGGTAACATTTGGAGCATCGACATCAATGAATGAATGCAGTTGATACAATTATCACAAGGTTTATGAAAGTCAAATTTGACCGTCAAATTACAAACAACATAAACAGAAATCATTCTATTAAGGCTGAGGAAGAGGACTCGAAAAGCGCTGAAGAAACATAGTTGTTGACTTAAGTCAAATTTAAATTGATGGTTTGAACGTTTCCATTTTAGTGCTTGCCCGAAGGATAATTTCCATGACTTGTTTACGCTAATTCGATTCTTGTACACGGATAGTGGGTATTGGAGAAAAAGATTGGAGACGACCTGTAAGATTGATGGCTTCAGCTGCTATGCTGAAGAGTAGAGAGTGTAGAAAACACAGTACACAATTATATGACTTCTTTTGACAATTTAAATTTGTGTCAGCATGATTTTTTGCTCTTTAGGAACTCCTCGAAAATTAATATATTTAAACGCAATTTTTTTGTAGTAGGAATGCTATAAAAACTAGGAGAAAAAGAATTTATTAGAACACTTGGCGCTACCGGAGTATACTAACCTAAGCTTGGGCGCAAGAATCCCGGCGGGAAACGGGAATGGGAAAATTGAAAAATTTCGTTCCAGCGGGAAACGGGAATGGATTCAAAATTTCGGGAATCCCGACGGGAAAAGGGAAAATTTAATTTCAACAGTGAATTGAATTTTTTAGCAGCTTTTATTAGACTCAAACGACTCTGAGTAACAAACAGATAAATCAATAAGATAAATTAACATATTCTAGAGCTTTGTTCAAGAAGGATAAGGTAAGGATCGACGTGGCCTCTTCTGTAGTGAAACACATCCCTTGCATGGCTGAAAAGCTGTTCACTGGCGACGGAAGTATGATGTGATTTGGTTCAATCCTCGCATCATTTTGGCACTCCTTCAGTTGATCTTCTTAAGAACTTCTGATATAGCTGGATGAGCTGACATAATCGTTCCTTTCACAGCCAGATTGAGTTTGTGAGCCCCACAATCAGCATGCTCGAATTGGCCTTAAGGAAAAGATGTAAAAATTTAAGACAAGAAAAGCCAACCTTCAAAGGCGTTCTTCATGTTCACAGCTTCATCTCGAAGAAAAACGTGGCACTGCTCTTTCTTGATCTCCCATTCCTGCAGAATCTTGTTGATAGTGACGTTGATTTTATTTCCAGTGTGGCTTCCTGGTAACTCCCGAATAGCAAGGACATATTTGACTCGTTTCCATTCCTCATCGATCCCGTGAGACTTAAACATCGTCAAAGTTAAAATTGTAAACTAAAGCAGGGAAACCCACCTGATGAACGAATAAGACGATGAAGACCAAATATCCGTCGTGAAAGATAGCGCCTCACATTTTTTCAGCTTTGCTTTGATGAGATTGACGACAGCTCCATAGGCTAAAAAAAGTTGGTTGAAATCAAACTTCTTTTCACTTCGAGGCCGAACAAATCTCAAATTAAAATTTTTCGATTTCGGGAAAATTTCGGAATTTTTGAAAAGTCAGTGGGCGGGAAACGGGATTTTGAACTTTCAACTGGCGGGGAACGCGAATGGGAAAGTCAACATTTTCGGCATTCCCAAAACCGGAATCTCGTGGGATTCCCGGCCCGGACCCAAGCATATACTAACAACTTTTCAAGTTTCGCCTCAAAACTTAGACACCCCACTCTCCAAGCTAACCACTCTCCAGGCTCTGCTGTCCCCTCTCCATCTGAGTAGTGTCAACTTTCAGGCCTTGATTCAAATACCGGAGCATGTTTGGCTGGGCATGCCCACTTCAATGCCGACTTTCTTGACAACCGTTAAGTCAAAATTAAAAAAAAAACAAACGAAAAAGGCTACAACATATTCTCGTGCCTCACCCATCGACTTAACTGGCACAATTACTTACTCTGTCGGCATACATACCGACAACCACACACTTGGCCTATCTACTCACCTGGCTCGCCTACCTACTTTCATGGCTCACCTTCTAACTTTTAAACATGCTTGATTTCTTCAAAACCCTACAGACGAAAAATTGAATAAAAATAGCTCAAAAATAGCATTATACAACCATCCTCTCGAGACCAAAAAATTTGAATTAAAAAAAAGGCGCCAATTTCAAAGAGACCTTTTTTCATAATCCTAACCATTCAGGGCTACAAAATAACAATACTACTCAAAAAATACTAATAATAGTACCAAAAATAACATGTCCACAAAAATGTCTTTATAATTCTCTAAACACTACCCACTCACTCTCCAAGTAACCTAAAATCTCCAAGTACAGCTACTAACTCTCTTAGCACACTTGCTCATTGTCCTGGTACTTGTACGAATTTCTCAAATGGTGCTATCCACTCTTCAGGTTCTGCCATCCACTCTCCAGGTACCCCTACTCACTCTCTAGGTGGCCATTGTCACTCTCCTGGTACATTTTCTCAGTCTCCTCGTACCCCTACACATTCTTCAAATCGTGCTATCCACTCTTCAGGTGCTGTTATCCTCTCTTCAGGTTCTGCCATCCACTTTACAGGTAATCCTGCTATCCAGGCACCGCTACACAGTCTCCAGGTGCTGCTATCCACTCTGCAGGTACTCCTACTCAACCCACCTGGCGACTTACCGACCCAGGCTTCTCTATCTTCTCTCCATTTGAATAGTGTAAACTTTCAGGCCTCAATTCAAGTACAGGGCATGTTTGGCTGGACATGCCAGCTTTAATGCTGACTTTCATTTCTTGACAACTGTTCATGTGAAATTTGAAAAAATCAAAAAAGTCTACAACATACTTTCTTGCCTCACCCATCGACTTAACTGGCACAATTACTTACTCTGTCGGCATACATACCGACAACCACACACTTGGCATGCCTACCTACTCATCTGGCTTGGCTACCTACCTTCTAACTTTTAAACATACTTGCTTTCTTTAAAACCTTACAGTTTGAATCAAGCTTCGAAACAGTGTTATACAACTTTCCTCTCGAGACCAAAACAAAAAACATTTGAATTCATTTGAATTCTACCATTTGACTCCTGAGATTTCAAGCTTCAATTTAAAAAAAAATGACCAAAAAACCAAACAAAAACACTCCAAAAAAAAACAAAAACGTCAATTGTCCACAAACAAAACATCTCTAATACTATATAGGAGATTCTATGATAGCAAACCATGTCTAAAATTTGTCGAATTTGTTTGGATATGCCACTTATTCAGCTATTTTTTGTTCAGGGACGCCATTTGATTGCCTTTCATATTCTTACTTGCTTCCGGAAAATGGGCAATACTCCATTGAAGATGGTAAATAAGATTTACGTGTTTTTCTGTAGTGGTTCTATTCTTTAGTGCCAAAGCAACCGTCTATATCTCCAAGAAAGTCTTGAAAACGAAGATGAAATCAGCAGTAAAGGTGTGCCCATGGACGTTGAGCAGCTTAAGTTCCAGCAGAATTCAGCTATTGTGTCCAACGAAAAAGAAGAAGAACAGCCGGTCGAAGTCGCCGTGGGTGAGGTTCCGTCTCGAAATCGAGTAGGAACTGCTGACAGCTCCTCTGTGTCTTGCTCAATCAATCAAATAGAAGTCGCCAGAACATCTCCTGCTGGGTGTGTGGTCACTATTGAAGAGGAACAGGACAGGAAGTAACTTTTGACTTAGTTCGGGCACACTGCATTCAAGACAAAATAGTATCGGGGCTAGGACGTAACCATTATCAATTCAGATCGAACACAAGATATCCTCATGGCTGTGTTATTTTTCTTATACTTATGCCATGCTGAGGATCTGGTTGTTCTTTGTACGGTCGACTCTCAATAAACCGGCATCATTGTCGACCAGCCTGGCATACCGGTTTATTGGGTGCGCATCTTGTTTTAATTCTTCGCTGGCCAGCCAAATCGGGCTTCATTCACAGTGCTGGTTTACTGGCAGTGTAGGTTTATTGGAATGCCGGTTTATTGAGGGTTGACTGTATTGTGACCGTTCGTTGATATTTTTTTTAAATCCATTCAGTCTGGATCACAGGGGTATTGGTTTAATTCACCAAAATTTGGTCCAGCGGTTTATCGCTCATGAACTCTTTTTGGGAGTATGATCACGACTTCTGACACAAAATAACGTTCAGTGTGTGATCTGATATAGAACTATTGCATTTTAAAGTGGGACATGCTTTTTACAACCTTATTGTAGCTTCGCCGGATGGGGTGACCATTGCATGAATCAGTTCGGAGGCATGGGCCATGGACATTGCTATTATGATTACCAAGTATGCTGCCGTCCGAATCCTTATGCCTTCATTGGAAACTATGGAAGACCGGGTGGTTACTCTCCAGAAGAAATGAGACAGATGAAAATGAACAGGCCAGCTATACAGGGTAATTTCGATGGCTCGCCAAATACTCAGCAGCAGACACACGTTGTGACTGACGGGACGTCTCAGGAGCAGCCGGTAGTACTATCATACTTAATTCCGTGAAAAATTGTTTTGATTTTGTCGAGCTTTAGGTGGTTGTTGGAAACGATGAGCAGGGCAGAACGCAATATGTGGAGCAGCAGTTGAGATATGTTCAGCCGACTCGTGGAACACAGGATGAACTTACAGAATGTAAGTTTTCTTGTATTTATTATCCAAACCTCATACAGTCAACTATCGACATTAAATTTCACCTACACTTACCTCCACTTGAAGTCATCAAATTGAGATCAATTGACCCTCCCCCACTTGGTTCAACAACTTTTGCTTTAGGTTACAAAATACCGTATTTCCTCTAATAAGCGTCCTCTCCATAATCGATATATTTTTTTATTTTTTGCCTGTCTGACCCACTTATGGACATTGACTACTAGGAGCGTAGCTCAGTTTTCTAGCTTCATTTTGGTATGTAACATGCCTAGGACTCGATATCCATAATTAGGTCAAACAGGCGCAAAATAAAAAAAGAAAATACCGACTTTGGGGAGTGCGTTTATTAGAGGAAATACGGTATTTTCTAAGTTCAATAAATGACTCACAATGGATTGAAAGAGTGTGACATGGTCGGACTTGAGACTATAAAATTTTGGCGCCCACTCCTTATAGGACAGCTAAGGGGCAGAGCTATCTCGTAAAAGGTGAAAAAAGGTTAAATAATTGTATTCTATTTTGTTTATTTTTCAGTGCTGATGGTTCCTTCAAATCGCCACAACAGAATAACGCATGGAAGATAACTGTGTAAGGATAATTGTAGCGCAAATTTTCAGCGTATGTGTTGCTTAATGGTTGTGTTATATTTTATGGCATAATAATAAAGTATTTTTTGAAATACTCCCCGGTTATCACATTTGCGAGGTGCACGGCTAGATAGATTCCAGACTCAAGACCTCTCAGAGTTTTGGGATTTGGGAAGGTAATATTATGATTTATGGGTTTTAGTGTTGGAGCAGTAGAAAAGCAAGGAAAAATTATCGTATTTGGTGGTCTCCCAAAATGGCCGGAAACCATGTTATTCGTGCGTTTCAAACGCTGAAACGTACAGGAAACTCGTTTTTGTAAAGTGCTCGAATCCCTCGTCATCCAATGTATCGTATGCTTTCACCAATAACTCGCGATTACTGATCCATCCTTGATAAAAACTTGATAATTGGCAAAAGGTATTGACGAGAACTCTTTGCTACTGGAACCATAAAGACTGCGCCTGTTGAATCAACTCCGCCGAACATCCAGGTTCCATTAACACGATGGCCTCTATTATACTTCCTGCCAACAAACTTGGACTCGTCTATTTGGACTTAAGCATTAATTATATAGTTATTTTTTTTGTGATTAGAAACCTCGATGCCTTCTCCTCCGATTTTTGATCCTCCAAGAAAAGCTTCCAATAAAAAGCTTCCAATATATTCCTCTCTGCAAAAACATGCTAGCTTAACTGCAGTATTTGGTCCCATCCCTGTTTGATGCACAATGCCTAAATTGAGCAACTCTGAATCAAATATTAATTAAATAATAAATATAATAAATAAATAATATAATAATATGTTGTATACTAGATAGGCAAAATGTATGAGCGCTCGAATAAACAGAAGAACCTTTATATCAGAACACAATACAACAATACAACAATTATCTAATTGACTATACGAAACAATGACACGCAATTCGTATCAGGACAAAAGTAGTTCAAACACGCATATCAACACAACATAATATAAATAATATAATAAATATCAAATTAATCAAATATCAAATATTAATAACGCTATAAAAACCTTGAAAGAAACTCCGCAACACCAAAAGTTGATGAACGACAGCATATTCACTATATTAAGATTAGAACCTAAAAGATTGTCTGATAACGAACTGAGTGATGATTATTGCACTTTTGCCTTCTCTTGCGATTAACCGCAACCATACGCGTGCACAGCCACTGAAAGACATCCGTATCAGAATTATGAGATAGCTTCATAAGATTTCCGCATCAATCACAAGGAGGTCCCTCTACATCTGGAAGTATCAGTTGGAGCTCTTGACACATATTCAACACAGCACGTATTGCGTTGAATTCGGCCAAACAAATATCCTTTAGCTTGATTGCCATTCTAAAAACACTTAAAGGCATAAATGTAAATCAAATAAGGAATACAAATACCGTATTTCCTTTAATAGAGTGGCCGGCCGCTCTATTTTTTGGATTGTCTTTAGGGGGCCGCTCTGATAAGAGGGGCCGCTCAAATGGAGGGGGCCGCTTTATATTTTGAACCAGTTGGATACGACAAAATTTTTCATGGAGCAAACAATTTTTTTTTATTAAAATTTCATAATAACATAAATTTTCATGCAATCAAACAACATGGGATTCCGAGTTTATTTCGCCGATTTTAGTTTCAAATTGCAGAGAGCCATCACTCATGTAGCCATTTTCCTCGTCTTCTTCTGCGTCCACTTCTTCCACAGCTTCCACCTGCCGAATCGCAGAGCGCGCTACCGTCAGCTCGAAAAAGCAACCGGAATTCGTCCATGCGGCTTGAAGCAGTGCACTTGATCGTTTTCACTACCGCTGTGGCTGATGGTGATCCCGCAGTTTAAAAAGGAGAGGATTGATTAGTAAATAAAACCAAAGAACCAAAACCAAAAAATAAAACCTTTGAATAACTTGGCAACGGCTTCCTCTGGCAAAAAATCCCATGCATCAAAGATCCACTGCAAGTAGACATCCATCGCCGGAGCGTTCGGATTGCCTCCACTGGTGAAATCCTTCTGAGCGTCGTTGGCCATCCAGCGGTTGTAGCTTGAACGAATGTGCGCTTTGAACGGGCCATTCCATGATACATCTGGTGCCTAAAGCATGGTACAGTCGAAACAATAAAGAAAACCTTGAACAAACTTGGATGAACTTTGTGCGACCGTCTGGAATCACAGCCGTGTGAAGATTGGAATCTCGAAGCTTCTTCTTTAATTCGACGTTCTCCTTGTTCTTTCTGTTGACGAGATGGCAGCGGAAGCTATCCAAGACCAGCAGGCGCTTTCCACCAAAAAGAGAACGGCCAAAGATTCGATCCAAGTAGTGGAGAGTCAATTCATCCTTTCCAAATTTTTGGGGAGCCGCTTTATTAGAGGGGGCAGCTCTATTTTTCGGATCACCTCTGGGGAGCCGCTCTAATAGGAGGGGCCGCTCTAATAGAAGGGGCCGCTCTATTAGAGGAAATACGGTGTATAAAGACAAGAAAATGACGGACCCAAAAAAGGTTCAGGACGTACCATAAAAGTCCCCCCTGTGGTTTTAGTGAAAAATGTTCAAAAAAATTTCCGAAAAAAGTGATTTCCGCCACATAAAAACGTGTTTCCTGTAAGTTTCAGCGTTTGAAACTCACGAATAACATGGTTTCCGGCCATTTTGGGAGGGACAAAAGCAATAGCAAACAGCATTGACCCATAAAAGTTCAAATGTTGAAAAACCCTAAAAAATTTTATCGGTAAAATAAAGTGATTAACTGTATCCCGCAGAAAGCCACCACATAAGAGAGGGGCGAAGCCCCTCCCCTAACAATCTCACCACCATTTTTCCCACTGAACGGAGTCAGTCTTGGGTTTGGGGGACCAAGCTCCAGGCTAGCTCCCCCTTTAGTGCTCCACTAGAGTGAGAAAAAGCACAATTCGACAAGAGAGCCCTGGCTTTTACAGGACTTTGCGGGCGTGGCTAAGAGAAAAAAAAGACCACAAATTATAAAAGCTAAAAGAAAAGAAGCAAAAGCTTCACGTGAAAAACACAAAAAAGCATATAAATATGTTTTACTAAGATTTTTCTGAGTCGGCTTCGACACCATGTTGAAAAACATGATAAAGCAATCATATGGTAAAAAACTCAAAGTGCCAGAAACTGAGTTTTTTCTAGACCAGAACTCAAAAATAATGTCTTTTTTGAATTCCTGAGGTGATTTTGGTCGATGTATGGTGTTTGGAAACACTTTTGAAAAAAGTTGATTTGGGGGGGTATATCCAAGTAGGGTCTAATTCTGGTCTTATATTTGACCTAAAGTCTGCACTTTCGACCCATGTGTACTCAAATTTTTAAAGGGAAAGTTTAAAATATTATATTTATGACATGTATCTACTTTTTGATTTTACGTCAAATAGGATGATAATAAAAAATTTGAAAGTAAAAATCGGGGTCTAGAAACACGAATATGCAATCGGTTTTAAAAAATTCCTTACAAAAAATTCTCATCCGTGAAAAATGAGTTCCAGACTTCAAATGGTTTCTAGTTTTTACACAACCTCGATCCAGTGAAGATTTCCTCCCATTTTAGAGGAGATATAGGGCTACATTTCGGTATATGAATTGTCACCAGGGATTCCAACCTAAATTTTGGAAAAAAGACAGCGCCCTTAAAAAGGCTTTTGTTCCAAAAAAATTCAAGAAAAAGGAATTTAAAGAAAAAATAAACTTTTAGTTTAATAAATAATAAAAGTAACAAAAAAAAATTCGGAGCAAATTGCCTTTTTCTCATCTTAAGAAAAAACGCCAGCGTCGAAAAAAAGGCGAGGCTTTCAAAAAAGGCAACCATGTCAAACCAGCCTAGCTAGCTGTTCTAGGGAATAGTCCAACAGTCTCCAATAGCTCGACACCCTAGAGGGTGATTCGAAAATAACTTCACAAGTAGAGCTATTAGAGTAAATACGGTATTAATTTACAAGCTAAAAGTTCCCAACAATGCCAGGAGCGTGCAAATTTTTAAAAGGGTATTTTTTCGGATAACCGAGCATCGCACCAGATTACTCAATATCCCATTTCAAAGCTGAGGGCTAAACTACACTTTACCGGAAATCCGAAAACACGGTTTTAAGCGCTCCAAAGCACTTTTAAGGCCTTGAAACGGGTAGAAAACACGTTTTTAGGTGTGGGAAGGACATTTTTCGAAAAGTTTCGTTTGCCTTGGTCCCCCCTGTGGTTTTCGGTCATTTTTTGACAAAGTCACCTCTGTTGAACGTTAAAAGATGGAATTTGAACGTATTTTTTTTGTCTGGGGCCTACCACATAAAAAACTATTGATCGTAAAATGCATAAAGAAGCTCTTTTTGCAAAGTTCCAGTGACCAAAACGAGGTAAAATACCAAAAAAATGACCAAAACCACAGGGGGACCAAGGCAAACGAATTTTTTTTCGAAAAATGTCTTTCCCACACCTAAAAACGTGTTTTCTACCCGTTTCAAGGGCTAAAGAGAGCTTTGGAGCTCTTAAAACCGTGTTTTCGGATTTCCGGTGAAGTGTAATCCGGCCAAGCTGAGTGTTAGGCCTTCCCAAATTAAGAAGATGAATTTTTAAAGAATTTTAGGTGGAATAACAACATCAGCAAAATAGATTTGGGCACAAAGTGCACAAAAAAATTATGAAATGAACAAGCAAAAAAAAATTTTTTTTGTAAGCACAAATCGAGTACAAGCTTGAAAAATATATATAGAAAAATCAATACTGTATGCTTTCTTAGAATTTCTTGAATAACAATCTATATTTTCTCTGTCAGCCTCTTCATACACATTAATAAAAAAACATTTGCAGGCGAACTGGCGAAGGGCTTCTCGTGAAAAATATGAATTCCACACTGTGCCTTTCCAAAAAAAATTTGTGCGTGTATTTAAGAATCGATTCATTCTTTATTTTCATTCGTCTTTCATTTCTTTCAGATTTTTTAGTAAATGGCTAGCTATCTTTTTATTCTGGCTACTTGTCTTTACTCCCCCTGCCAATTCTACTCGTTTATAGGAACTTATTTACTTGGGGCGGGTGGTTGGTGGCGCATTTTTTACTAATTCATAAATCATGTTTAAATGACTCCTCAGTAACTTTTATATGCTGGAAACGGTGAAAAAGTTATTTTTCTGACATTTTTATACATAAAAAATAAAATTTGTGAAAATTTTTTCTCGACCAAATCATACGTGTGCGAGCGGCGGCTAACATCGTTCCTATCAAAAAAGCGGTGCCACTGCCGCGGAAATTTTGAAATGGTCGCCGCTGCCGTCGCTGGATTTTAAGGATGGTCGCCACTGTCGGAGACTTTTACAGGGGTTCCGCCACTGGCGTCGCCGCTCAACTTTTGTGTGACTAGAACTCTGTGTAACTAGAACTCCAAGGTGTTCACGCACTGCGAGTTTGACTTCAAGGTCCAAATTGAAAAAGTTCATGTAAATAACTTAGATCGCTCAGAATCTCACCCCGGAGTGGCCAAAAACCACTGAAAGTTGATTTTCGGGGGCTTAATAAAGTTTAAATCCAAGTTATACACATGAACACCTTCAAATTCGACTTTGAACTAGAACTCGAAGTACGTGAACACCCTCGAGTTAGAGTTCAGATCAAGGGTGTTCACGTAGCCAAAAATCCGAACTCTGACTCACTGTTTACCCGAAAACACTTTGTTACACAAATTTAAGCAGGTATAAATTTTTTGTAATGAATCACCAAACAAGTAAAGGGGGTAAAGGGGGCTTGGGGTTGAGACTCGCACACCCACATAGCTTAGACACAAATCACTCTAAAGAGACTCTGGATGCATAAAGGGGTTTGGGGTTGAGACTCGCACACCACACACTCTAAAGCTCTGGATGCACACAAATCACTCTAAAGTGACTCTGGATGCATGGAGGGGTTTGGGGTTGAGACTCGCACACCCACATAGCCTAGACACAAATCACTCTAAAGTGACTCTGGATGCATGGAGGGGGTTTGGGGTTGAGACTCGCACACCCACATAGCTTAGACACAAATCACTCTAAAGTGACTCTGGATGCATGGAGGGGGTTTGGGGTTGAGACTCGCACACCCACATAGCTTAACTTTTTAACTTTAACTTTATTGGACAAATAGGCACTCGTAGTGCACTTACAATTTGCAACACAACAAAAAAAAACATTTTTTCCTTCTCAATAATCTGATTCCCTAACAATATCGAATACATATTTTAACACGTCTAAGGAGAATAAGGAAAAGCTGCTTTAAAAAGCTTTACTTATTCGGGTAAGGTCAATTTTTTTCAAAGCTAACTTGAATTCAAGACTGTTTTTGGACATTAAGATCGCAGGTGGAATTTTGTTCCACAGACTTATTGTTCTCGAAAAAGTTTTCATCAGTAAACGAATCGGCTGGGATAATATGAAATCTACGCTGGGAGGCTGTAGTTTGCAATAAGAAGATAGTCTTAAATTTGTATGATTATTGAAAATTTTGAAAAGTAAAATCAAGTCAAACATAAGTCGCCTCTCAAAAGCGTTTTCAAACCACAAACTTTAACCTTTGCTCATAGGAAAGATTTTTGTTATAACCACTTTTGATAAGAGCTTTTTCGTAAAAATTTTGAACTTTTCTATGCTATCCTTGTTTATGCTTAGGATTCCATACGACAGTCAGTACTCTAGTTGGGGACGAATATAAGTTTTGTAAGCTAAAATCAGTGTTTCCTTTTGTTTTAAGCACAAGATCATGTAGGATAATCCGTTCCCAGATTTAATAATTTTTCGGTAATGCTCCTGAATTTCAAATTTGGATTAAAACTAAGATCACTAACAGTACTTTCTTCTGAAATAGGATTAGAACCAATTTTGTACTAGGATTTGCCGAAATAAAGCACCATACACTTTTCGATCTTAGATCAGGTATTTATACTCACAAATCTGATTGCTTCTAAAGCTGTAATAGATTTTACATCATCAGGTACATAATGGAAGTGATTTTGGTAGGTTTATCGACTTCAACATATAGAGAGTCATTAAACACTCACTTGTTGTAGAAGTCATGGCAGGCATAGCTTAGACACAAATCACTCTAAAGTGACTCTGGATGCATGGAGGGTTTGGGGTTGAGACTCGCACACCCACATAGCTTAGACACAAATCACTAAAGTGACTCTGGATGCATGGAGGGGTTTGGGGTTGAGACTGCACACCCACATAGCTTAGACACAAATCACTCTAAAGTGACTCTGGATGCATGGAGGGGTTTGGGGTTGAGATGCGCACACCCACATACCTTAGACACAAATCACTCTAAAGTGACTCTGGATGCATGGAGGGGGTTTGGGGTTGAGATGCGCACACCCACATACCTTAGACACAAATCACTCTAAAGTGACTCTGGATGCATGGAGGGGCTTGGAGTTGAGATGCGCAGACCCACATACCTTAGACACAAATGTACACGATTGGCCATTATAATCTAATGAGTAGGGTAGTGAGGCGGTAAGTTATGGCGGTAACTGACCACAGCCCTTATAACTTACCAAAAACCTGTAAGCTAAACCAACTGTACAGTTAGCTGTAGCGGCACAATTAACTGTGATTTGCACAGTTAACTGTAGAGTTTAAGTGGACCCAATAAGTTTTCAAAGGTTTTAACTCCAATACAGTCCTATAGGCCTCTACATTATTGGTCCTACAGGCCTCTACACCGAGATTTTACAGTACGAGAAATACGAATCCGCTATTTTTTCACCGATGAAATGCATTAAATTAATAACAATTATAATTCTAGGTTACCTAACGGCATTATGGTATGTTACCGGTAAGTTACCAAAATTTTAACTTACCGGTTTGCCATAAAATTTTTAAATCACGACATTTTGGCGAGATTTTTTTTATTGGAAAACTGAGACTTGCGCCGATCAAATGGTACTTTTAAATTTTAAAAAGAGTTTTGTAAGCAAATCATGCACGCTAATCACGAATCAGGTGTCACAATTTTAATGTTTTGACTATTTGACGACAAAATTGACCTTCGTAATTTTTTTGGATCAAATTGAATTGTTGCCCCTGAAGTTTGAATTCTTGCCTCTTCTTAATTATTTCTTGCCCCTTTTTCAAATTTCGAATATTGAAACTGAAACTTGCTCCTTTTTAATCAAAATCGGGTAAATTGCTCCGATTTTTTCATCGAAAACCTCAAATCGGAGAAATTTACCCGATTTTGATTAAAAAGCGGCAAAATTTTGAGAAAAAGGGCAAGGTTTCAGTTTTTTATCTGAAATTTGAAAAAGGGGCAAGAAAAAATAAAAAATGGCAAGAATTCAGACTTTTGGGGGCAACAATTTAGTTACATCCATTTTTTATCATTTTTTTGTTTAAATATTAAAAACGTTATTATTCATTAAGTTTATGACTAAATTGCACACAAATGAGCTCTTATTTTAAAGACATGAGTTTAATTTACATTTTGGTGTTTTATTTTGTCCGTGTTTTCACTTATTGTTTAATTTAAGAGAATAATAATAATTAAGCTGAAAGTTCACTTGTAAGTTCAGAAAATCGTGGTTCAAACGAGTATTTAACTTACAAAAAAATGTCATAAAGTGTGTAAACCAGCCGTATAAAAATCGGCACCTATTTCCTGTGACTAAAATTCAGTTTAGGTAGTGCAAATTATGGAATTCTTCAAACATGTGTTCAAATTATTCTTTTTTCTAATTGCTATTTCAAACACGAATCCGCTACAGAAAGACATTTTGCTAGAAAAAATATTGGGAAAAATCACGAACGCATCAAAATACTACCTTCAATTTGATTTAGTGGAAGACTTGGACCAAATCAGACAACAAATCGACAATTGTTATGACAAGAAAAAAAATGTGTTCAACGTGAATTTAGTCCCAAATTCATTACTTCATCAGCTGTCAGAGATCATAGAAGTACCTATAAAAGATATTAATACAGCACCACAAAGTAGTACCTTTGATCCATATGAAAAATTACAGAATGAAAAAGCAAGAAAGGCTGCCTTAAAACTTTACAAAGCCTTAGCCACTGCAGCTGCTAAAAAAGTGTTAAAATATTTGGAACAAAACAACGAAAAATATTTTGAAAATACATCCTCAACAATAAGAAATTTCAAAAAACAAATCGGTTCATTAAAAAATACCGAGGTTCAAAAAATGCATGCAGAACTTTTGCACAAACTAGAAGCTGATGAAAAAGAGGGCAATAAAAATGTTCAAGAAAACAAGGAGATATATTTGAACAGTGTGATAGAATTTTGTATAAAAATGCAAAAGGAAATTAACACGTTAAACGGCGTGGAAAAAGGAGTGGACTTAAACAACATTATTATATATTTCTTCAATTTTTTAGAATTTCACGATAAAATTCAAGAGTTGGAAGGAAGTCTGTTGAAAACAGCTCACAAAATTGTTGGAACATTTACCAGGTTAAAATATATTTCAGATCTTTTTTTATTATTATTCACACCACTTTTTTGCCACCTTTTTATATAGTGATTGGGAGCACTTAACCTATACCCCCTCCACTCAATTAAAGTTGACCCCCTCCAGTAAATCAGCTTGGGGGACCAAGGCAAAAAAATTTTATTTTTATTTCTATATCTTAAAATCTTAAAAATAAGTCTCGAAAACCAGTATATTTACATCTTTTAATTATTTTTATGCAAAAAATAGTTGGTATTAAAAAATTAAAAAAAAATTGCCTTGGTCTCTTAAGCTGATTTACTGGAAGGGGTCAACTTTAATTGAGTGGAGGGGGTATACTTTGATTTAGCCAGTGATTGAGTTGATTATAGTGATCAGATTGACCATAATGATTTCCGATCTATTTGCATTCGCATCTCTAGAAAAAATGATGCCTTGGTCCCTCTGAATATTTTTTTCGAAAACTTTTTTTTGTTCTTTCAAAAGTCTCAAAAAGTGCTTATTTACACTTTTCAATCATTTTACAAAAAATTTTTTTTTGTAAAGTTTTTAAAATTTGATTTTTTTAAATTTTTTTTTGTAAAAATGATTAAAAAATGTGCCGGAGTTCATTATAGCAACTCCTCCCGAAAAAGGGTTTCAACTGCTTTTTTGTATGTTTATAGGTTGGGGACGGCACTTTTTGAAAAAAAAAATTCGACTGAATTTCGACTTTTTGCCTTGGGGGACGAAGGTATAAGGCACTGGAGGGTACCTGGATTTTCTGTTTTCACATTGTTACCTTGTTTTTCTGAGTGCGCGCATCTCTAAGCAACTAAGCCCCCTTCGGGGACGCAGGGGGCTTGGTTTCTTGGGGTTGAGATGTGGGAAACATTCCGAGCAACTTGTTCAACAAAGTTTGCGCAGCCAAGAATGTTGAATGTGTTGTTGAATGAGTTGTGTGTTATGAATGAATGAAAATTTTGGTCAAAAAGTCAATTTTCGATCAAAAATTTTTTTTTGAAACCTAAAACAACACCTAAACACCTAAAAACTCTTTTTCTACACTTTAATCATGCTAAAACGACTGAAAAAGTGGTCAAAACACGTTTTTGGGAAAAACACAGATAACGTATTCCTGCCCTAAAAAATTACAAAAAAAACAACAAGGGGGACCAAGCTTAAAATTCGGTACCCATTGAGGGATAGGGCCGAGAAGCGAATGCATATAGAGCAGGGCTTGGATCTCAAAATATTCAAAATAAGATTTGGAGTCCCAAAATAAGGAGCAATCTTATTAATAAGGACAGATTTGAGCCCCGATATTGAGCCAACATTTTAATCAGCATGATTTTTATAATTAACTGTTGTCAAAAAATTCTGCAGTAGCTAAGGGAGGGAGAGGTAGCCAGGAGGAGGGTAGGCAGGGGGTAGCTAAGGGAGGAGAGAGGTAGCCAGGAGGAGTAGGCAGGGGGTAGCTAAGGGAGGGGAGAGGTAGCCAGGAGGAGGGTAGGCAGGGGGGTAGCTAAGGGAGGGGAGAGGTAGCCAGGAGGAGGGTAGGCAGGGGGTAGCTAAGGGAGGGAGAGGTAGACAGGAGGAGGGTAGGCAGGGGGTAGCTAAGGGAGGGAGGTAGACAGGAGGAGGGTAGGCAGGGGGGTAGCTAAGGGAGGGGAGAGGTAGCCAGGAGGAGGGTAGGCAGGGGGTAGCTAAGGGAGGAGAGGTAGCCAGGAGGAGGGTAGGCAGGGGGTAGCTAAGGGAGGGAGGTAGCCAGGAGGAGGGTAGGCAGGGGGTAGCTAAGGGAGGGGAGAGGTAGCCAGGAGGAGGGTAGGCAGGGGGTAGCTAAGGGAGGAGAGGTAGCCAGGAGGAGGGTAGGCAGGGGGTAGCTAAGGGAGGGGAGAGGTAGCCAGGAGGAGGGTAGGCAGGGGGTAGCTAAGGGAGGGGAGAGGTAGCCAGGAGGAGGGTAGGCAGGGGGTAGCTAAGGGAGGGAGAGGTAGCCAGGAGGAGGGTAGGCAGGGGGGGTAGCTAAGGGAGGGGAGAGGCCAGGAGGAGGGTAGGCAGGGGGTAGCTAAGGGAGGAGAGGTAGCCAGGAGGAGGGTAGGCAGGGGGTAGCTAAGGGGTAGCGAGGTAGCCAAAGAGGAGCCTGTTGTAGGGGGATAGCTAAGGGAGGGGAGGCAGGGGGTAGCTAAGGGAGGAGAGGCAGGGGGTAGCTAAGGAACAGAGACTTAAGCCAGGAGGATACTAGCAGGAGGGTAGGCAGGAAAGGTAGCTAAGGGAGGTAGAGGTAGCCAAAAGGAGGGTAGGACAAGGGGTAGCTAAATTTAACGGAAGAGGTTAGCCAGGAGGGTAGGCAGGGGGGCAGGTAAGGGAGCCAAGAGGAGGGTAGGCAGGGGGGTAGCTAAGGGAGGGGAGAGGTAGCCAGGCTAGGAGGGTAGGAGGAGGGTAGGCAGGGGGTAGGGGAGAGGTAGCCAGGAGGAGGGTAGGCAGGGTAGCTAAGGAGGAGAGGTAGCCAGAGGAGGGTAGGCAGGGGGTAGCTAAGGGAGGGAGAGGTAGCCAGGAGGAGGGTAGGCAGGGGGTAGCTAAGGGAGGGGAGAGGTAGCCAGGAGGAGGGTAGGCAGGGGAGGGCATTGTGTTAATCAGGGGGGTATGCGATGGATTAATATTTATTAAAATTTCAAAGATAGGCGCCTGTTGTTCCTATTGTTACCATGATCAACATATAAAAATTTAAAAAATATATAGTGAAAAAATCGGCGCCCTCAACCGAATCAGATTTTTAAAATCCTTATTATGTAAGATCAGTTTTTTAAAGCAGGTTTAATTCACCGGTAGAAACAATAAATAACAGTTACCCTCGACTTAAGTTCCTTATCATATCTGATACTTTTAGCAAAGAGAGTGTGATAAAAACGGCACTGAAACGCTACGGTATTAGTTTCGATTTGGTAGAAAACTTGGATGAAATTCAAAAAGAAATTGAAAAATGTTATGACAAGGAAAATAAAGTGTTCAACATAAATTTAACGGAAGCAGTGTTAGTTAAACAAGTATCTCGTAAGTCAAAAAAACTGAATGGACAGAAAGCACAAAAGACTTACTTAGAGCTTTACAAAGCCTTAACTACTGCAGCTGCTAAAAAGCTGTCTGAAACAGAATTAAAAACCAACGCTGAAAAATATTTGAACAAGTTAAAAAAATTTTACAATTTTAAGTTGCCAAAAACTAAGTTTGAAGAAGCAGAAATTGTAAAATTAATATCGAACGCAAAAGATCATGAAAAACTGTTTTACGAAAAATATTTAAAAAATTTCATAGATATTTCCAAGCAAAATGAAACGTATATACACGATATTCCAATCTCAAACGGCGCAGAAAAAGCTACCCTGGAGTACGAATACAATATACTAGTTGAAGCAAAGTGGAAAGAATATTTTACAATTTTTGTAGAGTTTTGCAAAATGGATCAATCATCGATTAATCAAGTTCGTCAAAAAAATCAAGCCGAGAGTTCTGCCAGCAGGAGCGCAAGCAGTGGATCGCAAAAACCGCAAAACATCAAAGAAAATGAATTCTTCAATTTTTTGAGATTTTTCGAAAAAATCCTAGATTAGAAAAAAAGAATCCAAATATTTGTCAAAGAAAAACATTCAGGCAAACGTTCAAATTCGAAGAAAGTTTTTTTCTAAAGTTAATCTTTTGTAATTTTAGGCCTCTTTTTTGCCTGGAATTTTCGACCCTTGTTTTCATATATTTTTATTTTGCACAGTGGGTGATACAAACTTTAACTAGTTCCTACGTTTCTTATTTGATTATCAAAAAGCACAGGTCATTCTGCGTCGCATGAAAAACGAAAAAACTAGAAAAACGAGAAAACTGTCGGCAAAAGAAATTGCATATTTAAATTTATCGCCGTCAACGAAATGTTGATTCTGACACCGAAAATATGTTCAGTCTAGTCGATTCGCATACAAAAGTGCTTTTCAGTTCGATACTTGTCGATTTACAAAGATTCAAAAACAAAAACCGCCGGGTGCTCTATTACAACATTTAGCGTATGTTTAACAAAATATTGTTTTCAAGATAATATTTTTTTCAAAAACGATAGCATTCTTTTTTCCACTTCGAATAGTATATTACTTTTTATGTGAGTAATACAAAAAAGACGAGAACCAAGCATAAATACAAAGTAAACCGATTTTAGTGGTATCCACCTTCAAAAACTTGTTTCTTAGCAAATTAATCAAAAAATTAAGAAATTATCATTTACACTGCCAAATATGAAAACAACAGTCAAGGATTCGTAGCAACAAAAGAAGGGTTCAAAATTACATGAAATTACTTTTGAGTAAGGAAAAACTTTTGATATATTTTTGTGAATTTTCGAGTTCAATAAATCGCATTTGTTGTTGATACTTGTGTATGTTATGCTCAGCTATGTGAATTGTGATTTGAAATGTACTTTTTTGGTTATCTCATACTTGAACCTTTTAGGCACCATTCATACTTCGGCGAAACACGTTACGCAGAACACATTCACAAAACAAGGTTCAAAACACGATTTGAGTTTCTTTAGTTAAGCCTTTCTTCACTTGACTCAAAGTTACTCCAGTGTTCGAATCTAGTGTTCGATTCAAAATATTTGCCAAATGGCTAGACAATAAATTAAATTGTTTCATATGTGAATTGCACAATTCTAGTATTCCGAAATCAATGTTCCATATTATTGTTATTCGCTACACTCTGACCTTTTTTCTTGGACATATTTTTACTTGGCTTGCAATCATAACGTACGTGTTTTCATACTGATTAAACTGCAATTCTCAACCAACAATCACTGCTTACAACACCACCTTCTCACAATACTGATTAAACTGCAATTCTCAACCAACAATCACTGCTTACAACACCACTTTCTAACAAACCTTTTGAGTACCAATTTAATTTTACTGAGATAAAAGCTCACGCATTCAGGCCATTAAACATGAGCAACATAACAAGACTATTAACTAGAAGATACAGGGCTGAGGCCATGAGCACTGCAAGAATCAATTAATTTTGAATTTTACCGCAAAATATATAAAAATTGTTCCAATTTTGAAATTTGTTGTTAAAACATGATTTAATAGATTAAGCAAAAAAACTGTTCAAGAAAAAGTTTTCTCTGAATCTCTAGCTCAATTTTAAATTTTACCGCAAAATTTTCCCGCATGTCGGCAAATATCAAAGGGTTTCTGTGTAGTTGTCAGAGGGGTCTTAAATCAATCAATGCATGGAATCTTGTTGGTTAACTACTGTACAGCTCTTTGTCCCTTAAAATAGTTCGGAAATGTGTTTAAAATTATTAGGTAGGTCAAGCACAGTAGCTATTTTCAGGTGGGGTCGAGCACAGTAGCTATTTTCAGGTGGGGTCAAGCGCAGTAGCTATTTTCAGGTGGGGTCGCAGCACAGTAGTAGCTATTTTCAGGTGGGGTCAAGCGCAGTAGCTATTTTCAGGTGGGTCAGAGCACAGTAGCTATTTTCAGGTGGGGTCGCACAGCTATTTTCAGTGGGGTCAAGCGCAGTAGCTATTTTCAGGTGGGTGAGCACAGCGCAGTAGCTATTTTCAGGTGGGCTTTTCAGGTGGGGTCAAGCGCAGTAGCTATTTTCAGGTGGGGTCAAGCGCAGTAGCTATTTTCAGGTGGGGTCAAGCGCAGTAGCTATTTTCAGGTAGCGCAGTAGCTATTTTCAGGTGGGGTAAAGCAGTAGCTATTTTCAGGTAGCTATTTTCAGGTGGGGCGCAGTAGCTATTTTCAGGTGGGGTCAAGCGCAGTAGCTATTTTCAGGTGGGTCAAGCGCAGTAGCTATTTTCAGGTGGGTCAAGCGCAGTAGCTATTTTCAGGTGGGGTCAAGCGCAGTAGCTATTTTCAGGTGGGGTCAAGCGCAGTAGCTATTTTCAGGTGGGGTCAAGCGCAGTAGCTATTTTCAGGTGGGCAAGCGCAGTAGCTATTTTCAGGTGGGTCAGTAGCTAGCTATTTTCAGGTGGGGTCAAGCGCAGTAGCTATTTTTAGGTGGGGTAAACCGCAGCTATTTTCAGGTGGGGTCAAGCGCAGTAGCTATTTTCAGGTGGGGCCGCGCAGTAGCTATTTTCAGGTGGGGTCAAGCGCAGCTATTTTTAGGTGGGGTCAAGCGCATAGCTATTTTCAGGTGGGTATTTTCAGGTGGGGTAGCGCAGTAGCTATTTTCAGGTGGGGTCAAGCGCAGTAGCTATTTTCAGGTGGGCCAAGCAGTAGCTATTTTCAGGTGGGGTCAAGCGCAGTAGCTATTTTCAGGTGGGGTCAAGCGCAGCTATTTTCAGGTGGGCAAGCGCAGTAGCTATTTTCAGGGTAGCTAAGGTGGGGTAAACTATATTTTCAGGTGGGTCAAGCGCAGTAGCTATTTTCAGGTGGGTCAAGCGCAGCTATTTTCAGGTGGGGTCAAGCGCAGTAGCTATTTTCAGGTGGGGTCAAGCGCAGTAGCTATTTTCAGGTGGGGTCAAGCGCAGTAGCTATTTTCAGGTGGGGTCAAGCGCAGTAGCTATTTTTAGGTGGGGTAAAGCAGTAGCTATTTTCAGGTGGGGTCAAGCGCAGTAGCTATTTTCAGGTGGGGCCGCAGTAGCTATTTTCAGGTGGGGTCAAGCGCAGTAGCTATTTTCAGGTGGGGTCAAGCGCAGTAGCTATTTTAGGTGGGTCAAGCGCATTAGCTATTTTCAGGTGGGGTCAAGCGCAGTAGCTATTTTTAGGTGGGGTAAACCGCAGTAGCTATTTTCAGGTGGGGTCAAGCGCAGTAGCTATTTTCAGGTGGGGTAGCTATTTTCAGGTGGGGTCAAGCGCAGTAGCTATTTTCAGGTGGGGTCAAGCGCAGTAGCTATTTTTAGGTGGGGTCAAGCGCAGTAGCGCCAATATTTTTTACCTGGAAAAAACTTTCCACGCAGTTTTTTATAAGCAAATCGAACTTGCTGAACACGAATCCATTGTCACACTTTTCAAAACCAAAGAAAAATTTCACGTCAAAAATTTTTTTTTAAAATATGTTCGTTGTTTTGTCGTTTAGTTGTTTTGTCAATTCTTAATCTGTTTAATCATGCGTTATTATTTATGAGGACAAAATTTAGCTATCATTCAAAAACCTTCAGTAAAACATGTTTAACGGAGCAATGGCAGACTTTGAATGCCGACGGGCTTGCCGACGTCAACGACAGTGGCAAAAACTCGTAATAACGCAAAAATTCAACATTTTTCATTCGGTTTACCTGGTTAATGTTTGATAAAATCATAGTCGCAAGTAGCTTATTCAAAAAAAATGGCTCAAAAAGCTATCTAACCAGAAAAGATAAGTACACTTTTTAAGGCTTTCAACTTGGTAGCCCTGACATAAAATTACAAAAGAATAACAAATAAAATTATATAAAAAGCGTCTTGAAAGCGTCTTTTATTTACTTAATCATATTAAATTCTTACTTTAAAATTTAAAGTTATTGAAAAATTCAAAAGCTGAAAATAAATCGAAGCCGAATCACTCATTTTCTAATATGCCGATGGGTCGAAGTGGTATTAATAAAACTACAAATTATCTTTATAAATCCTAAAAGTTTGAAACTTTTTAATTGCAAATTTTTAATAATCTAGAAGCTTACTTATTTAAAAAAGGAAGCAAGAAACCCAGAAAACTGAGATTCTACGCTTAATGTAGATGCAAAGTTTAAATGAAAGTTATGTCAAAACAAAATAAAAAATCAGGGGTGATAATCGTCCTTTTTGAAAAGGCTTGTAATTTTGGTGACAGCGGAAGTCTTTAGAAATTTAATTTTTTTTTACTGTCTTTTTCTTACTCAGCATCCTTTTTTGTCCTTTTTTTCAATTTAAGGTCAAAAATCGGAGAAAAACATTGAATCTTTCAAAAAAACGCCTGCTGCACAGTTTATTGTATGATTATTTGCTTAAGTTAGAATGCCCCCACTCCTTAGAGTGCTCAGATTGAGAAGATACCCTCATATTCGTAATATAAAAATAGTACAAATTAAAAATATAAACCCGTACACATGAATTTCTACGACTAGCAGCAGTAAATTGAGCAAAAATTAAAGGCACAAAAGCACAAAATCTCGTCCAAAATTCTACAACAAAACAACTTCCGAGTCTTCAAAATCATATTCTCCTACAAAAATAGTAGGCATTTTGGAGACAATTGAACAATTTGAATTACTTCCGAAGTTATTATTGCTTTCTTGGTAGTTGAAACTAAGGAAAGTTGGTGCTAAACTAGGACTTCTACTGGATGATCGGAAAGAAGATTTGGGTGTGACTGGCAAAAACTCGTCTGCGTGACAAGTGGAAGCAATTGACATTCGACTATTGAAGTTAAGCCTGAAAAAATTATTTATATATATTTTCAAAATAGTTGAAAATATATTTTAAGTTATTTTCTATCATCAAAATTTCAGAAAATTAATTTTAGTAAAGAGAACCCAATTGTTTTTGCTAGACTACCGATATGATCTGAAGCTATCTCAATAAATATATTTTATTTGTAGTAATTATTTATGATTTTTAGTGAAAATTGTAAAGAAAGTAGTTACCGTATAACCTCTATTAATTAGACACCCTCTATTAATAAGGCCCCCTCTAATAATGAGGCCCCCTTCGACCGAAAAATACTTCATTTTTATTCAACCGAAAAACGCGACATGCCAAGAGAAAAGATAAATCAAGTGAATAACAATCTATCATGTTCATTGACTCCCTCCAACTCCATCTCCTCTTCGTCTTCGGGAAGGCCGGCCTCCTCGTAGTCGTCTCGCCCGTCTCGCATCCCCTCCTGTGTTCTGATCTCGCGGAGAATATCCAGTCCCTTTGCACCGATCGGTCCTGTTCGCTTGAAGCAAGTGATTTGGTCGTCCCCGGATCCATCAGTAGGCGTAGTGAGTGCGCAAGCTTAAAAGGGGAGAGCAATAATATAATGAAGGCAACAATGAAAAAGTAAACCCTTGAATGAGTTGATGATGGTTTCGAGAGATCCTGCCAGGCACGATCGACCCAATCTAAGACGACGTCCACTCCAGGTGCCTTCGGATTTCCTGCGGCGGTCCACTCTCGTCGGTCCTCATTCGTCATCCAGAGATTGTAGTAGTGCCGGATCTTCGCCTTGAAGGGACCATTCCAGCTGACGTCAGGGGCCTAAAGAATAAAATTATGAAGAGCTTAAGAATCAAGAGATCAGGCATGAGCCTACCTGAATGAACTTCGTGCAACCGCCAGGGATGTAAGCCGCTTCGATGTCCAACTCCTTCATCACAGCTGCGGTCTTCTCGCTCTTGTGGCTCGCAAACGCATCCGACACCAGTAGTCGCTTCCCGAAAAGAGTTTACCGCCGATGATCTTCCTAAGATAGTCCTCAGTGATCGAGTCATTCATCCAGACGGTTCCGACCAGCTAATGACGAGCTTCCCTTGAATTGGTTGACGATCGCCGGCACGAATCGCTTCCTGTTGATGAGGACGTAGGGCGGTAGCTTGCGACCATCGGATCGAGCGGAAAGGCACACCGTCACACGCATCTTCTCATGGCCTGTTGTCACCACCGTCACCTTAATTGTCAGACTCATTAAACCGAAATAACTAAGGAGAAAATTAATAAAATCTTACACTTTTGGCACCTTTGGTCTCAATAGTCCTGTTGTCGGGGCAGTCGAACCACACGGCCGTCTCGTCCATGGCAATGATCTGGGTGAATTGAACTTCCTTGCGCCTCTGCTCCACGTAGACGATGAACCTGGCGACCACTTCGGCGTACTTCTCCGGTGGCTTCTGCGCGGCTGATCCAACACATCGAAGGGAAAAGTTGTGGCGCAGCAGGAACTTCTCGAGCCAGCCGTTGGAGATCTAAAAGTAAGTTGTAAACCATATTTATAAAGCCTACATTCAAATTCCTACCTTGATGTCGGTTCCGTGAAAGAGTTCATTGGCCTTGTTCCTGATGATGTTCCTGGAGACGATTCGTTTGTTTTCTCTGACCTCCTTGATCCATTCGGCCAGCTCCACGTCGAGATCCGGGTGTAGAACTGGGCGCCCTCCTCCACCGAGCCTTTTTCGCTTACCTCCACGAGCCGTAGTGTTCCTAAAAATCCAATTCAGAAGCTCTGGAAAGCTGAGCTAGACATGAAACCTACACTTGACGATTGAGATCATTCGCCTGCTTCATCCAGCGCTGGACAACACTTCTGGTGACCTTGAACTTCCCTGCAGCCGAGCGGATGGAGTTTGCGCGCGCCCACATGATTGCCTCGAGCTTCGTCGCCGCCTACTTATTCTTCTTCCTCTTTCGGTTGACTGGCGCGCCCTCGTCGTGATGCAACTGCAGCTCTTCGACTTCGCTCTCACAGTTGCTGGACATCTAAAAGATCTTGATTGGATATGATAGAGATGGGGAAACTGGGAATGGAAAGCTGAAAGAACACGCAGAAAAAACGCAGCAATTCAGGCATAATTTTTTTGGCGCCAATTTGAGGCTCACTTCAGGGGTATTGAAAAATAATTAGACACCCTCTATTAATAAGGCCCCCTCTAATAATGAGGCACCCACCGAGGTGTATTGAAAAATAATTAGACATGTCTAATTAATAGAGGTTATACGGTATCAGTGAAGCATGACTGAGCAACTAAGATCTTCACTATCCGTGAATATTTTAGCTGGTTCCCTAATTATGTATTTCTTGCTAAGAGTTCTGATAGTCAGATATAATAATTAACTATCAACACATTGAATTAACTCTAATAAGTCATCCTTATTTTTTTTAGTGCCGCTTCACAATTCAAGGACCAAAATTTCAGCCCAGAAAAGATTTATTGGGTTGATGCATAATTATCCGTGCAAACATTGAGCTCGTTATTGAACGTAAGAATATTCCCATAAGAAAATTTCAAAACGCAGGTTTCGTAGCTCTATTCATTCTCTTTCGAATAATATATAAAGTTTAATTGGAATATTTTAGAAAAGCCATTATTTGGCTACAAACACCTGCGAGGTCATTTTAAGATGTTGATACGCATTTTCATCACTATAACTATCATAATTCGAATTGGAGGCTCAAATCTACAGTAACATAATAGCGCTATGTTGCAGCGCAGTTCAAGAGCTACAAAACCCACTTTACAGAATAACTTGTAAAAAACTGAATGTTGGGAAAAAATCAATTTCTTTAAAAAACTCCAAAAATATGGAAAAAGTTAGAATTTGGTCATTTTCAATGAAATTAATTATTTTTAAAAGGTCATATCCTAACATTCAGATTTTTAAAAATATTTCTGCAAAATGGGTTTTGTAGCTCTTGAACTGCGCTACATTATAGCGCTATTATGTTGATGTAGATTTGAGCCTCCAATTCGAATTATGATAGTTATAGTGATGAAAATGCGTATCAACATCTTAAAATGACCTCGCAGGTGTTTGTAGCCAAATAATGGCTTTTCTAAAATATTCCAATTAAACTTTATATACTATTCGAAAGAGAATGAATAGAGCTACGCAACCTGCGTTTTGAAATTTTCTTATAGGAATATTCTTACGTTCAATAACGAGCTCAATGTTTGCACGGATAATTATGCATCAACCCGATAAAATTCATGGAAACAACTTATTCTAATTTTTAGATTTTGGTTAAGCTACTGAAAATTTCGAGATTTCATTAGAATTTTCCGATTATCGAAGAATTGAAAAATAAGCCAACCAAGCGTCTTATAAAGATAAATATTAAACTCAACGGCATAAATGTCTGTGAAATTTGTTTTCACACATAAAAGAAAATAGTCAAATTTTTTGCGCTAAGATATAACTATCAAATACATGCACTTCGAATTCGTTAAGTATAGCAGTCGTAAGTATATAAATATAAGTCATTAAGAGTCGCATCAGATCATTTTTTACAGCTTTTACGTAAATTGTCTTGCAGGCTTGTAGATGTTAAGAATAAACAAAATTTTAAAAAGTGGGTGAGGCTATTAAACGGAAGGAGCTCTAAAAGTTGAAATGGTTAAGTTTTTCAAAATAACCATTTTAAAAAAAGTATTTTATTAAATACTTGTAAGCTAAATGTTTATTTAATAATACTTACTTGCTATTACTATCGCAACCTAGTTTATTGCTTTTGGAAGAGAACTCTGGATAATTTGGCTCAGATAATTGTAATGCCCTCGTCTGATTGGTAGAAGTTCCTCTGGTAGTTCTGACCAAAGTTGACCTCTTTTTCCAGTAGTGTCTGTCTGCATTAGGGTCGCAACACACAAAGCGGTGCCAAGCCACATTTACTCCTACAAAATAAGCACTTAATTGCTTATTTTTTTTACTTGAATGACTCAACAAAAATTACAAAAAGTAACAAAGTCACTTAGAATAGATTAAAAACATACATACCTACTCGAAAGCGCTCAGACAGCACTCCATATAAAATAGGGTTGACACAGCTGTTAGCATAAGCAAGCACTTGAATAGTAGATTGGACGTAGAGCAACAGTTCTGGCGCACTTTCTTCCCCTGAAAAAAAATTTAAAGTTAAAAATTGTTTATAAATATTGTAAAATTTTTTTGTATTTAAAAATTTTTTTCTTATTATAAAAAGGAGATGCCCAAGGCCAGAATCGAACTGACGTCGCCACGGCCACAACGTGGAGTACTAACCACTATACTACTTGGGCCACTGGAATATCAGACGATTCTGGTATAAGTATTGAATTTTAGATTATTCGTAAATTCAGAATCTCTACTGTTTTTTTGATGCGATTAATAAATCAGGTTCAGCAAAAAAGCTTAAAAATAGAGTGTAAAAAGAGTCGGACCTTAGACGGGAGCAAAGGGCAACAGGCGCCTATCAGCGCCGCCAACATAAATCAATTAAGGAAAGATATCCGACATAAGTTTGCAAAAATTGCCAGAAAGTTGTTCTTGAACGCAAAAATCCGCCGAGAATCCAGGCTTAAATCCACCATCTCCAATTTAGGAAGACCTAAAGAAGACTCAATTTTACTTTTTTGTGCTTAAAAAGAGCTAAGATGTTGAATTTTAGGGTTCCGAAAATATATCCGAAATGAGTTTGCAAAAACTGCGAGAAAATTGGGCTTAAACACAAAAGTGGCGACCGCCAACCCACACATGTCAAATACTATATAACCCGCCTACATTCAAACTTTTTTTCGAGTCAGGATGAACACACACTCATCCTTAGTCAGATTTTGCCCCGTCGAAAACTGTGCGTTAATAACTGTAAAACTTTTCGTACAATATACAAGAACTTCTACAGTTAACAAAAGGGCAAAATCTGACTCAGGATGAGTGGGTGTTCATCCTGAGTCAGAAAAAAACCATGGGAAATTTTAGACTAAAATTTTTTAAAGGCTAAAAGTCGAAAAAATTTAGAAATTTGAAGAGATTTTTAAATAAAGGGCAGTGCTTTATCTTTGTTATAAAAACTAAGTATGTCTAATGTAGCAAGTATTTTAAGAAAACTTACAAAAAGTCATGTCTGGATAACTGAGACCTCGTAGAAAAAAGCGAAGGTTTTGTGGAAACCAACAAACCCCAAAGGTTATGATCACAATAAACACCATTTTAGTAGCATGTTTTTTCATTCTAAAAATAGTTAAAAAGATTATTTTCAATTGTATTGAGCCTTGAACAGTTGAAAATTCAAAAAAAATTACTAACTTTTCTGAAGATTTAGATTGCACCATCTTTTGTTTCCAAATAGAGCGCACTAGTAGAAAATAAAATAATGAGGACAAAGTGAGCGGCAGTACATAAGCACAAAAGTTAAAGCCCCAGTAAAACAGGCGGGCATTCAGTGGAGTAGACGTTTCAGTAGCTAAAAGTTTAATATTTCATACATTGTCAAGTTTGTAAAGTCACTAAGTAACTAACCTATGCTTAAAGAGTCAACACAAGCCATTCCGACTGAGCCCTGAAATATATAAAAAAATTCTAATCGTTTAACTTTTGCTATCAAAAATTTACATTAAAATGGAAAGAAAGCACCCCGACACCTTGCATCTGAGAAAAGTTTAGTCCAAAGATGACCAACCAAAGAGTTAAGCAGACGTAAAATACTGTGTGCCCTCTTCGCATATTGATGGAACAGCTTGGACTTGTAATCGACTGAAAGTCAAAAAGGATTAGTGCGTTATTACAAGATTCTTTCTGATAAAGGTCTCTAGGCAGACCGCTTTCGATCCGTGTTTTGTTCCGTGGGTCACACCTTTTACAGCCACTGGGAGTGGTCCAAATCTTTTCCTGAGAACACTTTCTAAGGTAAATTGGTGTGCCTGAACACGAATCCGGTGTCAGAATTGGAGGTTGACACAGAAATTTTCGAGTTTTTTCCCTTTTGACTTTTTTGACTTTGAAGGGGTATAACAGGGTCAAAAAGTGATCGAAATATTTTGTTGCAGTTTTTTTTAGATCCGCCTCGATGTCAGCTTTCGTTTAAAAAAAGAACGTCGAAAATGATGCTTTTTAAATAGGGGATCTCCTACTTTGAAGTTTGGTGTCGGATCTAAAAATGAAGTATGGTCTTATGTTTGTTGTTGACGGAATGCCACAAATTTGAAATTTAAATTTTTTGTCGTTTCAAGACAAGTCTGCTCAGGGATACGATATAGGCGCCGATAGGCGCCTGCTGTCCCTTGTTCATCTATATTTAAATAATTTATATTTTTTCTATTTTTTCACTGTATCTATTTTATAGAATTTTTTTTATGAAATGAAAAATGAGCTAGATCCTCTCTCATGTTTATTATGGTTTAGTTTGTTTAATTTTAAAAAATAATGAAAAGAAGTGTATATATCGTATTTCCTCTAATAAGCGCCCTCCTCAAAATCCGAATTTTCTTAAATTGATTCTCCGTTTTTTATACCAGATTTTTGTTTTTGAAAGACACATGTCATATACCAAAATGTAGCGTAGATTCCCGGCTACATTTTGGTATGTAAAATACGTTGCGTTTGAAAACAAAAACTTGGTATAAAAGGCGGAGAATGAATTTGAGAAATTCCGGATTTTGAGGAGAGAGCTTGTAGAAAAAAGTGAAAGTAATTTTTCAGACAATCTTATTTTCCTACTATCCTATTTTTTATAAAGAGCAGGCCAACATTGCATATTGCAAAGACTTTATCTAATATGGTGGCAGGGACAAAGATTAGGACAAAGATTTCTCAAATTATTACAAAGATTTGAAACTTTCTATCACGTTGACCTTGGCGACCAGCCAGAGATGGTTCTTAAAAGCTTTTAAATGTCATAGAGCTTTTTCATACATCCGTTTCATAAAACGAATGTATGAAAAGTTTAAAATTTGGTAATGTTTAGACCACTTATGGGCTAGCTCAGGGGATAGTTAAAATGCTTGAATGTAATTCTTTAACGATACTCACAACGTAACGGTCATACGATAGCAAAACCAATGTCCAGACAGAAACATAGCAGGTGACGTACTGAAGTCAACTTTTAAATAAAAAGAGAGAAAAGATTAAATATGCATACCTGAAGTGTGACTGTGACATAGCAAATGCTTTCTGAGAAGTTCCACATGTAAATGTAAGAATATGCAGTAATGGGCACGCAAAATGTTAGAAACAATAGATCTGCTACTGCCAGATTACAGATCAAGATGTTAGTGCTAAAAAGGAAAAAGTTTGAAAAGGAGCTTGAAAATAGAGTAGCAGTAGTACCTGTCATGCAGCTGCCTATTGACACCAATAACAAGTATAACTAACACGTTGCCAAATATGCCAACAATGGTGATAGCCAAGAATATTAGACCTAGTGAAATCATCTGAAAAACAGTTTTTATTACTAAAAATTATATTAGTTCATGGTAACGGGTGCTCCAAAACCTCCAGCCGACTTTTCTGGCTCATTTTAGTAATAATTTTTTATTGCAAAATTATTATAATAATAATATGGTTTTGTAGCGCTTTTTTCTTGTTCATTTTAATTTTAGGTCATTTTAAAGTTTCGACAAGCATTTTCATCATCATAACTGGTGAGAAGTTTAAACTTATAGAACAAAATTTTAAAGCTTGCTGTAGCGAAGTTTCAAAGCTACAAGACCTTTGAGTGAGCTCACGCAAACACTGGTTTTGGTTGTTGATATTCTTAAATCAAACACTTATTTTTCCAAATGTCGTTAGTTCTACTAACGGTCGTAAATTAGCAGCAAAGAACTGAGAAGCTTGCGATGTAACTTTCTGTTTTGAGCTAAAAATGAGTATTTTTGTATAAAAATACAGAAAAAAACAAAAAATAGCAAGGATATATTTTGCAAAACGAGATTTAGCAAGCTTAACTGGACTATTGGGGTAGTCCAGATGATTTTTAGTGAATCAAGTTTTTTCAATCTTTTTACCGAAACTCAAAAAAGCCAAATTTTGTTTTTAAAAAAGGTGGAGGTGGTTGGAGAGGTGCTGTTATAGACAAGTAATTGAAGACAAGTAATATACAATTTCGCAAAATATAGCTTATAGTGTTATAAAGAGATTTCATTCTTAAAGGGCATCTTTTTACAAAAACTTTTATACTCGAACTACTCAATTTGGCCAGCCAAACGTGACTTTATGAAAGTTTATGCAGTGAAATTTTTTCTTGAAAAAATCTAGACAAGAAATATAAAGCAGTAAGTTTTTGTTTTTGCCTACATACCGCTACTAATTCATGCTAAAACTTATAAAACACCTGTAGCAGCTGTAAAAAATCAATTTAAAAACTAAAACTGAATGAAAAGGTCCTGCAGAGTACAATATATATCTGAGAAAAGCTAGATAAAAATAAATCGCCATCGTCAAACATCAGCTTTGACGTCCTGGGATGAGCTGAAAAGAAAAAGATTCTAGGCCATTTAGATAGCGCTAATCTTTAGCTTTTATTGTTAAAGAAAACACATCTAATGTGATTGTTTTTCACTGCATTCTTCCCTTTTTATGTTAATTTTCAGCATTGCAAAAAGGTCAATTTAATAATTGTTTTACACTCTAGTTTTTGCATGTTACGTGTTAAAAAAAACAACATTCACGACTACCTTTTGCAATGACTTCAACCATAGTTTCACTTTTAGTTGCTACATTCAAGATAAGATTTCATTCAAGTAAAAAAAGTAAGCAAAAACGTTTTTTTAAATTTTCCACCAAATAAATTTTTTCTTGGAAAACACTATCAAAACGTACTTAAAAATATTTCTTAAACCTTGATAAAAGTGCGTGAGATATCTTCAAGTCCGACCTATTATACCTTGGCCTACCCTTAACATAAGCCTTAAAACAAAGATACCGTATTTCCTCAAAGTAGAGGGTGCGCGCTTATTAGAGGAAATACGGTAAATATAGTGATTTTTAAAAAACCATGGTCACGCGTTCGGAATTGTCCTCCGCCAATTCAAAAATTTTTACCTAATCATTAAACTGCTGTACGGATTTAAAATTAAAATTGGTTTATAAAAAAACAAGGCGTAGAATTTAATTTTAGGTAAAGTTCTGTTAGAAACCAAGTTAAAAATCCGTACTGAAGTTCAATGACTAGGATTTTTTTGAATTGGCGAGGAACAATCGTTGTCAATGGTCCTTAAAAAAATATGGGCGGGGAGGTCGTATTCGCTACTAAAAAATATAAGGTTTATAAAATACACCTAGAGATGGATTTTTTTATTTTTTTTACTACTGTTATTCTTTTTCTTACATAAAAATATTTAGGGCAAAAAATGTTTTGAAAGTTTTCTGAGCTTTTTTGAAACTCTCTGTAATAAATCAACTATCTGAGATAATATTTGATGGGCTATACAATAAAAAAAGAAGACCTTGAGCAATTTTAAAAAGAATAAAAAAAGGTAACAAAATTGAAATTTATTTGGATATTCTTGTGAAAGTTTATATAGGAGCTGAAAAAAATTTAAAAAACCATATAACCCAAACACCCGGCTTTTTCTTGGATTTTCCCTCAAGCTAAAAGCAATTCCAAAAAAGTATAATAAAAAGCAGTAACTTGACCACAAGCAAACAGCAAGTTCGTAAATAAAGGAAGTGAAATCAAGCTTGGCAAACACATAAAAACAACAAAGTCTGAATTAAAAATGTCAATTATGAACAACTTAATTTTAGTTAGCAACTTTAGATTAATTAAAGAAAAAATTATAAGAACGTAAATTGATTAAATTTTCTAAAATGCTTCTTTACTAGAAATGAAAAATATTTTGAAAAAAACAAACATATAATTAAGAAACTATATTGGTTTTCAGCAAAACAATCTAAAATAAAGAGCACAGCAATTGGATTAACTTTAAAGAATCAATTAAATAATTTAGCTATATTACGTTATGCTTTAGTCCTTCAGTAAAGTATTCTAAACATATCGAACTTGTTTGAACGACAAAACAAGAGTCCAATTTTCTATGTTTGTTAACCCTTTTTAGACAGGAAAAATATGACAAAAGGTACTAGCTGAATAATGAGAATGATTAGGCGAATAAATAAAAACCAATTATTATTTAGCTTTAGTAAACATCACTTTAGAGACCAGATAATTGCCGTTATATTGATATTATTTTTGACTGCATTACGAGAGTTGAATGTATTTTTGATGGAAAGTTGACTGTGCAGTCGAGTCTCGATATAGTGACACCCCCAAAAGTTCGTTCCCGCCTTGGGTCCGACTCTTTTTTAACCTTTTTTTGAACTTTTTATTGATTCTGTTCTGACTGTCTGGTCCCAAATATCGTAAGGATTCCAATTTCGCAGATCGTTTCTAAAAAGAAAATAAATTTTGGATAAAAAAATTAAAAACTCGATATAGTGACTCCTCTTTTTGGAAAACAGGTGTCACTATATCGAGTTTTTAATTTTTTTATCCAAAATTTATTTTCATTTTTAAAAACGATCTGCGAAATTGGAATCCTTACGATATTTGGGACCAGACAGTCAGAACAGAATCAATAAAAAAGTTCAAAAAGGTTAAAAAGTCGGACAATTAAGTTAATATCCAGACTCGACTGTATTGGGATAGTTGACTGTAGCCCATTTTACAGCAATTAACCGATTTTTCATTGACTGGTCAAACAATAATAGTTAACCGTTCAATTAACCATTGGTAAACCCTATGACTGTCTTAATTTTCTAAAAGTTTTGAAGATAATTACTACTAAAGTTTTAACGAAAATTTTATGCCGGGCTTCGGGCTCGAGCCGGGCCGTACCGAAGCTAAAACTGAGCGGGTCGGGCCGTATTTACACGGGCCGGGCTGGGCTGCGCCGTGAAGTTTTGAGCCCGTGTCCACCCCTACTTGAAGGCGCAATTATGCTAGAGAGTCATGGATGCTCTGCAAGATATGCAATGTTTAAATTCCCATAACATCCCAGGAGTTTCTCTTGTTAGATAATAAAGTAGCAAAAGATTTTACTTTTTGTGAGAAATGAACATTAGCGGTTCAAGCCAGAATCTCATGTAAAATCCAGCCTGTCACTTTAAAAATATTCCCAAAATTACATAAAAAATTTAAAAAAAACCAAAATCCTTTTTTTAATTGACAGAATATCGCTAAACAAGAGACACACGCCTACCGACAAAAGTGAAAAGCGACAAAAAGGATTTTCCCATTTATGACCCATTTTTGGCCTCCGAAGTCAAAATAGCCTGGCACCACACCTCCCTCCCCGTCCCGTATGTAGGGTGTAGGTTAATTGAGTGAAGGGGGTATAGGTTAATTGAGTTGAGGGTGTATAGGTTAATTGAGTGAAGGGGTATAGGTTAATTGAGTTAAGGGGTATAGGTTAATTGAGTTAAGGGGTATAGGTTAATTGAGTTAAGGGGTATAGGTTAATTGAGTTAAGGGGGTATAGGTTAATTGAGTTAAGGGGTATAGGTTAATTGAGTGAAGGGGTATAGGTTAATTGAGTGAAGGGGGTATAGGTTAATTGAGTTAAGGGGTATAGGTTAATTGAGTGAAGGGTATAGGTTAATTGAGTGAAGGGGGTATAGGTTAATTGAGTGAAGGGGGTATAGGTTAATTGAGTTAAGGGGTATAGGTTAATTGAGTTAAGGGGGTATAGGTTAATTGAGTTAAGGGGTATAGGTTAATTGAGTTAAGGGGGTATAGGTTAATTGAGTTAAGGGGTATAGGTTAATTGAGTTAAGGGGTATAGGTTAATTGAGTTAAGGGGTATAGGTTAATTGAGTTAAGGGGGTATAGGTTAATTGAGTTAAGGGGGTATAGGTTAATTGAGTTAAGGGGGTATAGGTTAATTGAGTTAAGGGTATAGGTTAATTGAGTTAAGGGGTATAGGTTAATTGAGTTAAGGGGTATAGTTAATTGAGTTAAGGGGGTATAGGTTAATTGAGTTACCGGAACTTGAAAAAAAATCGAATAAGAAATCCAGACTTTTGTTTCTTTTCATGCATTGTATCAAACAAAAGAACGCAAAAAGGTGTTATATGAATTAAAGCATGAAATGGCAAAAAAAGATAAAGCAGTCTAGCAAAAAAGGTCACTGTCTCTCAAATTAATTAAATATCATTAGAAAAAAAGAGTGATATTGAAACTGACTGCTCCTAGAAGGTATTTTTCATGGTATGTGAGGCTCACACCCACATAACTGATTCATTAGTCTTAAAATGAGAAACAAAAACAAAATCTAGCTGCTAATTTAGTGCTTCGGAAACCCTAAAAAAATTATTGTCGAAAAATCATTTAATTAAGTTTTTTGGAATATAAAATTTCCGGATTTGATCAAATAAATAGTTCACTTTTGACAGTTTTACATCCAGTAGCAATAATTTTGAAAATTAAATTGCATAGTTAGAATTATGCTGACATTTTTTGATTACGTATGCGAGAAGAAAAGTGCTGTTTACACTTGCTAAGTCTTTAATCCTTCCTGAGGAACTTCTTTTTTACTATTCAAAATTGCATAACCTTTTTAAATTTTATGCACTTTAAATTGTTTTTTAGAATAAAACATAGCTGATCTTTTTGCCGATTTTCACTGCTACTTTAAAAAACTACATTTTTGGTGCTGAAAATAGATACTACAGTGAACCCTCGATTTGACGACACCCCTGGGGAACGACTTAGGGTGTCGTTAAATCGAGGGTGCTGTTAAATCCAGGGCTTGCTGTATATTGTCTTTACTAAACCGACATGCAGTTTTTTTAAACCACAAATCAAATAAAGGTTAGGTCAATCTCAAGTTTTCGGTTTTAACTTTTTTCAAGTTTTAACCAAAATCTTAAAAACAGATTTAGTAGAGTTTGCAGTAGTTAAGAAAACGCAAACAACACAGTTCTGAAATTATTTCTGTGGGTATTTATTATTTCTATAGTACTTCTTTAGTTCAGCTGAAATTTATTGAAAAATATCCCAAGAAGATTATTTGCCGCTGAGGGGTAGGAGGAAAATTTTTTTATTCAGAAAGTGTTTAGCAGTGTTGCTTTTATCCTGTTAAGCAGAAAAAAATGAGTTTAAGAGGTGATTTTGGGTCATTTTTCAAAAAATCCGAGTATGGGGGGACTGAAAAAGTGCCAAAACGTTCGCCATTGCATAAAAACATTTATTTTGTGAACTTTTAAACCAAAATGCCTCTAGACTATTTTATTTTCCAATTTTCTGCAACAAAAGCATAAAATTAGATAATTTATAAACCTTTAGGTATTTATAAAAGCTAGCTATATGATTAAAACAAGACTGAGCAATCATAGGACACCTAGACAAGCTCAACACATGCAATTATTTGAATACTAAATCAAGCTTTTTGAACTAACTGCATAACAGATTTTTCAACGACAAAAAATTTAGCAGAAATATTTTTTGAGCATCTGACCGAAAACTAAAGTTTATTATTATTTTAAACAATCCGCCAGAGAAATCCAATTATTTTAATTCTCAGGAAAAATATCTAGCATTTTTTCCAGCGTGCTAGCTTAATTAAAAAAATTGTTTTTTTTAACTTAGAAATGACTTAAAAAAGATGAAAAATATTGCGCTTGACTCATTTTTTTGTTTATTGACGCAATTTTTCGAGAAAGTGATTAGCAAAGCTCTAATAAGGAAAGAAAAGCTAATTTTTAGAGATAGACAAAATTCATGGATTGAGTGCCTTGCTTAATACTGCTTTGCATCCACACCAAAATTAATTCACTCATTTCTTGCCTCCTTTTATGACTGCTAAAAATTGGATTGGAAGTGCTGTTTTAGCAGCAAAAAAAATTATTAAATTTTTTATTTTTGAAAAAAGGTACTGGTTTTTGTCCTGTTTTTTTTCGGGATAGACTGAGGCACAGGTAGATTACAACAATAATATTGGACTAATCTAAATCTTTCGTGTGAAAAATACTGTGAATTTGCTAAGAAATTCACTTTAGCAAAAAAAATAGAAGAAAAAGGTCCTACTGTCATTTTCAAGACAGTTTCGCAAAATTAACGGATCCATTTTTTTGCACCGCGAATACCTTTGAATTAAATATTAGGAAAAGGTAATTTACTGCATTTGTATTACTGGTGATCAGCTAGAAAAATTATAAAAGAACGGTTTTAGTGATCAATTTTGCAACGCTACTTTAATTACATTTAATCCGGCCGAAAAAAATTTTGATTGAAAAAGACCGAGGTACTATAAGTGGGCGGTATCGACGTTATGTTTGTTTCCCAAATGGGAAAAAAGGTACATAACGTAACACGCCAAGTTATAACGCGCCAATTTAAATTTTTTAAAAATGTGCACTAACGCACTATATATTCAACACAAGATATGTGAAAGATGAATATCTGACGATATCAACCAATTTTGGTTGAGATCGACCTAGGAAATCGACCTAGTGTCATACCCACCCCCAAATTAAGTTTGTTTAGGAGTGTCTAAAAACTATTTTTAAGTAGTAATTTTGCCTTAAAAAGACTAAAAAAGCAATTCGAAAGGGATCATGTGCTTTATTGGTAGGGGAAGGGACAAGATAGAGGCCACTTATTTAAGAGGGCCCACTAGCGAAAATGAAGATGTTGAACATAGTTTTTTTTCAAACTGGGGCCTGCAACATATAGAAACTCTGCATCCAGAGTCACTCTCGAGTGATTTGTGTCTAAGGTATTTGGATGTGCTCATCCCAACTCCAAGCTACAGGCGGCTTCAGGGGTCATAGCTCGGCTCCAATGGATGTAGTATGTCGAAGTCAGGTGTCGAAGTCGGAAGTAGTGGCTCCAATGGACGTAGTAAGTAGGATGTCGGTGTCGATAGTGAAGTCAGATAAACTTCCTATTCATGTATTTAGGTATTACCTAAATAGTGATCCACCTCCCGACATGGTCTGATCCACATCATCACATAGTCCGACTCAGGTGGGTATGTACCTAAGTACGTACTCAGGTGATAATACCCAGGTAGTGTTACTAGTTGAGGAGTACCCAGGTGAAACCACTAAGGATGTGATACGCAGTAGCAATACTCAGGCAGAGGTTCATAAGTAGTGAATTTTTCTTTCGTTTTATAAAGTAATTAACAATCTAACAATAGTCTAGAACTAACAATCTCGGTTATAAGTATATGCACTATACTAAGTCCTCTTCTTTTCAGCATCGCTCAAAATCCCATCCAGATTAGCCAAAAGCAAAAAAACAACTGGTTTATTGGGGGTTAAAAAGCATATAGAGTCTCTTTTTGCCATGTCCCATGTTGAAACACACGGGACATCAGCCTAAAAATAGGCAATAATTTGAATTTTTTGAATTGACGCGTTATAACTTGGCGTGTTACGTTACCGTATTTCCTCTAATAGGAGCACCCGCTCTAATAAGCGCACCCCCTCAACTTTGAGGGTCTGTTTCTCGGAGTAGAAATTTTTTTCGAACAGGTTTTTTTGCGTTTTCTTAATTCCCGCGAGCTCTACCGATTCCGCGTTTTTTGATTTTGGGTTTCAAGCAAAAATTTCAAAATGACTCTAATAAGAGCGTTTCAGAGAGTTTAAAAAAATAAGCTCACCGGTGCTCCTATTAGAGGAAATACGGTATGTACCTTTCTTCCCATTTGAGACAAAAGGTACATAACGGCAACGCACCATAAGTGGAGTCTAGGGTTGTCATTTTCCCGAGAAAAAATGATTTCACCCGGAAAAAACGGGAAAAAAAATTTATTGCCTTTTAACGACACTCAACCAGAATCCAAATACGCATGTACAGCAAAACTTTATTTAAACCAAATTAACATCCTATTCATCGGTAATCAACACATCAAATTCCTCCACACCACTATATTTCTCGTCAGTTGGTTCTTCTTCGGATTCAGGCTCTTCCATTTCATACTCCCACTTTCGTTTCTTGAAAAGATCGGCGTGCTCCAACATGAGATTGGTCTTGATGAACGTCAGCTTTGAGGCGGTTTCCACATCGAGTCTGAAATAATTAATTTATAAAGATTCAATAATGATTAAAAGCTATCTTACCGATTGCGCACTTTGGTGTGGATAGCAGTTCTGATCGACCAATTCCTTTCGAACGGGGCAGCTGTGATTTGTACGGACTGAAGCGCTTTGTAGACCAATGAGAGGGGCGAATCGGAATAGAAGCCCGTCCAAAGCCTGAGTCCATCGATCGGCGGCGTTGCTTTCAGCGCATCCCAGGCGTACTTCCTCTGACCATCGGCAAATTTTTCTGTTCGAGCTTTCCATTGGGCCAATTCGACCATTATCTGAACAATAATACAATAACAACAATAATAAATAAAACAGAGATTTAAGTTAAATCTCCTAAGCCTACTAATCTACCTCATTCTCTTTTGTTGCGAACGCCGGATTCTTTAGCACTTTCTTGGACAAAAGCCCCATAGCCGCATGCACTTGCTCCTCGGTTAAATCTTGTCTACGGTCGCTTGGCTCCAGCAAATCCATGAGATAGGTTACGTCCGTCTGACCGAATTCACGCCTATCATTGAGTATCTAAAATGCAGGTTATGTAGAAGAATTAGTTAGTCAAATTGTATTACCTGTCTGAGTTGAGGCTGCAAGTATAGTTCAAAGTTTCCAATTGCTTTTTCTGCTTTGTTAAACGCACTCTTGATGGACTTGTAGGCTCGCCTTGCTTCGACATTGGAACCCTCGATTGCTGTAATTGACTTGGGCAACGAAGAGAGTAGAGCCTTGATCTTGTTCACACGTGGCCAAAACGATGCATCTCGACACATCAGCTGCTAAAGTTCCTTGGCTTGAGTTGACAGAGTTGGCACACAAGTGATCTTCGTATTCCATACTGCGCTCTTAAGGCTGTTTTCGTATTCGGACACATGCGAGATCAGCGTTGAGAATGTTGACCAGGGACCTTCTTCTGGCAATTGAAACATCCCTGAGTGTCCCACTGTTGTCATTTGGTGACCCTTCAGCACGAGTTGGTGACCCTTCAGCACGAGAGATGGCGTCTTCTTTCTGAAGCATGTCAATTATACAATCAATCATACGCAAATTATACGCAAATCATACCGGAAGAACTTTGCAATTTTTACACACTCTTCAATACAATCCTTGATGAACGATGTCTTGCTGAGATCCTTTGCAGCGAGATCCATCATTGTGTGCTTTGCAACCTTCGAAAAGTATCCACGGATATTGATTTTCAAGCAGAGCCCAGGCGAGTCGCATATTCGGCACATGATCGGTCACCATAGCAATGAAAAATAAATATTTTATCACAATCACAATAAATTAGTTACCTACCCAAGTTTTCAATCTGCTCAGCCAAAACATTCTTGATGTAGTCTCCCGTGTGCGCGTCCAAAGTGCACAATGATGTTGATTAGGCGATTCCGGTTGATATCTGACCACCCATCCGAAGAGATTGCCAGGAAGTCCGCTTTGCTTGTAGCCTCATCCAAACTGCTTTTCACTCGATTGAATTCGGCTGGAATGAGCACCCTTGGATACTTGTCTTGTCGCGATTGAAGCTTGTAGGACGGGCGCATCTTGTTCATCATCAGCTTGAAGAAAGGATTGTCCAGGAAGTTGCCCGCGATATTTCCCGTAGCAAAAGCCTAAAATCATTAATAACTAAATAGCAAAAATAGCACAAAGAATCAACCCCGGTCAGTAAGATGTCAAGCTCGTCTCGTTCCATCTCTGAGATGCGATCCATGAAGCTTGCTATTCCCGGCGTCGATGACTCAGTCCTCTTGGCGATTTTTGATGGAGGCTCATCTGTCTTCTGCTTGATACCAGTCAGCATGTTGATGGTCTTGCGCGCTTCCTTTCCGATCTTCTGAAACTGTTGCTAATGAGATTAATGAGCTGAAAGAAAATAACTGGTTAAATACTCACGATGAGGCGCTTCGTCATTTTTGTCGCATTGTCCCGATAGCGCTGAGTGCATAACTTGCAATGTGCTACAACCACCGTCTTGCCATTGATCTCTTATTCGCTTTCGTCGAAAAATTGCCAACTCCAATGAAGCTTCCTGCCGAGAGACATTGCCTAAAATCACGTAAATAAGAGTAAAATTTTCAAGAGAGCAGTAAGTACAACGTAAACATTTTAAAATAGGAGCATAACAGAGCTCGTAAGTGCTCTGATTTCTCAGAAAAGTTCTGATTTAGAGCACACTTTGTCGTACTGAAAAAAGGTCTTATTCAAATTTCGTTTTTCCCATATTTTCTTTATTTTTTCCCAAATCATTTTTTCCCGGGAATTTTCCCGGGAAAAAATGATCGTTTTTTTAGCGGGAATTTTACCTCTGACAACCCTAGTAGAGTCTGATGACATCTCAAACATAGAAAATAACTTTTTATTGTTACCACAAAAAATCCTAAGATCTGATCAGGATTCCAGACAGCAACCTTAATGCCAGACTGAAAAAAAGAGCCGAAATGTGTCTCTACAGCAGAAAAAAAACAACAGAAAAAATCACAATATAACAGCAATAAAAAAAATGTAACATAAAAAATAAGGCTTTAATCTTATTCATCTAAAACGGTGTACATGAAAATAAGATTTTTGCATGAGAGGGGAAGGGGGCAGGATTGGCCGGGTGTGTCTTTTTAAGCCGCGGTGGGGCTTTTTGAATAAAAAAAATTCCTATATGAAAAAGACCCATGGGTGATGCTTGAAGCTCGGCGGTGGGGCTTTTTCTTTTTATCAATTTAAAAGCCTCGCCGGTGAGGCTTTTGAAGGCTCCATGGTGCTTTTTCGCGTAAATGTTAATAAGTTACTATTATATTTCACATTCCTATCAAGAGAACAAATAAAATTTTAGAGTAAGTTATTAACATATATGCCAAAATGCCCCATGGAGCCTTCAAGAGCCCCACCGGTAGGGCTTTTAAAATTAAAAAATAAATAAAAAGCCCCACCCGTAAAGCTTTTTTAGAAATAGAGGGGTGCTTCTTGATGAAGCTTAAAACCCACACCTGGCAAACCCTGAAGGGAAGGGATGGTTTCTTGTTGGATTACAATGGGATAATACCACTTTTTAATTAATAAACCTATTTGACAGCTTTATTTTAATAAATTTATAGATAATAATTAAAAAGGTTTAAAAAAAATTCACAGGAAATATAATTTAGAAAAGGGAAGTTGACTAGCTTACAGCTAGAAAAAAAATTATTAGCAGGCAAGCAATTAATAAATTTCAGGATTGTTATTCTTTCTTACCACCTAAATTGCCTTAATAACTGTTGTAGAAGAAGCCAGAAAACAAAAAAGAGGAATTTCCTGTATATGATAAATGCAGCTTTAACGAATTAATTTGCACACACCGAGTTTTTCACTTTTACTACATAGCAAACAAGCGAACAAATAAATTTGTGAGTGAATTTTAATTTTTTCAACACGGAGAATAGAGGCGTGGTTACCGTATATTTCCTATTTAACGCAACCACACCCCCCCCTATAAATTCCAAAAACGTGTTTGTGACATTGTGTTTTGATCCATTTTTTGAAAACTTTTTTCGGGCAAGTTACCATTGATTTAGTAGCTCATCTCACTGGCTGCAAAATGGGTGGTAACTTGCCTAAGAAAAGTCTTTAAAAAAAGCCTAAGCCTAAGCCAGAAAGATTTTCCCCATACAAATAAAATGGGGAGTTTTGAGTGAAAGTAATATGAAAAATGCCTTGGTCTCCCCTGAGGATTTTTTTTTAAAATTATTTTTTCACAAGTTGTTTTAAGAATTTCGGAACTTTTGTTTTAGCCATGACTTTTTTTAGAACATTTTTATCAAAAAAAAACTATTTTCACAAATCCACTCAATGTACGATGAACATTTTTTGGCATATAATGTCAGAAACACGATTTCTCGACTGGTACCCCCTGAGTTCAGTGGGTTTGCGGGTAGCTTCTGGATGGGACAGGCATTTCGCATGCTTCTTTTGCTCAAAACTCTTCATTTTTCTTTCTATACGGCAAAACCATTATCTACTATGACTGAATTTACTATGCTCTACAAGATAGGATTAACAGATTTTGCTAATTCGACTTTACCATTCCTGGGGTTTCCTTGGAAGTTTAAGAACTTTCATACATTTGGAAGGAGAAGAGAATTTCGCTAACAAGCTTTTACAGGCCAAAGCATTGTTTTGTTGTTCATACGAACCTCAGCCTCTCTTGAAATTAAAAAGTCAATGTCAAATTTAAAATTCTGCTCATGACAAAAAACATTCAAATTTGAAAATCATGCTCATTGTCTCGAGCGGTATTTGATATTTGACATCGACTTTTAATTTTAAGAATGGTTTTATATGCGCATCGACGATGCTGAACACGAATCCGGTGTCAAAATCAAGGGTTTTCGTAGCGTTTTCGTTATAATTTCAACGAAAAATCAAAAAGTTTATGTTACAAACCCGGCAGTTACAACCAGCCGGTCTCGTGTTAAAAAACGGATACTCGTTTTTGGGTCCTACTCTGGTTATTAGACAAAACAAACTGAAAAAAAACTCCTAGATGAGGAAAAAGACGTGTGTTGATACTGTTAATAAAGCGTATTTTATGTTTTTATGCTTTTTCGCACTAGTTTTTCGACCAATCCTCCGAGGGTGCCTGTTTATTGAGAGTTGGCCGTTTATTAAAGGGTACCCGTTTATTTTTCAACCCCCCTCGGGGTGCTTGTTTTTTAGAGGGTGCCACGTTATTAGAGTGAATACGGTAATTTATTTAGACTATATAAGGCTTGTTGGATTCAAGTAAAAAGCGTGAAATTTCGACAGGCAGGCCCGTCCGGACGAAAATTTGCGGGCCGTGCGCTGGATTTATAAAAACTCGACCGGCCGTCTGCCGTCCCGGACGGGACGGCGACTGGACGGGCCCGGCCAGACGGGTGGTCACTATAATACTGGTATAAAACAACTTCCTGTATACTTTTGTTACGAAGTCACCGAAAACTTACAATAACATCGCAAGAACAGTGATAAAAATGACAAGAAAATTTTTTTATTTTGTACTGATAACTTTTTTACATTTTTTCTTTTATATTTTAACATTGATCCTGTAGAATTATCAAAATGGTTCAGTATTTTTACATAGTGAATCTTAATATATCAGACTTGTTATTAGGGCCCCTATTAGAACTTATTTGTTTGTTTTTTTTTGTTTTTTTTTTAAACGAAAGCTGACATTCTGGGGAACACGATGGTATTAGCGACAAAAGTGATTTCGCTATCTACGACCCATTCTGGCCTTCGAAGTAAAAAAGCGTTACCCACCCACCCACACATGCCAAATACTATATAAGATATCACACTTGTAAATATCGAATAAAAAGGCGAATTATATAATATTTACGATAATATTTGCAAATAATATTCGCTTTTTGCAGCTGGTACTGAAGAGCATTTTTTTCAACTTACGAATTAACAAACAATAAAAGTGACTCACCGTATTTTCTCTAATTAGCCGTCCCCCTCTAATAAGCCGACCCCTCGACTTTGAGGAACTATATCTCAGCTCAGAGCAAATGAATTTTTAATGAATTTTCTTAACTCCACGAGTTCTACCGATTCCGCTTTTTGGTTTTGGATTTTCACCCAAAAATATCTAGAACGACCTCAAAAGTTTTCGATTTTCGGGGATCCAAACAATGAGCCGGCCGGCTGGCTTATTGGAAGAAATACGGTATATAAATTAATGATAATGCGAAAAAGGTCAGGAGCAAGAAGTTTATTAGAAGAATTTTATTACAAGAAAATAATAAAAAATTAGTTAAAGAATTTCTGCCTAGGCTTTTCCAAAAAATACATCTCCATTATTAATGTGAAGAAGCCTTTTACTTAGCTATAGCACCAATAAGCAAACATTATTGCTTGGATAAATTCATTTTAAAAACAATAAGAGGCTTTATCTTCATCATTAGAGATCATTTAACAGTTTTGCTAAAAAGTAGGAAATAGTAGTCAATAAATAAAATTAAATATACAGGTTGGAACTTTTATTTTGGAAAGCTTTGAAACCATAACAATTTTTATTTTATTTTCTGACTCCAATATCAATAGATTGATAGAAAACCCTACGTGTCCCGTTTTGTGTGACACTAAAAAATATTTAACTGACACTTCGCGCTGAGATATGCTTATTCAAAGCTAACATGACACTTTCATCCACTTGCAGGGTGAAGTAATCAAAATCAAATTAGTAGTCAAAATTTGATTAATCGTGAATCACTCTAATAACATCTCACACTATTTCGTAGCCAGTGTTGTGAATTTTGAAATTAGGGAACCGGTACCAGCTCACTTATCCCACGTTAAAAAAATTATGTGAAAGCAGATTTGTAGCTCTTGATCTGCGCTACGTCTCAGTGCTTGAATGTTTTCAGTAAAAAATTTGAAAATTTTCGGTTCAAAATCCTAAAAAATGAACACCCTGTATTTTTCTCAAAATTATGATGTTTTTTTAATAAACAGGGTCTCAGTAAATTGCTTATTTTGGTGCCAACTGAACTGAAGACATAAGGCTATTTATCAAGCTAATGGTATTATTGGAGTCAAAAATTGAAAATTACGAGCGTTTCAAATCTTTCCAAAAAACGTCCACCCTGTGTACCTATTTGAGGCTAAGCAGTACATGGATTAGTTATAAGATTATTTAATAGACACATACGATAAGATTACATACATTAGCAATATATATAACAACAAAATTATAACAGAGTTTTGCAAAAAAAAATTTAAATTTTTGAATAAGCCACCATTTTTTTGATCACATCTATTATGTTTGAAGTTGTTTAACTGAACAATTGAAAAATTGTTTTTGTTTTTCTTGTCGTCACATTAATTGGTGTTTCAAAAACGGATAATATTATTTTTAACGGAAGCAGAACCTGTTTACATCAAAACTGACAAACACGTACTTATGTGTATATATATTCTAGGGTTTTTCACTTTTGACTTTATACTACAAATAATTAAAAAATTTAAACAAAATGGTTGACGCCTCAAAAATAAAATTTTTTTACAGGGTTATTTTACAATTTTTTAGGTACTTGTGCTGTCTAAACCCCCCTTCCCCTATTTTGCCTAAAACACGTCCTAAACTACTTTTTTCTGCGTAGGACGGTTTGAAATGTGTTTTTCTAATGACAAAAAAGTAATAAAAATATGTTTCAGTTCGTCCTAACATTTGCTGGTCTACCCTTGCCTAAGCCTAAATATGGTAAATATCAAAACAAACATGACCCTGAAACGCCCTAACATGACCATTTATCTTCAAGTAGCTGAAGTCAAAATTTTTCAAAAATAGTTTTATGAAAATTTTTTTATAATTTTACAAGTTTTTATATCAGAAACTTGTTACAAATGTTTCTTATATTGTGTTATGCAGGAAAAAGTAGCTTAAGATGTGTTTAAGGCGAAATAGGGGGAGGTGGGAAGATATTAAACAGCACAAGTACCTTTTTTAAAATATCAGTTTTTATTGTGAAGACAATAAAAAGTGAAGTTTTTAATGCAATATATTAAGTTTTTCAAACATTGAGATTTCACCCTTTTTGTAGTTTGAAGGTGCAAATAACCTAGACGGTATATTTTTGGCTGACGAAATATCAGTTCTTTTGAAAAAAAATTTGACTTTTTGCCTTGTAGCAAAAACTAAGCCGAAAACATTGTGCTAACAACACGATATGGAATCCAAGGCTGATTATCTTAAAAATGTTTATGCTTTAATTTTTTCGTTTAATCTTTATTTGTAGAATTTGTCTTTATTTTTAGCATTTTTGTTTGTTTTTTGAGTAAAATTTTAGAATTTCAATCGAAATGTCAGTGAGCTTGTCAAAGATATTCGATTTCTTTAAATTGATATTTTCACAATCAAAAATTTTTTTCTAAAAACCGAAAAGCGGTTCCTCAATCGAACCGCCAAGGCTTTTAAACAAGCATAAGTTGTGTCTGCTGAAAATAATTTCACACACCAAAACAATTTTTAAAAAGAAACACCCGTATTTAACACGGGAAAGACCATGCGTTTTAAAGTTATTTTTGTGTAGAACTTCACGCTGAACACGATGGTGAAAACAAAATTGAAAAAAGTTACTCTATTATTTTTCCTGACAATATACCAAAATGCTCAGCGTGAAAAATGCAACAGAGCCAATACAAAGACTCACAAGACAACAAGCGAATATCACAAAATTCAAGCCAAAACAATTTGGCCCCGAAATCCGACAAAAAACCAGGGGGTTTTGGACACAGATTCAGGTGGCCGTGGCTTGGTTTTCTAATTTTCTCAAAAATGTCATGACGGTGTCTAAATTTTAAAATAATTGTGTTGATTTCAAGCCCATTAAAATAAAATAAGACCTTTTTCAAAACTTTTTCAACCCACTCAAAAAGAGGGAGAACACAGTTTTACCTGTGATCTAACACTTGTGGCAACACTTGTTGCAACTTGCTTGGGAGGGAACCACTTGGATGAACGACGATCTGACGGCCGATTACCTCAAGCGCGTGATGGGCTCGTCTCTATTCCTCGAGCGTCTACTTGTTTGGGACTCTTTCCGGTGCCATATTTCCGAGGCGACCAAGAAACAGCTGAAGCAGTGTGGGTTGGACACGGCCGTAGTTCCTGGAGGTTGCACTAAGTTTGTCCAGGTTTGTTCTTTGCTTTATTTGTAGTAGAATTGAACAACTGGTGAAATTGAATGTTCAGGCACCAGATGTTTTGCTGGAACTCACTATTCAAAGCAAAGATACGCGAGCTCTACGAGAACTGGATGTTGCACGGCGAAAAAAAAGTCACAAAGGGAGGGAATCCGAAAGCTGCGCCAATGTCAATATACCCTAGTGGATCGTCGAAGTCTGGAACAGCCGTTCAAAGAAGCTTATCACCGATTCGTTCAAGTCGTGCGGCGTAACAAATTCTGCTGATGGGTCAGAGGACGGTCAAATCTACTGCTTCAAAGAAGATGGGCCGGTTCCAAGTGGTCAACTGAAGCTGGCGCACGAGGAAAAAAACTGGCCAAGCTAATGGAAGAAATGGACCTCAGTGAAGAGGAAGAAAATATGATGAATAAAAGCGATGCGTCCATTGAGTGCTGATTGTTTTTTTTCATGGCTGTAAATAAAGAAATTTTTGCTCAATACTGTGGATTTTATGAAGGGGTTGAAAAATAGAAGCGCACTCTCTACTAGAAGCGCCGTCTCTAATAGAAGCGCATGCGCTAAAGAAGAAAAAAAAAGAAATTTTTTTTTACGGTACTACAGCATAGGTAACATTATCTCAGTATCTGGAATTGATTACCCATACCTAGGTACCACTTCCTGGGTACTAGAGTTGGCCCGGAATTTTTTTGAGTCAAAACCTGAATTCCCAAATATTTTTGTAATTATGTCAATTTTTTCAAAAGCTTTTGGTGTCATTCAGCACAGTATTAAATTCTGCGTTAGATGGACAATAAATATTGTGTAAACTACTATTTACAGAAAAAATACCATTTGAAGGTGAAAATTCCGGTCCATTTTTCGGTCGGAATTAGACCGGAATTTTCATTTTAAAAGAGCATTATTTTTTTGGTTATTGAGCATTTTACACAATGTTTTTCGTGCGTCTAACGCAGAATTTAATATTGGGTAGAATGGCACCAAATACAGGGTGTTTTTTTTATTCCCCAATTTTAAATTGCAAAATTACATTAGGTTTTTTTATCCATTTTCAAAAATCTTTTTTTTGTTAGAAAGCTGAAGTTCTAGGAATTTTTCTGGTTCTTACAGCTTTTACGTATGACGTCAAAATTTGGGTTATTTGAGTCTCCAAAGTTATGAACGGTTTTCGGGTAATTCTTGAAACACGCAGAAATTTTTCAAATTTTTATGACATCAATGCACAACAACAACGGAATCAAAAGAAAAACGCTTAGTTGACATTCTCACGAGGTTTACGGCCTACTGATCCGGTTTCGACAAGTTTTTGGTACCATTCTTTAATGCTTTTGGAATCCGGTGCCATTGATTTTCGCCCAGAGACTGCGTGAAACTTGTGAATGGTTAGGACAGGCGATTTTCCCAACTCCTGGTACCAGAGAACGATTTCAGCCTTCGTTTGGTCGGAAAAAAGCATTCTAAAAAAACAAAATAAAAACTAAAAGTTGGAAAATAACGTGTAAAAGACGTAGAATATTTGATAATTAAAGTGTTTGGCATAATCCTGCATCAATCAGTATCACTTGATAAAGATAATGATGATAATATAGAAGTTGATAAGATTAAATTACCCGAAAACTGGTCATAACTTTGGAGACTCAAATAACCCGAATTTTGACGTCATATGTACAAGCTGTAAGAACCAGAAAAATTCCTAGAACTTCAGCTTTCTAACAAAAAAAGATTTTTGAAAAATGGATGAAAAAACCTAATATAATTTTACAATTTAAAATCGGGGAATAAAAAAAACACCCTGTATTATCAAAAAAGTTGTAAAAATTACAAAAATATTTGGGAATTTTAGTTTTGACATAAAAAATTCCGGGCCAACCCTACTGGGTGCTGCCTTCATGGTTACTTCTCCCCTCTGGGTACCACCACCAATAAACTAGACATAAACTGGGAACCACCACCTTGGACATCATGCTTACTGATGATAGATTGGCACCACTGAGGATAAATTGATATCCAAAAGTTATCGTGAATACCATTGCTTAGGTGTAATTCTGTGTTACCACACGAGATTTTAAAACAGTTAAAATGTCACAATTACTTTATGAAATCGTATAAAATACCCAAAAATTTGAATCCTATACGAAAATTTGCACATAGAAATGACCAGAAAAGAAAATAATTTTCACTTTCAACATTCAAAAAAATCGCACCACCCACCTTCACCCACTGATTTTTAATGTACTTTCAACTTTACACTTTCACTATTTGGCCAGAGCCAAAAGTGCGTTTTTTCAACGTCTAAGTATTTTTTAGGCCGTGAAAACGATAGAAACGGCGAAAAAAAGTGTGGGAAGGCCATTTTTCGAAAAAAAAATTCGACTGCCTTGGTCCCTCCTATGGTTTTTGGTCATTTTTGGTATTTTGCACCGTTTCGGTGACTGCATTATGCATTTTTGATCAAGAATGACCAAAAACCACAGGGCGGACCAAGGCAGTCGAATTTTTTTTTCGAAAAATAGCCTTCCCACATTTTTTTCGCCGTTGTTATCGTTTTCACGGCCTAAAAAATACTTAGACGTTGAAAAAACGCACTTTTGGCTCTGGCCAAATAGTGTACTCCTGCCTTGACTTTTTTTAAGAGACCATATCTCAACGCTCAGATTTTCAAAAATTATTCTGTAAAATGAGTTGTGTAGTTTTTGAGTTACGCTATAAAATGATGCCAAGTTGTAATTGTGACGCTATTTTGAACCAGTTTGAGTTTTTGAAGCTTTTATTGATTTTTATCACTTTTTGAATTATTTTTTATCTCTACCTTTGTCAGGCCTTTTAACTATTTTTTAAGTGCTATGAAATACATGCTAATAGCTCATTATGGAGCTTGTTTCGAAAACTTTTCAACGGTGCATTACAAGCCCCTATGACTCATATAAATGGCTGAGAAAAAGGTCTTTGGAAAAAAAGCCGGATAATTATGATTCAACCCGATATATAATAGAAATCGATTTTACAAATGGACAAATAAATTTATTCAGTATGTACAGAACTTTTTGTAATATTTAAAAAATTCATATTGAAAATGAGTACTGTTTTTTAGTTCAAAAGTACGTTTTTAGATGCTTTGGTTTAGGTTCTTCTTTTACTCATTTTTGAGATTTTTGGATGCAAACCTAGATCTGTTTGGTTTATGTCTATTTTTGTCCTTACCGTACGATTAAAATTGGTGTTTGACTTATTAGTGTCTTCTTGAAATGAAGGTAGCAGTGGTGGTTGACTGTGGTATTGAACATCGTTGCTACTAACATTTTCCATTATTTCTATTTGAGATTTTTTTGAAGAAGCTAACAATCCATTTCCATTATTTTCTAATGTAAGAAACTTTTTAACAATACTCCTTGTGTATTCAAATTGCATTGAAATTATATTCTCAGAGTAACTAAATTTCTCTTCAGACACTAATATCTGAAAAAAAAAAGTTTGTTAAAAATTTTCAAAAATAAATGTATTGAATAAATACAGGGTGTGTCAAAAAAATTGACCACTCTTAAATTTTCCAACTTTTTTTATAACTTTTTGTGTCATTGTATTTACAAATTTTCACGACTGTCATGCCATATTAGCTGTGTTTATTCTCTGACAATTTTTACAGACAGTTTTACAGAGTGCTTTGCCTCTAAAGACAGCTCAAAAATGCACGCTTGGTCGAGAAGAATTCTGCCGACTCAAAGAAGCCTGAGTGCGTGTACTGAAGCAGAAGGAAAGCATTTTCAATAGCAATCTCTGTTTTATGTTTTTTCCGTGTCTGTTAATAGTAAATAAAGCTATGCTGAAGTCGTAGGTAATTGAGTAACTAGTCCTAAGTGAGTTCGGAGTATTCTGAGGGATGGGGCCCAAAAATTTGGAAATCGGTCAGGGTAGGTGTTACGTACACCAATTTTTTTTAAGTGATCAAGTTTTTTTGACACACCCTGTACTATAATTTATCATCTAAGCATGCATATTTATAATGTCATAGAAAATTTGACTATTCAAAGTTATATCCAACCTTATCTGGCATGTATATAGCAATTCTAAATCCATTGCGTTTCACAGCTTCTAAATATTTGGATCCTTGAAAAAAGTAGAAAGTGAAAGCGCCGTTTGTTTCATCTTGGCCTGAAAAGTATTAATTTATTTGTTTTCACAAGATTAATTATTATACTAATGAACAGTGGAAAAATGCAAAAACCGCACAGAGAACCAGGCATTTTAGGTGAATTTCAATCAGGATTGTATTGTTCACAAAAAAGAGCGAAACTTTCCGATAGACAATTTATTTTTTAAGGAAGTGTCGAAAGATTGTTTTCAATGTTGACAGCAAACACATAGAGGACACGTGCTAATTCTAAACATGAAATGCTTCGATCAATCATTACTTAATTACAACCAAAAATTTATAGTTTTATAGTTTTCTTCTGTATGTTAATAAAACTATTTTTTGGAAAAAAATTCACAAACAAATTTTGCCTATGAAAATCTTAATTGAATCTTTTGAATATTTCAATCCACAAGTCTGATTGTTGTCGCACATACTCATTCCATAGCTGATGTTTTTGTTGATTTTGCGTTCATTTAATTTTTAGTCCTTTTTAGCATGATTCTTCTTAAAATTTGACAAAAATTGTGACGGCAATAAGTGAAAAAATAGTGGAAATTTTAAATCAAAAAATAGAAATCGCAATTAAACCAGATAAATTGTCTTTTAGATTACAAAAACGCTTACTTGCTATTTCATTTTCGGTAATATCTTGCTGGGTTATTTCATTGTTAGTGTTTTTGTATTCACATATTGTCATTTTGGTGATTACTCTATGGTAGTCAAACATATTGATTTCAAAGTATGATTTATGCTCGAAAATTGTTGATTGAATAGAATGTGTGGTGTCTTCATTACCGTTAATGTCTGTTTTCACAAATTCTCTATTTACATATTTTACAACCAAATCCACCCATTCATTGTTATATTTACAAAATGTTGCATAATTATTCGAATTGCCCTTAACAAGAACATTTAACATTAATTTCACAAAAACTTGCACTGTTAAGTCTTAATATAAGAATATTTTGAGTGCAAACTGGACAATGAAAGTTACCCTAGATACGAGACTGTTCCATTATCCAGAAATTTCAATTTTGAATGTTTTTTCTTTGCAAAAATTTATTTTTTGACAAAGAGCTGTGATTTTGCATTGTTTTAGATTTAAGTAATCAATTAGTTTCCGAAAAATGCTGTTGTCCATTTTGTTGTTTAAAAAAGGAAAGTAATAAAAACCTTTTTTTGCCGAAGGACTCGTGGCAATTTTTTTATTGCAAAATCATTCCAAACATATGGTTTTCATCTTTCAAATAGTATGAAATAAAGGATTTTTTTATAAATGTTAGCATTTAGGTCCAAAAACTTGTGAAGCTAACGAAGTGCTAAGATGTTTTGTAATACTCAAAATTTAATTTAATTTTGATGAGTTGAAGTAAAGAAGTGTTTGACAATATCTCAAAATCACCTCACAAGTGTTTGGAGTAAAATGTTGACTTTTCTGAAATGATTCAGCTAAATTAAATTAACTAACTTGAACTAACTCAATAAACTAATTAAACTACAAAACCATGTGTTTGGAATACTTTTTCAATACTTACTAAGCCTAAGCCCAAAAGTCAGTTACGAACTTTTGGACCACCAGTTCGTAAGTTCGGAAGAAATGCACTGATCACGATATCATCAAGATGCACGAAATGCTTGACATTATTTCAAATCTGCGAAAGAAAGTTAATTGGTCTATCCCAGTTCCTTAGTGTTTTGCTAAACCGTTAGAACATAAAAAGAACTCGCAAAAAGCAGAAATGGCCACAGTTGCGCCAGAATGTCCAATTCGTCAAACTTAGATTGTCTGTCTTTTTTTCCAATAATTTTTCACCGAACTTGTTTGTTTACCGTTTGCAATTTTATTTCGCGAAACACGCAAAATGTCAGATGTTCTAGATTGTATCTATGGAAAAGTTTAATTGCTCAGGAGGAGAACCTTAGCTTTGTAAACAAGAAGGCATGTAATATTGTTGTGAATCACGTCATGTGAGTTACAATTTTAGTAATTTTTTAAGATTTTTACCATTGCCTGTATTTTTAAACTTACAGTCTCAGTTTTTGCAATCAAATAAAAAGAATTATTTTGTAATGCCTTCAAATCATATTCTTCAGTGAATTCAAACAGGATGTTTTGACCAACCAACACTTTTTGGGCTTAGAAAAATTATACAAAATATAGTAATTGTTTTTATGTCAAGATTATTTTTTCTGTCAAATTTGGTTTTGCAGAAAGGTTTGTTACCTCAATTTTTGCATTTTTCGATCCTATAAATGCCTTATTATTTAAATTTTGTTTGTTGACTTGAGATAAATTCAAAATTTTTATTGTAACATTCCATTGTACTTTTGCTAATTGTAAATTTAAAAAACAGTTTGAGATCCATTATTCATATTTTTAAAATTACCTAAAACCACTTAAAGGACCATGCTCGCGGTGGTCTGGTGGGTCCCCGCCAATTCAAAATTTTTGATTTCTGTTCGGATTTTTTAACTTGGTTTCTAACAAAACTACACCTAAAATTAAATTCTAGGCCTTGCTTTGTTAGAAAGGAAGTTAAAAAATCCGTAAAGAAATCCAACGATCAGGAAAAAAATTCGAATCAGCGGGGACCCACCAGACCACTGCGAGCATGGTCCTTTAAGTGGTTTTTTAAGAAATTTTTAAAAATATGAATAATAAACTGTTTTTTAAATTTACAATTAGCAAAAGTACAATGGAATGTTACAATAAAAATTTTGAATTTATCTCAAGTCAACAAACAAAAGTTAAATAATAAGTCGATTTTGAGTTTTAAGAGCGGTCCTTTTCCGGATTTTTGTACGAATAAATTATACATCCTAATTTTTACTGAATGCAAGAGTCTTGCAATAGCAAACAAGGGTTCATAATAAATAGGCTAAATAAATGAGACACCCAAAATATCAATAGTTTAGCCAACCCATTTTTTAAACTTTTCTTGCCAAAACTTATAAAATAAGATAAGAATTTAAAAACTATATAGACTTGAAACAAAGTTTTTGAAAATTAAGGTAACCAAGTTTCTAATTGACTTTTACTTGACAAATTACAAAAAATTACGTTATGGAACTTACTTTGATAAGCCAGAACTCTGTGTTCTTGCACTACAACTATTTCTACGTGATCGACTCGCTTATCATTAACAATAACAGTCACACTGAATTTCGGGTTAGCACTACACACCAATAAAGCATTAGCTAAAACGAAATAACTAAGAACTTGTTGGATTGAATACATCTCCGAGTACTTAAAAATTTTTGAAATGAATTCCGTAAGAAAAGTAATGTGAATATGAAATGAAAAGGACTATGAACTTTACCTATTTTAAATAGATATTCAACAAGGATGTAGATAGTGCGTGCATTAAGCAGAAGCGACTTTTCAAAAAGGACTTGCTAAAAAAGCGATCATTCCATATAACAAATCCTTGAAATCAATAACCTTGTTGTTCATGTCAAGGAACAAGTCAATGGGTCAGCCTTTATTTTTATATATTTTTTTAATTAAAAAAAAGCTGAGTCTAACCTTTTTCCATATCCTTGTTATATTGATTGCTCTCCCTTTTTTCAAAGTGCATATGTTTGAAATTTTCATAGAGCTTGTTTGTTCTTTACTAAATATAATTTTTTACTCGTTCCTTGTTTTGCAGTTCGGCTTTTTCTAGAATTGACCACCTTATATTAGGGTATTTTACCCCGTTTCGGTCACTGGAGCTAGTCAAAAAGAGCCTCTATCCATCTCGGAATCATGTCTAAGAATTTTGAACGTTTGAAAGTTGAGCCCTTTGGTTATGACTTCTAAGAAGTCGATCATGGATAAACGAAAAACATGGACAAACTTTGGACCTATTTCTAATTTGTTTTTTTCTGCAATAATTATTATGTAAATGGACCATCAAATTTATAATGTTTTTTCAAAAAACCAATTTTGAATGCCTTCTTCGCATTTGAAAAAATCAAGTCAATTATAGCATCTTTCCACTTTTTTTTCCGAAATTCGCAGATGTTTCTTATGAACTAATAGGTGAAGGAACCCAGAAAAATCCTGCCTTGGACAAATAACTGTTTGTAGCTTAATTAAACATTATTATACTAGAGACAGCAGGCGCCAATCGGCGCCTCTATCGTATTTTGAAATTTTAATGAATATTAATCCACCACATACCCCTGATTACCCTTTTCTTGGTAACCCCCGTCTTGGCTACCCTCTTCCTGGGTGCCTGCCTACAAATTGCATACAAACCCTCCTACTCAGGTACTTCCCTTGTGGTTCTATCTCCATCCTGGTGATTCGGGCCCTATCCTGGTGGTTGGAGGTTATCCATGTAGTTCGGGCCCCATCTTGGTGGTTGGGGTACTTTCGTGGTGGTTCGAGAACCATCCTGGTGATTCGGGCCCCATTCTGGTGTTTGTGGGGTATGCACGCGGTTAAGGACACATCCTGGTGGGTCAGTTACTTTCCTGGTGGTTTGGGCCCCATCTTGGTAATTCGGGCCCTATCCTAGTTTTTGGAGGTTATCCATGTGGTTCGGGCCCCATCTTGGTGGTCGGGGTACTTTCCTGGTGGTTCGAGAACCATCCTGGTGATTCGGACCTCATCTCGGTGATTGGGGTACTTTCCCGGTGGTTCTGGCCCCATCCTGGTGGTTCCGCGGTATCCACGTGGTTCAGGCCCCATCCTGGTGGTTGGGGGTATCCTACCTGGCCACCTACCCTACCTACCTGCTACCTACCTGGCCACCTACCTTCTATCCACCCTACCTGGCCTCCTACCTATGTGACCATATAAGCGAATATAAGATTTTACTATAAGGGCTAAGTGAACTTGCGGTTTTGCCAAAAAAATTTGGCGCCAAGTCAAAAAAAATTCATTAAATTTTTTATTTATAGATTTTCCCATAAAACCCCCAATTATCAGCTTTAAAGGCTAAAATTCTAATTTTTTTTCTCAGCAAACCCCAGATCTAAATTACAAAGGTCCTCCGCCGTTAAAAGGGCTTTCAAATGAGTATGAACTCACCTAATAAAATATATCTCAGAAAAAAGTTATAACTGGTGCAACGGAACCACTCATGGTATTTTCCCATGAAACTCCCATATTTCAACTTCAGGAAGCAAAATCTCAAATTTTTTTTTACAGCACACACCAAATCTAAAAATAAAAGGTCCTCCGCCATTGAAATAGCTTTAAAATAAGTACAAACTTGCCTTTTAAAATATTTCTCAGAAAAAAAGTTATTGATGGTGCAACGGGACTACTCAAAAAGCGTTACGGACAACCTAATAATTGGCTCTACCCTGTTTCCGCCCAAATTTTTTCCACCAAAAATCGCTATAGCCAATACGGTTACATCTTTAATTTTTTTGTGGTAGTAACAGATAAAATTAATAAAGATTTAATTTATTAGCTAAGTTACAGTGAAAGCCAGAACAATTTTGGGTGAACAAGTCAACATGTAGGTACCACAAAAAAATAATTAAAAATGTAACTGTGTTGGCTATAACGATTTTTGGCGGAAACAATTTGGGCGGAAACAGGGTAGAGCCTAATAATTTCATGTCATTCAAAAAGTTAACAAATAAGATTGTTAAAAACGATTGTTAAAATCAAAACGAAACCTAAGCCTTTAAAACAACTCTTAATCCATTAATTTCTAAAATAATTCCATCAGCTACGTCTTTCAGTAAATATTCATTCTCAAAAATTTTTCCAGCTCGGTCGACAAGACGCTAAGCGCTATCGTGAGTCAAAATCAATCAAAAATCTTCCAAGGAGCGGTCGGCCTCGCAAATCAACCGAAAGAAACGATCGTGTCTTGGTCAAAATTGTGAAAGATGATCCGAAAAAGACGGCTACTGATGTGGCCAAATATGCAAATCAGCGTCTCAAGCTTGGAATAACGACTCGCACGGCAAGAAATATTCTCAAGTCAGTGTTTATTTTTGTAAAAAATGTTGTCCTTATGTCTATCTTTAGACGTGCCAACTTGTCTGCTGCCAAACCATCGAAGAAACCGTGGATTTCGAAGAAAAATGTCAAAGCTCGTTTGAAGTTTGCACGTGCTCATCTGGATTGGTCTGTTGCTGATTGGGGAAGAGTTCTTTGGAGTGATGAAAGCAAGTTCAATCTATTTTCTTCCGATGGGATTCGATATGTGAGACGTCCTCCTGGCCAAAGAAACATTCCGAAGTACCAAGTTCCAGCAGTAAAGCACGGTGGAGGATCAGTTATGATTTGGGGTAAAAATTGAAAAATCCTGATTACGCTTATTTGGGTTTTTTAAGGTGCCTTTTGGAGAGATGGTGTGGGTCCGCTGGTCAGAGTCGAGGGAACAATGTACGCCAAGGACTACAAGAACATTCTGGAGGAGAATATGCTGGAACACGCCATCACTTGCCTTGACGCCGACTGGATCTTCCAACAAGACAATGATCCAAAGCACACTTCAAAGCTGGTCAAACAGTGGTTCGTCGATGTGTTCTTGAGTGGCCATCTCAGTCTCCTGATCTGAATCCAATCGAACATCTCTGGGAAGAGCTGGACAGAAGAATTCGAGCCAGAAGTTTCACCAAAACAGCAGCCGCTTTGTTCAAGGTTCTTGCTGAAGAATGGATGAAAATCCCTATTGATATTGTTATGAAACTTGTTGAGTTTATGCCACGCCGTTGTGCTGCTGTTATTGCTTCCAAAGGTTATGCGACAAAGTATTAGTGATGAATAAATGTTTTTAGCTAATTTTATTTAGTTCTTGTTGGTTCTTTTATGACATTTAATAACGAAAAAAGATTTGAGGCATCACTTTTTTCCGCCTCAAAATTTGAGTGCATTTTGAAAAAACAATTAAAAAGTTTCTGATTCCTTATCATACATATACGTATTTGTACTCAAAATGTAGCTGAGATTCCGGCGATCATTCTTGCTTATATATGTTAAATCAAAGAATGCATGTAGTCGGGAGATATGAAGAAAAATACGCAAAACTCATGCTTGAGGCATCACTTTTTTCCGCTACTGTATAACTGGGGTGTCAGCTGGCTAAGAAAAATCCAACCTCAACCAAATTAAGTATATTTAAGGCGAGCACCGAGGCCAGTGGGGCGAAATGTTTCGGAAAAATTTTGAAGCCGGTGCCGGTGCGGGTGGAAAAATTTTTTGGAACCAGTGCCGGTGCTGGTGCCGGTGCGCGATTTTTTTAGGCCGCACCGGCACGGGCAGCATAAAAATTATATGTGATTTTTCATTGACCGAATATAGGCGGCAAATTTTATTTCAAATTTTCATGGCATTTTGACAATCGCTTGGTGTCCGCTTCGCTTTTTTATTTCTTGCTTGCAGTTTAGTCCTTAGATTTGTGTTATTATTAGCTGTGTTATTATCGTTCGATTCTTTATTAAAATTTCAGATGTTCGCCCAGCAAAAGTTAGTATTTCTGTTCTTTTTGTTGGCCTTCCCATGTCCAGCAAATTCCTCTCCCATAAATCTCGGCTTCAAGATCCGGACCCAAACTTATTAGACGAAAAGTTTTGCTAAACTTTAACCGAGAATACATTTCTTTTTAATTACATATGTATTTAATTCATGCTGCATATTGTTAAGAAATAAAAATGCACGAGAAACTTGCTGTCTTCATAATTATGAAAACAATGAGGTGCCGTACGGGCACCGGTGCGGCACCGACCCGCACCGACCCCGTGCCGGTGCGGTGCTGGTGCGGAAAATTTTGGTGGCCGGTGCCGGTGCAGGTGCCGGTGCGTAAAACTTTGGAAGCCGGTGCCGGTGCGGGTGGAAAAATTTTTTGGAGCCGGTGCGGGTGCGGGTGCCGGTGCGGGTGTTTAGAAATTTACATCACTGATCAAGATGATGTACAACTTCTGCGCTTTCTGTTACAGTCAAGTGCTAAAACAATTCTGTAAAAAAAAGTGTAGAAAAATTCTTTTCTGTCGTCTATAAAGTCACCATTTAAATAAAAAGTGCTTTTCGACAGAAAAAGCGAAGGAGGAGTAAGGCAAATTTTTTAAATTCAAAATTTTTCGTTTTTCTTAATATCAGTTATAAATCTAAAAATAGAAAACTCAAAGTGGTGAAAGTTTCAATATAAACCACTATTCAAAAAAAACAAATATGAGATTCAAAAAATAAAGACACAGGTGTCTCTCCTGGCCTTATGTAGTTACAAGACGTTTTCTGTGATTTTGGAGAAAACATTGTCACTTCATTTTTTGGAAAATTTTCTTTTCGGATCATTTTGTTAGCTAACTTATTATAAACAACTTTAATTTTAGTCAAAGTTTTTTTTTAAATGTGAATAGGCGCGAATTGAAAAACGATTAGTAATAACAGTTAAAAAACATGCTCGAAATCAGATTATAATATATTTTTCGGTAAATCTAACAGTTTTTAGTTGCAACCGGGAAAAAATTTGCGGCCTCAAAATATGCGGGCTCAATTATGTCGAAGATGAGTTCCTGATGATAAGCAAAAATCAACATCATTACTTCATTTTGCCGTTGGTCAAAAAGAAGAACTCTTGTACCGGGCGCGGAAACAGTTCTGCACGGATTTTTAAACCGTTGTATTTTATTTTTTTCATTGAGTCATTTTTGATAGTTTAATATTGCCTTGTAGCCCGTGTTCTCCTCTTTGACATGAGATATAGAACAAAAAGTTTATTCCGTAAAATGTCCACCATTAACATCATTACATTTTCTGAGTCTTTTTGGAAAATCGTCGATTGCATCTTGGATCATTTTCTGCGGAATGGCTTCCCATTCTTTGAGTAGAGAAGCTTTCAACTCAGCCATTGTTCTGTGCGGTTCGGCACAGGTTTTTGACTTCAAATAAGGCCAAACAAAATGATCCATTACTGTCAAGTCCGGCGAGTTGGGCGGTCAGTCCCCAATAGGCTTTGTGTGATGAGGATCCACCTTGATGAAATCAGGAAAATTGGCCTTGATCCAATCTTGAGTTGCATAAGCGCGGTGGGAGGGAACCCGTCCTGTTGGAATGTCCATTCTTCTGGCATATGTCTTCGTGTCCATGGAAGCACTTTTGACTCAAGCATTTCTCGATACTCCGGGCCATTGACTTTCACTCCCTCAGGCACAAAGATCAATGGGCTTTTGGTGTGTACGTGCAGAGTCGGTTTGGCTGTGGAGATGCCCTCTTTCATCCATTTTGGCTTTGATCATTTGCACGTTCTCCGGGGTTGTGGCTGTAACAGGTCGGCCACTTCTCTTTTGATTCAAGATAGAAAATTAAGTGGATCTCGAGTCCAATTACCTGAAATTAGCGGACTCTAAGAACATAATTTTCGCCTATTTTAGAAATGTAGGATGTGTGAAGACACTGGAATGTCTTGTAAAGGACTCCGACGTTTCTGATCAGCCAATAAAACTGACTATAAAAGACTGTGCCATAAAGTTGTCAATGCAAATTAATAGCAAACTGTCTTTAATTAGTTTTTACTTATATTTAAGAAAAAGCTAAAAAAGAAAACTTGGTTGTACTCTTTTTCATTAACGCTAACAACAATTAACGCTAAATTTTCAAAAAATATACCAGTAAACACAGTGTGTTATTGTCTTATATTAAGTGATTTATTGATAAAAATTAAAAATGGAAAAATTTTAGCATAGTAAAATGATAAGTTTAAAAATTTGAAAAAAATTAAACTTATAAATATAATGAAGTTTATTTAAATATTTTTTACTTTTTTTGTTTTATTCGACTCATACAATGCTTTTATGATTTGTCGTAATAATTCACCCATACAATATTTTCAAATTTCCAAAACTCACAAAATGTCAAAATTATTCGAAAAAAAACTGTGGAAAACTGTTGAGCTTTTTCGACCAAATGACATCCAATATAAATCCAAGGCATATTTGTGTAAAATCATTGTAAGCGAAATAAGTATGTATACAGACATATCGGGCTATGAACATTCAAAAATTACAGATCTTAATTCGGAAACTTTGACTGAAAACGAATTTAGAGAAATGGTCACTGAAAAATACTGCAAATTTGGAAAATTGAAAAAATTTGAAAAAATATATACAAAACTAGTAATGCCGTCAAAAAAGAGGCACCAAACTGATTCACAAGTTTGTTTAAATCGGTTAAATAATTACAAAAAAATTGTATTTTTTAGAAACGACTGTTTTTTCACACCATAGGTCAGAACAACCGAAAAATATCCTAGTTGATTTGCCGAATGCATATATTATAAAGGTTTTTGTCAAATTAAAAACAATGAAATTTTAGTTTGGGATGTTAATGATGATATGCAATGCGAATATATTTCTATCAAATTATTTACCGGATATTATTCAAATTTTATATTTATATATGAAAATGAACAAATTGCTTTTAATTTTAATAAAAATTACAAAATTATTGAAAATTGTCAAAATGATATAATTTGTAGCTTAGAAGGTTACGGGGTACGACTCGTGAAAAAAGAAAACTGAAAAAGAAGTCGATTCATACCGTCAGACTGCATAATTGATAGATTTTCCATCTATTACAAGTTTAGATCTGGGTTTAGTAATTTTCAATAATGATCCAAAATGTAATGTAAAATCGTGTCCTACGACCGGGAAAATTGAATTAGTTAATATTGAAAAAAAAAATTAGAAGAAAAAACACCTGAAAAAACTAAAAATACAGTGGAACCTGGCTAACCCGTCACCCCCTCGGGACCAACTTGAGGTGACGGGTTAGCCAGGATGACGGGTTACCGAGGGTGTAGGATTACAAAGAGCAAGTATCGATAAGAATCGTTTATTCGAGCAACTAACAATTCAACCACCCAAATCAGACGCTAAACAGTAGGGAAGAAGTCCTTGATCCTACTTTGCTTCTGCGACTTCCTTTGCTCTTGATAAAAGACCTCATCCAAGGCGTCGCTGTGATGAAACACAAAAGGTTGAAAAAATTGGCGGAAATTTGAAAACTTTTTCGCAATATGCTAGGTGACGGCTTATCAAGGGTAATTTTCTTGGTTCATTGTGGACGGAGGGTGACGGGTTACCGAGGTGACGGGTTAATGGGGTAAGATTAGCGGAATTTCTTTCTCGGCCAACCAAATTTTTTTGAAATGACGGGTTAGCGGGGGTGACGTGTTACTGGAGTGACGGTTCGACAGGTTCGACTGTATAGCACTACAACAACATCTCAGTGCTATCTCGTAGCGCATTTTAATAGCTACAAGAACTATTTTACAGAATTGAAAGTCTAAGTGTTGAAATATGGCCTTTTCGAAAAAAATAAAGTTTTAAAAAAATGACCAAAAACATAAAAATTGGAAAAACTTTGTTTTTGTTCATTGACTCAGATGTTCCAAACTTATTCTGTAAAATAGATCTTGTAGCTGTTGAAATACGAGACAGCACTGAGATGTTATTGTAGTGCTATATCTTGAATTAAACTTTTCATCACTTAAAGTGATGAAAATACCTGTCAAAATCTCAAAATGACCTCACATGCGTTTGGATACAAATGATGATTTTTCTAAAACATTTCAAAAAAATGTATACACTATCCGAAAGAGGATGAACAGAGCTACAGAACGTACGTTATGAAATTTTCTTGTAGCAATATTTTTTCTTGAAAAATATGCTCAAAAGTCCGTGCAGAACTTTTTGGACACCCGTTAGTTCTACAAATTTGATAAACTCACCCCCCCGATAAATCGGCACTTTCAATAAATTGACACTCCAGGCTTGTCCCCAGGGGTGCCGGTTTATCGAGAGTACATGCAGGTTTAAAAATAGTGTCAAAATAATAGTGTACTACGAATGTATGAATTTGCAATATTCTCGTTGCCATGAAAAAGCATAGTTAATTTAAAAAACTGAAATATACCAAGAGAGTAATTTTGAATAGAGTCCAGATGAAGCTGACGTGTTTCGTATCCAACAGGATTAAGTTTTGTAGCTCAAATTGAATACAATTATTTAATTCACACACCTGATTTTTACTATCCGTTTTACAAAGAACTATGAACCTTAATAAGCACAGCAATTTGCGAAATTGTGAAGAAAATTTCACTTTTGCTCAATAGTTAACATACAACACATTTGTGCAATCAAAAGCTATAGGCAACGGAAATCGCCTAACTTTTCCGATCTGGCAATGTGAAGCACGTTGAACTCGATTAGTAAATGGCTAAAAGTTTTGAAAAATTTTAAAAATGCAAGCCAAATAATTGTAATCATTATTGACCAAATTAAGTTGGTCTTGTGTGAATTCAAATCTTGCAAACTGCTGTGCTTATCAAGTTGCGTGGTTCTTCGATAAAACAAGCTTTGAAAAATATCTGTTTGTGAAAAATTTACGTCAAATTTTTTCAAACTGTTGGATATGACTTTTTCGAAGTTATTTTCTGAAGTGTAGTGCAGGCACTAGGTATCATGTCACTTATTTTATTTAATATTCCTAACATCTGGCTCTAACACTCAAACATGCTAATCCTTTTCAGACTCAATGCACTCAATAACCAGCAGTCGCATTAAGTGATAGAAAAAGACACAAGGAGAATAAATGTTTATTTTATTATTGCAATGCTGTTATGAACGCCAACAAGTATGCGATTACGCAACTTTTATTTTTCCTTTCCATTCTTTCTCAGGTGAGATTGTTTGCGTGAGAGTCACAGTGAATTCTTAACTAACTGGTGAAACAAAAGTTCTTTATGGATTTTTGTACTGATCATTAATTGTAAAATTTAATTTCGCAAAACACATGGTTTTGCAGCATTGCATCTCCTCTTTTAAATGGCATATAACCCCCTTGTCACACTCCTTGGTCTTGGTAGATGTCGAGGTTGACTTTTTTAAATTTCTTTTGTGACCACATATAATTTTTTCAGTTTTTTATACCAAAAAATAGCTTAAGATCTAAGCTTTCTTCTGTATCAAAAACATTTTAAAAAACGTAACAAAAATGAATATAATAGTTCAAAAGTTGGAGGTTGGTCGATGTCACGGTAAAAATATACCCTGATATACACCATTGATTGATCCTTAATATACACCTTTTTGATGGTCAATTTTGATAAGCCTAAAACCACTTTTATTGTACCTAGATCACTTGAAGGGTTCCCAAAACGCAAAACTCGACTAGTAAATACAAGAAAAACTGGCGCCTAACGGCGCCATACAATAACGGTGAGACTGACTGAAGAATAACTTCGAGTTCGTAAATTTCAAATATTTCAAAAAGGCGGCAATTCAAACGCTTTTTTGCGTAATAATTTTCTAATGTAAATGAAATTTGACGTAAAATTTTTCGGAGTTCCGAGTTATCTCCCGATTTTAAACGGCGAAATATCGTCGCTAGTATTAGACATCCAATGCTCAAAAGATAGAGAAAGAGTTCTAGTATGGGGCCCTGAAAAAATCAGAGCGAATGACAAGACATGTCGTGGGTAACGATTGAAAAAAAAATGTGACGGACACCAAAAAAATCACTCCATCGTAATACTAAGTAGAGATTTTTCATATTCAAGTTCAAACTTCATTCGAATAGCAAACAAATCAAGCACACAAAACGAAATTCGAAAATATAACAACAATTTTACATTTATTTTATTCCAAATTGAGCTACGTCAAAATGTTTTTCAGCCCTTGTGTAACGAACCCATACAATGAATTTTTTAGTTCACCAACCGCATCAACGTAGTAGGTAACGAATTTGGGCACGTTTTCAGGTTGGAAAAAGACGAAATTACAGTTATAGCGTTTGGCTGCCAGCAGAAGTTGAGCACTACTGCCCCATTCTCCGATTTTCGAGTAAAGTTTTGCTTATTCTACTACGCCATTTGAGCCACCAAAATATTTGACCCAAGATTGATCCTTGTTATCAACAAGAAATTTCATCAACTCTTGTCGGACGCGTTGGTGCCACTCCTCATCCTTGTATACAATGAACGCTATTGAGCAAAAAAGCCGGACCTGAGCAAAAAAGGTATGCAATAACGATAAATAAATACTGTGGATGGTGAGAATACCTGTACAGGGTGACACATAATAACTGGTGCAATTTTCGAAATTTGCGCGATTTTGTTTAAAAGCTTTTGAATGTTTTTGAATGTTTGAATGTTCGTTTGGTTGAGTCAAAACAAGAAGAAGATCCGTGATATCGCAAACCTTTTCGGAGTGGGATGCAACACAGTCTGCAAAGCTGTCAAGCGATTCGGAGAAACGGGTAGTCACAAAAATAGAAAAGGATCTGGGCCGCAAAGATCTGCAAGGAGCGAAGAATGTGTGGCAGCCGCAGCCATAGCAATCACCGCACAGCCGTACACCAAGATCAACTCGACAAGAAAGTTAGGCCACAAAATGGGGATTTCGCGTAAGTTTTTTTGTTTCTTCTGGGTCTGTTCCAGTTTTCTTTATTTCAGGTAAGTCAGCTCTCAGCATTTTGGTGAAAGAACTCGGATTGAAGCCGTTCAAAATGCTCTCAAGACAAGAACTTGGACCCAAACACATCAGAAAGCGCCTTCAACGATGCCGAGCAATGAAAATAAGAGGAGATTTTAAATGGATATGGGAGATTCACAGTTTCGGCTTACAGATTTGACCGCAACGTTATTTTCACAGACGAGAAGATCTTCACCATTGAGCAAGCGCACAACAGGCAAAATGATCGGGTACGGCTGAAGAAAATTCCAGCTGTGGAGGAGCGCGTGATCGAGCATTGTCAACATCCTCTTCAAGTTTGTCTTTTATCTTTTGTTTTTCTCATCTTTTTTTCTTCAGGTAATGGTCTTCCTTGCCTGCACCTTTAACGGCAAAATGGTGCCGGTTTTCTTGGATCCGGAGTACTCTTTTAACAGTGATTATTATCAGCAGAAGATTCTTCGCGAAAAGGTTCGTCCTTGATTTTTCGGACATGAACAATGGACATATCAACAGGTAGGCTTTTGTTTTGGTCAAATTTTATGGAAGTTTTCTTACGCTTTCAGGATGGCGCTCCCTCGCACACAGCTAACTTGACGCAGGACTGGCTTTGAAGGAATACACCAGACTTCATCAGAAAAGAAGAGTGGCCGCCGAGATCTCCCGACCTTAACCCGCTCGACTTCTCCATCTGGTCAATCCTCGAAGATCGGGTTTGCAATAAGCGACATCAAACGCTAGAGTCTCTTAAGTGAGCAATTGTTGTGGAGTGGGACAAGATCGAGCTGTAGACAATCAATCGAATTGTGGACGCATTTCCTAGGAGAATCGAAGCCTGCATTGCAGTTGAAGGAAAACATTTCGAGTAATTTTTGGTCGATCCTTTGTTGATAGAGTCTTTGTTGTTAGCGCCTTTGTTGATATCAATAAACTATTGTTTCACCTGGTGCCTGTGCCCATATGTCGTCGTTGTATTAAAATGTGACAAGCCCCATAATTAACAAGCTCCCCGGGGGGAGGGTAAACTTTGGCCGAATTTTCCATTTTTGCACCAGTTTTTATGTATCACCCTATAGAAGCAATTCCCATCTCCCTTGATTGGATATGTTTTTATTGGATCATCACTCTATGGACTCCAAATTAAAATGCTCTTTCAAAATCTTAGGTTTGTGATCCACTTGAGTATTGCATCTGTAACTGTACACGAATGAAAAATTCATTTCAGCTATGAAAATATTACTTCTGGACTCTCGCCACCTTGGGCTTGAGCAACTTCTGTGTCGTTGCAGTTAGTCGAAAATAAATTTGTAAAATTGGTTGGAATGTGTACTTGGTATACTGTCCAGCATGTTAAGCGATAAATTCATCATGAAAAGTGTCATGATAAGGGGTATGTGTTTGAGCGAAGTGTTAAGTGAAAAGTTTTTCATGGCATACGTGATACGTGTTTGAGCCACACTTATCGCTTTTCAATTATCACTCATCAAACTTATCGTGTTAAGTTCGATAAGGACAGCTAAAACACATATCACATTTATCATGATAAATTGTTCACTTTTCACTTATCGACATTTCATTCATCACTTATTTGTTAGCTGAAATGGCGCCTAGGTTTTCACCTACCCATTGTCATGTAAGTTAAAAGTTTTTTGACGGAGAAGAAAGTTTAGTTCCTAAGCTATTGTTTGGTATAAAAACATAAAAATTATACTAGAAAAAATCATCTCTTGTCACAAAAAAAGTTCAAAAAAGTCGACACCGATCAAGACCAAGGAGTGTGACTATAGCCTAAAACTCATTTGGATTTTATAAGAGAAGTCAGCATTTGGCTCTAAACACTTGTGAGGTCATTTTGAGAAGGTGGCGAGCATTTTCATCACTTTGACTGGGCAAAAAATTGATTGAATGTTTTTGGCTGTTATAACACTTGGCACCATGTTGTAGTGCAGCTCAAGAGCTACGACACTTATTTTAAAGAATGACTTTGAAAGTTTAAGTTTTGAGATCAGGGTAGTATACTCGAAAATTAACTCAGCAGTCAGCCTCACCCAGCTAAGTTAAGAAAATTTTGGTACTATTGCCCTTCAGTAGTCCATTGGAACTTTAATAGTGCAATAGTAATTCAGTAGTCCGAAGGTATTTTTGTAGTCCAATATATTCAATATTTCCATTTTTGTTACCATTCAGATATTATGTGGTGTTTTGGCTGTATATAAGGGCCATTTTTGTTAAAAAAATGACTAATAAGATCTATTTGAAAAGGGACACAGGGCTGTAGAGAGAGAGACGAAGAAGGGGTCACATATTTAAAGAGGCCGACTGGCAAAAAAACAAAGATGTTGAACGTAGTTTTGTTGAGTGGAGTCCACCGCATAAAAAAACTCTGGTATGCATACATTTTCATGCATCCCGAGTCCCTTTCGAGTGATTTATGTCTAAGGTATGTGGGTGTGCGCATCTCAACTTTAAGCCCCAAAGACCCCTGCGCCTCCGAAGGGCGCGCAATGGGCTCTCCAATGGTCGGGCAGTCTCTAATAAACGGGCACCCTAGGAGGTGATTGGAAAATAAACCGGCATGCTCGTTTATTAGAAGAAATACGCATAAAAAAACGGCGCTACTATAGAATACCCCCAATTTCTTTTTTCAAAATCATGTTTTAACCATTCCTAAGTAATTTTTATGCGCTAAAAACGATAAAAACGGTGTTTCATGACATTTTCTGGCCTAAAAAGTCAGTTTTTGAAAAAAAAAATTTTTTGACTAAATTTTAATTTTTTTGACTTAATTTCAATTTTTTGTATATTTTCCATGGTATTAAGGTATTCAAGGTATTAAACACATTATTACACAATATTTTGATAACAGAACATTGGCAATAAAACTTAATATAGCAAATATTATCCAACGTACTTCTCGGAATCATGTCTAAAGTACGTGTGTGTGCGCATCTCAACTGTCAAGCCCCCAAGCCCCCGAAAGTAGGGTCAAAAAAAACAATCCAAAGGCTTTAAGGGCAATCTAGTCAGTGCACTTCAAAGGGAGATAGTCTCGATATGAAAGGCTTTATCCAAGTTTTGTATTTTTATATGTGCTTTTAGAGCCATTTCTGTCGACAACTCAGTGTTGCAATGTCTGACAAACTAGTGCAGAATTAAAAGTTGGACTGGCATTATTGAAATTAGAATTTCTAAATTCTTTTAAAAATGCCCTAAAAATTGAATTGTTATTAAAATAATTCAACTTTTTTTCGGCTGTTTTTCTCTCCAACTATGTTTTTAGAAGGGATTATGATATTGATGATGCTTACCAAACTTTTAATTCTGCACAATTTTTGTTCACATCGCAACACTAAGCTGTCGACAAAATATGGCTTTTTAACCACATTTGAAAAATACGGAATTTGGATTAATCCTTTCGTGTCAAGACTGTCTCAGCGGAAAAAATTCTTGGTTTTTTCAATTTTCAAATTTGGCTGCTGCACCTTATTAGAAACCGTAAATGTTCTAATAGAGCCTCGAGGGCTTTATTTTTCAACCCTCGGAGCCTGAGACACCGGCGAAAATTTTAGCCATGGAATTTAAATTATCTACAGATTTCAAAAATAAAAAAATTTCGCTATTTGGATAAAGAAATTTTTTGGACTAAGTTCCTCTATTCAAACCCCTTGTCGAATGCAATAGGGATCTGACAACGGTCGCTCTGGTGTTAGGCCAAATCTGGATCACCAGCTCTAAAGGTCCACAAAAAGCAGTACAGCGATCACCCAAAGTTCTGAAAGCACCTCGATACCCATATCATAATTTTTCGTAACTGATCCATGGGCCATAGATCATTTCTATAGTTTTTGTTTGCTTTCAGAGCTGGGGAGCCAGATTCATAATGAAATTAGGCACGCTCTACAAGAATAAGAGCATACAGAAACTCATCAAAATTTCCCCAGATCACAGTCAGGGTCCCTCCCCTGTGAGATTCAGGAATATACGATCGATAATTTTGAAAAGTTTAGCACAAATTAGATAGGAAAAGATAAAAGTTAAAAAACGAAAAGTTTGTGCTTTTATTTTCACTCAACCTCTAAAGGGGGCTCCGTTGGAGAGGAGGGCTCTATTAGAACACTTACGGTAATTAGATATGCATGAGGCGCTGAATTTGTTCACATCTAGCAATGCAATAAAAACTCAGTCGAAATTATATTAGAAAATTATCCAAATACTAATTTATAATTAATTTTGCACCCTCTAAAAGGTGAAGGAGTATGTGTGTGCAAATTCAGCAGCAATCTCGATTATGCGTGCACCTCTGAGGTGCTCTCTGTCTGCTGCTCTATTTCGTAATCCTTTTACCACCACTTTGATTAATTGAAACCCAGCAGTTAACCAATAGGGCAGAGACCATGTCGGCAGGCAATTGTGTTTGTGCTGTTGATAATTGGAGGGGGTAACACACACACACACATGACCGACTGAACACCATTCACATTTCTGTTCTCTTTGGTTTCCCACTTCTGATGCTGCGACTGCTTGCTACTATTTTCCTTCTTCGATATTTTTCGATCTTTTTAAAAATAGCCTCTACTTCTTTTTATGTGATCAAACATCTTTTTTCCCAAGAACCTCTTCCTATTTTTTCAGTTGTTTTGCTATGACATGTACAGCATCTAAAAAGTTTTTATACTGTTCTTAATAGGGTCCTTAAATTGATCAACACTATGAGTTGCTTGCTTATTTTTTACAAGGGCCCTTAATTTAATTATATGTTTCTGCTTTTCGCGCAGTGCTGGTACCTGATATTTTTTGGTTGAAGATTTGTGCTCCACTTAGGGTCCGAAATATTTTTAATTTTTTATTTGAATTGAAAGACGCGACAGAATAAAACACAACCTTTTAAAAAACATGTCTTTATCAAAATATCGCAATATCAATCCTCCATCATAAAATCAGCTAACACAATAGGAAAGGGGAAAATCTTAAAAACGCACCCATCTGGTTAAAAAGCGCACTTATTTAGCCAGCAACTGACTTTACTCACCAACAACTGACAACACTTTAACTACAACAATTCTATGACATCGATGTCAATTCAAAGCAATATACGTGAAATTTTCAAGCTCATTTAAGCTTTTATAATGCGAAAGATGAAAATAAACGTGCTTTTCAGCCAAATGGGCGCGCCTTTCCGCCGGATGGGTGCGCATTTTCTGGTCGTCTAAAAAGTCTTGGTTGTAGACTAAAGTGACAATTAGTTTGGTATGGGTTTCATAATTTTTTTAATTAATGAAAATTACAAAAAAAATTCAATAGGTTTCACATTTTTTCAAAGTAAAAATTTAAAATGTGAAGCCTATCAAATTTCTTTGTAATTGTTATACATGAAAAAAATTTGCAACGCATGACAAAGTGCTGGTCACTTTAGGGTGAATGCAAGACTTTTTAGATACCCAGATAATTCCTCTCCATAAAACAGCATCATTTTCGGTTATGTCACAGCAATTCTAGCAATATATGACAATGACTAAACTATATATTACAAACATTTTTGATGGCTTGCACATTTTTTGAATATTTTACATAGCCAGCGTAGTTAAAATTACTCCAATTTCGTTTAAAAAAATTGTTTTTAATTTTGGTATAACTGTGTTTCGAGACTGCCTTCTACGAACAAATTCTAAGCAGGTTTTTTACTCAAAAATAACTGACCAAAGAACGTATTGAATTTTAAAATGTAAATTATATAACACCAGCGTCGGATTTTCTATGGTTACGTGCACAAATTCACTTTTGAGTATCAGCCAAAAGCTGGCCGATAAACATTATTGCAAGCTATAAAGTGTCAAAATGTTGGTGATCTCCTTTCTTGACAATAAATAATAGCCGAAATAAGATCCCCAAGCTGATTTTTGACTTTTTCCAACATCAGCTTGCGAGACCAAGGCATCTGAAAATTGGCATGTTTTTCGTAATCATTGCATCAAAAAGCACTTAAAAGTAACGGGTGGTCAAAAAGTTCCCGATGGATTTTCAAAGCTTCATTTTTTATCATTTTTCTTATCATATTTTTAGAAGTTTAGTATTATTTTGTAGCCCTGTTCTTCCTCTTTCAAACGACATGTCACACGTTTATTTTACTCAACAAAATGACCACCATTTGCATCAATACATTTCTTTAATCGTTTTGGAAAGTTGTCAATGGCTTTTTGGATCATCTCTTGTGGAAGTTCATCCCATTCTTTCACCAGTGAAGCTTTTAGGGCAGCAATTGACTTGTGTGGCTTGGAGCATGCTTTGGACTGCAAGTACGGCCATCCAAAGTAGTCCATCACATTCAAGTCGGGGGAGTTGGGCGCCCAGTCACCTTTGATCGCAGCATTGTCACCCCAATGAGAATCAACCGTGATGAAATCTGGAAAGTGCTCCTCAATCCAGTTCTGAGTTTCAACGGCTCGATGAGAAGGCGCGCCATCTTGTTGAAAGGTCAATTGTCTCCAATATTCTCCTCAGTCCATGGCAGAACTTTGCTTTCGAGCATTTGACGATATTCTGGACCATCAACTTTCACTCCATTAGGTACGAAGATGAGAGGGGTTTTGGCGTTCCAGGAGACACCAGCCCATACCATCACTTGTTGTGGCTTCTGCGTGCGCTCAACAAATTTGAGCTCGGGCGGCAATGAATTGGCGCTCCATATTCTGTCATTTGCGAATTCCTGGCCTGCTCAATGTCGAACCACTTCTCATCAGTGAAGAGAATGCTGCGATGTCGATTGGAAGCAAAACGGCGGATCATCCGTTTGCAGCGGGTAAGACGCTTCTCTTTGGCATTTTCTTTAAGCAGAGGGCCTTCAGCAGTCTTCCTAGACTTCATATCAAACACATCGTGAATTATGTTGAGGACGGACGAAGCGGAAATTCCAAGCTCAGCGGCCAACTTCCTTTGGAGTCTGATTGGGAGTGGATGTGGCCTTCTTCATGGTCGTTGCAGTAGCAAATCCTGTCGGCTATCAGTTGGATGTTTTCCTCCGTCAAAGCAGTTGATGGGCGCCCGCTTCTTGGTCTGTCTTCATTGCTGCCTGTCTCCGTAAATTGCTTGATGGCATCCGAGACAGTTGATTGGGCACAGTTGAGCATGCGACTTATTTCCATCACCTTGTAACCTTGCTGATGCAGTCTAACTATTCCAGCGCGTAGGTCAGCCATATTTGTTAAACTGTATTAGTAGAATGATATATCAAATGAAAGAGGAGTTTCAGGGCTACAAAATGGTATCAACAGATCAGAGATATGATAAGAAAAATGATAAAAAATGAAGCTTTGAAAATCCATCGGGAACTTTTTGACCACCCCTTAATAAGTGCGAATAAAATAAGGGCGCTTTACATTTTAGAGTTCGATACGCTCACCTATCAGACTTTTAGCCAAATTTTAAGTATTTTAAAATTACTAGGAGCTACAGTCAAGCCTCGATGTAAGACCAGCCTTGGGAAAAATACATCCAAGAGCCTTAGCTAAATTTTGAGTATACAGGGTGATTCAAAATTACGTTAACATTTAAAAAAAATCGGACAGCATAACCCCTCCGCGGCCCGTTTCCAAATTTTCAGGTGGCAAGCCCCGGAAACGTCCCTAATAAAGCCATTATAATACGGTGATAACAAATAACAGTGAACATGACAACAGAAAAGGATAACTACAACGAACTTTTTTCACTCAAAGTGCCTTCCGTCAGCTTCAATACACGCTCAAATTCTTTTCGGGCAATCCTCCAAATTCGTTCGAGAGGAAATACGGTAAACGGAATGTCTAAAATGCTAAAAAAGAAGATTTTATAACCTCTTGAAAAAGTGCTCATAAAACCAGCAACTAGTCGTCGGTTCGAAGTAAGACTACCTTCGACAACCCTGTCGAAGATACAACTTCAAAAAAACGAATTTAAATTTTTTCCACACTTTATCTGATTATTATTATCTTATCTTTACTTCGGCTAACAATTTAACCTCTTTTCAAATTTGATTGTCACAATTGACTAAATTAAGTTTTCGCTTTCCACCTTATTCGCAGACTGCACTATAATTATAAATGAATGTCTGAAAGAATGGCAACTTACATTTTGTATTTTGTAGGCTGCTTTTTCACCCTATTATCGCTCTCCAACTGTGCATTGATAATTCTAAGCTCCATTTCCTAGCCTAATTAGGCAAGGCCAGCTTGATGTGAATGCATTTATTGGCCATTGAGAAAATAAATGTATTCCACCTTATTGTTAACGGGGGTGGCGCGAAATGCCCCACAATAGTTATTTCTCACATGGCACTGTTTGCAGGTTCAATATTATTCCAAGTTACCACCTAACATTGCTTTTTTTCACCTTTCACAATTTCACCTGGCGATTGCGCTTATGGTCTATGATTTTAGACCAAAGCGCCGTAAATTACCTCAAAACTGCATTACAGTCAGCCGCCGCTATAATGACACTTCCTGAAAATTCCTTCCCGCTAAGGGTCTCACAAATTATTTTTGCCGCACTTTTTGAAGTTTTTTGCCGAACCTGATTCAACAGTCTAATCAGGAAGATCGAATGCACATTTTTTGCTAAAAAGATAGCTCGCTATAGTGACAACCCTGTTTAAAGAATTGGTGTCATTGTAGCGAGTACACACGTGTCTTTTCTGTATAACTGTAGCCATTCACGAAAACGACCGGTAAATTCGGAATCCCTACTACATTTCAGATTAAACTGAAAAATCAGATCCGGCAAAAAACTTCAACATCAAGGTGAAAAAGTGTGGTGCACTAGGCATGGACGAACTTTTAGGAGGTGTCACCGAAGCGGGGATTGACTGTAAAATGAGCTGACTTATGATTTAGCAGAAAAATGGTATATTTGTTATGTTTAACAGCAGGGCTCCCTCATCAAAATTTTCAAAAGTAATGAAATTTTCTCGAAATAGGAGGATATTTCAGAGTTTAGGACATTTTATCCAGTGCTTATTGCTCTTTTGGCCGAAAATAAAATTTTGACGTAAAATTCTAAACTTTGGAATGCTAAAATAAGAACCAATCTTGTGAATAAAGGCATCTAGCAGCTCTGTTCAACAGCCAAAAATTTTTTACTATGCAAGTTTTGTAAACTGCTGAAAAAGCAGAAATAGTCGAAAATTTTTTCCCACTTGTTCGTTAAGCATTAAATTTTGAAACCTATGATTTTAATTTTTTTTGAAGATGCTTTAATTCCACAAGTTTCTTCTTGTAGCTGCGCTCAGTTTTCTTTTCTTACTCGTTGTTCACTGAGCCAAATCGAATGCTGGTTGGCGGTAGTCCCCCGTAGTCAGCAAACCGAAAAATCCTCGAACAAACATTTCCTCTCCCCCATTTTCATTTCCCATTCAACTAAACATTTCTGACTAGTGGTAGGAGTAACAAACATGACTGAAGAAAAAAGATAGTCAACAACAGACAGTTAGAGGGTGAAGGAAAAGGGAAGTTGTGTCGTCGACAACTCCTTTTGCTATCCAAAGGGAGGCTGGGAATGGGAAAGCAGAGCAGCCAGTAGTCGACGCTCTCTTGTTGGTTGGTTGGCTGTTGGTGCTGTTATTATGGCATCGACGATCAATAAGAAGGGAGCAGGGGGAGGGGAAGGGGCAAGAGGGAAAGAATTTCAACGTCATTGTTTTCCGATCTTTTCGCGTTCACATTGCGTGTGAATGCAGAAGAGAATAGACCAAGGCAGCAGGCAGTATGACGGACCGACATCCCCAGCCGTTTCCTTTATGCTCAGTGTTATTAAACGCACATATATGTAGGTATATGGGTTGCATAGATGCTCTATCTTGGTATTTGCCTCCTTCCTCACTGCCACTGATGGGTTTCTTTCTGATTCCCCTCTTCTTTTTCGTGTGCATTCAGCATATATATCTCGATGGCTTTAATTGTCTGCTGCCTTCACTACCATCCTACACCACTAAATGCCTGCCTTCTAGCTGTCTGCTGGGTTACACTATACTCTATGGTTGAGTCTAATCTTTTATGATAGCATACACTGTTTTGGCTGTCTTTTTCCTTTCGGTCTCTGCCAAGCTCTAATTTTCTAAATACTTTGATGTCTTTAGCATTCTCTCTCGTATATTTCATTTTTTCTCTCTTAGTGGTGGTTGTAGGCATCAGAAGTTTTAGAGAAAGATACCAAAGGCCACAACAATTTAATTTTGTGTAAACAATCCTATCTTTTTTCTTCTTCTCCCAGATGCTCTCTTTTTTTTGTTCCTGCTGCCAATGGTTTCTCGCTTATTTACGTATTGAAACATTTTATTCTTCACCCGTCTTTTTTGACTTTTGATTGAGAAATTTTAGGTAGTCTAACTAGTCATGCATTCAAAAATTTTTTTATTTATTTTAATAATCCAAAAAAAAGATGAGTTTCAGAATTAAAATACCAGAACAAAAATTTTGATTTTGAAACCTATTAAACAATTTTGTTGCGTTGATTCGATTTAATTTTTTTGCTTAATTTTTAATTTTTTTTGCAACCTACTGAAAATAACCAAATATTTTATACATATAAAACTCGAAACCCATCAAAGTGTCAAACCACACAGATTTGTAAACACAACACTTTTTAGTCTACCCGGTGAGAGGAAAGTTATTTCGAAAGACATTTCCATGTGAATATTTGTGGTGGGTGGAGATGAGCAGCAATGTACTCTTTGGAGCATTGATAACGGAGGGTGTTTAATACTTTTTTTTACTATTTGTTAGATGCTAGTAATGCGCAGAAATGGAATACTAAGTGTAGATAAGACTCATTTATGATTTTTCGATTACTTTTGTTGGATATATCAATTTTTTTGCAATATTTTACATATGCGTGTAGTCCGAAATAATATTTTTAAAACGAGTTTTTAGATTAATTTATCCAACAAATTAACACTCGAGCTCCATAGTGTTTTGAGCTATTGAATAGATGCCACCTCCCTTGACACTAGTTTTTGAAAATTAGGTAAAAAACACAAAGTCAAGAACACGCTTTGGAATCAGAAGGAACGGAGAAAGTGGCTTTTGAGGGAATTTACTGTAGTTTGAGGGTACACCCTTTCTGGCTGAGTGGAACACATTTATGGGGTGCAAAGTTTTCGTTACACTATTTAATCGCGCTCTTTTTTGTTTCTTTACCCCGTCCCTTCTTGCTGGGATATAAAGAACCTTTTGTGGGGCGGATAATCTTTGCGGATAGAGATGTACTTTTGAAGAAGAAGATGAAGTAGTAGTAGAAGGAATGTGTGTTTTTCATCAGTTTTTGTTGTGAAGAAAGACTGTTTGCAGGGATTATAGACTTCCTCCACTACCGCTGATGAGAAATTCGCCTTGCTTGCCTCCTTTTTCCCCAAGTGTGCTTTTATCCCTGTGCTCCCACCACTGCTTTTCCCATTCACACACACCCAACCACCAGACAACACCCTCCATTGCCTTTTTATATTGCTGTTTGCTTGGCTGGTTGAAGAAACGAAGGGAGGGGGGTTTGAGCAAATTCTAGTGAGTGTAGGGGACTCAATTTTGTTTGGCTTGGTTGGCTGATGGGTGGTGCAAAAGGGCGGCGAGGGTTGGAAGGCTTTCTGAACAGCGCTTTTGCATTTAGCAAAGTGGAGTCATAAATTTGAGTCAAGTGGATATGAATGATTTTTAGGATAAAGTAATTCTGTGAATGAAAACAATCTTTAGGAAAACTTAGGAGTTGCGTAAAATAATTTTCTGCAAACCATCGGTTTGATTGAAATTATTCAACTTCTATCGCAATTATGTTGCTATAGTGCGTCTGGAAGTGTGGTTTCACACAAAAATCGGGTGTACCAAGTTGTCGTGTGATTCCTGCATTGACCCCGAAGTGACTCGCACCTATCCGATTGTCAAATTTCTCCGCCGACACCAAAGTGACCTGCCGTTTCTGATGGGCTATAAAATAATTTTTATTGATAAAAATTTCAAATAAATTTCAATGCGTTTCACATATCAAATTTTTCCTTTGACAAAGTTGATTTTGAAACCCATCGAATTTTTTTTGGTTTTTAAAACCCATCACGTGCCAGACACTTTGTGATTAGCCCGAGAAATATCCAGCAGCTTGATAAACCCAAGCTGCAAGTTATATCAATTCAAAAGGCTTTTTGACACAAGCGTTAGTTTTTTTTAAGAAACGGTTTACGAATTGAATACATGGCTTTTCTAAAATTTTACAACCTTTGTTTTGGTCATAACTATTTTGATAGGCTTTTTTCGAAATTTCGTAAGCGCCAATAGACTCAGAACCAACAAAAAAAATTTAATATATTATGCTAAAACACGTTTTTTTCTTAGTACTCCTGTGGTTTAGGCTTTGCTCATCTAAAAAAATTCTCACAAGAGAGACCAAGCAAAATTCGCGTTTTTTATAATATAAACCAAAATAATTGTTTTTAAATTCTGAGTCGATCCAAGCTTACAGAATTTCCAAATTCTGTCTACAAAAAGTTGTGGCCAAAATATGAATTGGAAATTTTTTAAAACAAAGTTGTCTTTGTCTGAGGATAGCGGGTGTGCTGCACATTCAACTAGCAAATTGTTTGTATAGATTTCTTATTACCTGATGTTCTAATGGGTTGTATTAGAGCACATATTTGGTTTTTTTCTTGTAAGATCACTACTTAGCACTAATGAAACTGTGTCTTAAACTATTATTTTCAGCTAACCGACTCCAGCAGCCTCCAACACAAACATCATAGTTTAGCTAGAGAGTGACACTACACCTTATACTACTGGCACTACCTCTCCACTAATCCTGCTTGCCATTTCCCTCTTTTAAGACACCATCAATCGACTGGTTTGTCAGAAAGAGCATCCCCAGCAGTGAATGCCGCAGCCCAATCCAGTCAATTAGCTTTTTTCTTGACTGCCCCCACCGCTGCTATTACCCCACTCAAAGACCGCCCACATTCCATTTGGCTGGTCTTGCCTTCATTTTCCCACCAGCTTTGAGTCTTGAAAAGAGAAACTCTTGCCAACTGTGAGCGGGGGATAGCCACTTAGCTAGTCTTTTTTATGATGAACAACAATCACTTGATGCAACAGCCCGCTTCTGCCAACTCCTCAACCCCCAATTCTAATGGACCAGCAAGTGGGGAGCAACCCAATCAGGTGAGCAAGAACTTTGGAACTCCTGCACAATATGCGCCCCAACATTTTTTGAACTTTTGGGCCGTAGAATTCTTTATTTTTATGTAATTTATTTATACAAAATAGCTTTATTTATTCATCTTCGAAGACGTCATAATTCCATTCAGAATCAATAAATTGGCGAACCTCCACTTTGCCATGAACACAGACATACAACTCGGCGACATGTTTCCACAAATAAAACAGGGTATCAATTCCCTGAAACTTTTTCTTCCACAGATATTCAGACAAGAAATTGATGAAGAGATGACGGCTTGTTAGAAAAGAAGGGAAAAACTTTGAACAAAAAACGGTTAGAACGGAAACGGTTAAATCAGCCGAAGAAAACATAAAAACAAAGAATTCTACGGCCCAAAAATTCAAAAATTGTTGGGGCGCATATTGTGCAGGAGTTCCATAACTTTTATAGTCAAGCATGATTTCAATCTATACATATAAAGAGCATTTTCAAATTGATCAGAATCTTTATGGGAATAATGCTATGTCGATAAAATAATGCTATCAATAATACTTATCTGTCAGTTAGTAATAGAATTTTTTTTGACAGACAGATAGTACTTGTTTTACATAAATCATGCGAGAATTCAGCAAAAATTTAAAATTTTAAGCACATCAAGCATTTCAATTTCAAGTGTTCGAATATTTTTTTCATTTTTGGACCGAATCTGTTAATTGTCTAAGGATTTATATTATCAAATAAAATGTCCGATAACTACTCAAAGAATACAAAAATCGATCTAAAAAAGTGTCGGACCCTAGGTGGGAACGCACTTTTTGGGGTGACATGTTAGCCAAATTCGACTGTATCAGAAAAAGTAGTGTCAAGGCAATTTTGATACAATCCCATTTTTTGAAGCAATTGTGACTCTCGATATAAGGCCGCTTCTGGGGATTTGGCTCAGGGTGACCTCATATAGAGTCGACTGTACAACCCCGCTCGGCTATGATATAGCCACCAAAAATCTGACTTTCTTTGGTTCTGATTTCTGGTTCTGACTTTTTTTTGAAGTTTTAATTTCTGGTTCTCATCTTTTTTGAGTTGGCTCCAACTCTGGTTCACACCACATTACTTTTACTTTCACTATCCGAATATATTAAGCATAAGGCTCGGCTGAAGTTCACAAAATTTACCCAGCCTATTTTATCTCCAGTTTCATAACCTCACTAATTATCTTATTTTGGCATAATAGTTTGAATGCCCTATTTTTTTCTAAATTAACAAAAATATCTGTAAGTGACTGTTTACAATTCCAGCCAGCTTAAAGCATTCATTTATGTGATATTTAAAACCACTAACTTATCTTTCTAACATGTTATTTCGCAGAAAATAAAAAATGTGTGTAATTTGTAAGCATGAACAGGAGCACCTTTCCCTCACTCCCAATAATTGCTTAATGCCGAAGCCAGCCACGCACTTGTGTTTGTGAAATAATAAAGAGCAACTACTTCAATTAATTATTTTTGCAAACGTATTTTTAACAAGAAAATATTTAAAAAAGCAAAAGAAAAGTGACTAATTTTTGCAAGAAAATAGCTACCCAGCGAGGTTGAATCTAAGCTTTTTGCTAAATCATCCGGATTTATTAATACAATCGAAGACCGTTTATTTAGGGAAATTTACATGGGGACAGTTTCAGGGTTAGATTAGACTGTGTTTTTAATTACAATCGACACTCTATGTAAATTTTTGTCCGGTATATAAAACGCTCTAAAAAGGCAATTTTCGGTGAGGCCGTCGCGGAGCAAATTTAATATACCGTATTTCCTCTATTAACTCCCCTCCCCAAAAGTGGGAATTTTCAACTTTATGGTATTACCTATTCACCCACTTCTTTCAAATAGACTCTTGAGCATTTGATATACCAAAATGTAGCCGGAATTTCCAGCTACATTTTGGTATGTTACTTGCTCAAGAATCTGTTTGAAAAAGTGGGTCAACAGGCAATACCAAAAAGTTGAAAATTCCCACTTTTGGGGAGAAGAGTTAATAGAGGAAATACGGTATGTCATTTTTTCAATTGTTAGCCATCTGCCCGTTGTATAGTGGTCCGTTATTGCGAGTGTCGACTGTATCAAGATTTCAGCCGCTTTAGATATTTATGTGAGCCATCAGAGGATTTCGAAACCTTTGCACACAGCATTACAGTCATACACAACCAATCACGTATTGGGTTGTTTCCGATTGCCAAAAATGTTCTAGATTGTCTCCAAGTAATCTATGCTTGCTGATAAGATTCAGAAAATTAATTTCTTTCGAATAAAAAATGTAAAAACTATCAAGCAATGTTTTCAAAACTTATGAAAAGTGCGTGGGACCCATCGAAATGTCAGTTACTGGGCCTATACTATCATATACTTTACCTAAAAATCAGGTACTGTTTGGGGTGCAATACTTTTGTTGTACCATGTTTACGGTAAAAAAACGATTTCATCCATTTGAATATTTTCGGCGAAACATCCACGCACCAAACTTATTTTTTATTTTTCTTTTGCTTTTTTCTCATTAATTTTCTTACCTTTTTTACAAGGTCATGACATCATTAGGTAGCCCTGCGATTCTAGTTTCTAACAAAGTATAACTTTTTGCTAAATATATTCAAAATGCTGTGCAAAAAATCAAAAGTATGAACCAAGTCCAAAAAATAATTTGGTCCATACTTTGATTTTTTGTTCAACATTTTGAAAAATATCCTGCAAAAAGTTATATTTTGCTAGAAACTAGAATCGCAAAGCTACATAATGGTGTTATGACTTTGTAGACAAGATCAAAAAAGTAAAGAGAGATAAGCAAAAGAAAATTTGGTGCACAAAAAAGGAAATTTGGTACAAAAAAAGTATCGTTCCGACGCTCCCGCTCCTGCTGCTCCCATTCCTGAATTTCATATGCCATAAATACAACTTAGTTCATAATGCAGCGACTTTAAATTCACTATCTTCTGGCCTGCTGAGAGAACTGATGCATTTCCCACCCTTTTCTCCTTTTCCCCACACAAATTTTTTCCCTTCCCACTGCTAATGTTCAAAGGTCAAAAGAGCGGAGCCCAACTGCCTTGCTTCTTAGCACTACCACCACAAACAATGCCAACAAAAGTGCGTTTGTCAAGGGTGAAAAATATAAAGGCTATTTTCTTTCTTATCTCTAAAGCAATTATATGTCTTTTATAGCTGAATTTGGGTAGCAAGAAATTTTAGAGGGGTTTTAACAAGTGTTATAACGATTGTAAAAAATGGAGTGCAAAGTTCATGGGTTTGATAAATTACAAAAGGGCGGTAACTGGTATTAATAGTACTGATTGGGTGAGTAGTAAGAGTAATGAATAATACGACAGAAAACAAATGAACAAATATGAGCAAAATATTTTGAAGGGAAATTTTCGAAACTCTATGGAAATTTTTTTAATTGTTACAAAAATTTGCAAACCAACGTTAAACAGACACCGATGATAAACTAGCAAAGAATCAGAACAAAATTATTTGCTGATAAACCAAGGCCCTGAGACCGCTACCCAGGAAGGTGGGTGTAGCAAGGGCTAATTGTACTCCTAAAGAGTCTTTCCAACTAAAGATTTGAAAAAATTAAATCATAAGTCCAAAAACTATTTGCCAGAAATATGATTAACACGCGAACGGGAACTTGTGGCGACGAAATATTCCAGTATAGCCAATGTCTCCTGATCTATTGGGTGGGGAATTGGGTGGGTGTTGTTGATGACGACCTTCGCACAGTGCTCTCTTCATGATTCCGGCCAAGAACATTGATCAAGATATGATCACGAGTCTTGCCCAGAACCATAAAGAGAGCGCTGTACGAGCATACTTAAAAAATCGCCTCACCCAAGTACTTTATCAAATAATGATTTGGGACACCAGAATACAGGGGGTGTTAAGTATGACCGAAAAAAATATTTCTAGTATTTAACTATATAGCTACTAAAAATTAGTGCCAAAAACAATGCAAGAAAAATTTCATAAAATGGTGGAATCAAATTTGTAGTGTAATGATAAAAATAATTTTTGGTTCGAAAATTCATTTATTTGGGGGTCAAATATAGTCATAACGTAAAGTCATAACGTAAGGTTTTCGTATCTCACCAAATAATTTTAACGTTTTTTTTTAATTCTTATTGATACCCACGAAAAGTTAAAGAGTAGTGCTGTTCGGTGCATTCGATATATTCGGTGCAATAATGCATCTATCAGGTTGTCCGAAAAGTCTTGTGTTGACCCTAAAGTGGATAGCACTTTTTAAGAGGTTGTAAAATTTTTCTATTTATAAAAATTATAAAAAAATTTTAATTTTAAAAATTTTATAAGTGAAGCCCATCAATTTTTTTTTGTATTTTTTATGAATACAGTCAAACCTCTTTATAAGGACACTCAAGGGACCGACTAAAAGCTGTCCTTATAACGAGGTGTCCTTACATCGAGTGTCCTTATAACGAGGTTTGACTGTGAAATAATTTTGATATTGTACCAGGGCGCGCCATATCCGTAATTTTTCAATATTTCAGGACCTTCGTTCCCTGGGGATCCAGCAACAATTGATTGCCGCCATGCAGCAAAACCAGATGAGTGCATCCTTGTTAAATCAGCAACAGCACAACATTACAAATGCCATCCCTAGTCAACCCGGTTCCAACTCATCAGCTGCCACTCTGAGCACTCTGTATCAGCAGTTGATTGCCCAACAGTTGCAGCAGCAACAACAAGTACAACATCAGCAAGCCGTGAGTCAGCCAGCGGCTTCCGCAGCTGCCCTACCTCAGCAGTTCAACACTTCGTTGCACTTGGTAAGTAAAGCCTGGTTTTTGAGAAACGACAAACCATGCTTGCTTTTGCGGAGTTGCCTATATCATAGCTCATATCCTATATCAGAAGTCAAAATTTCCTATTAATCAGTGAAGTAGAAAGTTGTATGAAAATGAACGAATAATCTGCCTTTAGCGGGACATCCGAATTTCGGTCTTTCATATATTTTTCTCTATTTTCACTTTTTCGAAGTGTTTTCAAAAGGTTTTTTTAGCAAAATACAAATATTCTTCTTTTCGAACTTTTTTTATCTGCAGATCGAATTTTTTAAAGAACACACCCGGATTCAATTTAAGTTGGGCGGTTGACGGCCGTGCCATACGAATCTTTTTTTAATATGCCATTTTTATGACTCAAGAAATTATTACATTACATTTTCCAAGTATAGATAGAGGGATCGCTGTACTGAAATCACTGTCAAAATCTGAAAAAAAAACAATGATCAAAAAGTGATTGTCGACTGTTGGCAACCCATAATCTCTTTTCGTGGGAATCAAATGAGATCGCTCAAAATTTTCTTCCCGTTCAATAAATTCATCATGCACCTAGAATATTGAAATTGTTCTCGCAATTTGAGTGCCCGTGTGAAAATCGAGCATGGCGAAATTGGTAAGCTTTGCAACTAGGAATAAAGCTACGCTCGAGAAAGTGGGTGGACCTATCTTTTTTCAAGATAGTAAATGGATCCGATCAAAAAAATCGAGAAAATAGCCTGAACCTGATTAAAAGCTTTTCGGTTGCTAAGACTGAGTGAAATATTTGTGTGAACGAGTTTCATAGCCTTCTTCAAAATCACTTATTTGCAGCAAAACCCTGTGTCAAGCGTGAGCCAATTACAACAACAACATCAGCATCCTCTATCCATGACTAGTCCAGCGACTTCAGTAGTCCAACCCTCCTGCTCTTCCTCTAACCAGCCAAATCAACAACAACCAGCCGGAGGAGCTGTAGCATCTGCACTCACCCACCTACTAGCCACCAATCCCAACTTATTGCACTCTGCAATAGCAGGTGGAGCAGGTCAAATAGCACCGGGTGGTGGAGGCAACCACCCTTTGGCTGCTGTACTAGCCCAACTTCTGACCCCTCAGAACCAGGCACTACAACAGCAACAACAGCAGCAGCAACAGCAATTGTTGAATCTAGTTCAACTATTGCAAAATCCAAACACAGCCACTTTGTATGCCTACCACAACTACTTGCAGCAACAGCAGGGTGTACAGCAGACTAGTCCTCAACAACCACAACTTAACCTGCTCAATCAATTGTTGGGTATAGGAAACATAGCTAGCCCACAAAGTAAGCATTTGGAATTTTAAAAATTAGTACGCTAACAACATAACTGTACGCATTCCAAGGCTACCAGATTGTCGGAAAATTCTTCTGTTGACACCGAAGTGACTTGCACTTACTAGGGGGTTGTAAGACCTCTTATGTATTAAGATTTCAACATTATTCCGATGTTTTTTTTTCAAAATTAACTTCAAAGTAAAAATGAAAAGTTGGCAAGGGTAGTCTTAAAACGACTTGTCAACTATTTGCTGGGTTCGACAGTACTTTTTCAACAGGCTGTAAAATGTTCATTTTTGGCATTTCAGAACTTTTTTTGAACAATTATATGCAGAACGGCGAAATTTACAAAACAGTCGTTTCAATACTACCCTTGCCAACCTTACCCATCAATAATTTTCAGTTTGTTTTCAATGTTTTGCAATTTTGCAACCTATCAGAAAGTGCTGGTCGTTACGGGTCAAGGCAGGAACTTACTTAATACATGATTAGCGCAATGATGAACGATGCACTATTAGGCTTAGGCTGTGCTGAAAGTTATCAAGCTCACTTTTTAAATTGAAAATTGTAGGGGATGAATAGTATGCACTATATAGTGGCTATATAGTGGCTCAGCTATTCGTGGGCTTCAGATATTACTCTCTTCTTCAAATAACAAATACTTAATGACTTTTTTCAGTCGGTCATTTGGGCACTTCTCTACTTAATCACTCCCAGTCCAGCCCCCAGATCGGAAGTGGTCAGATCGAAGAGAGTAAGGCGCTTTTAGAACAAATACTTCAACGGCATGCCCGAGAGCAACAGCAACAAGCCGCTTTACTAGCCGCTTCCTCAGCCTCCCACACCACACCCACAAGGGTCTGCATCCCATCTGCACACAATAGTCACCCAACCAATGAAACTCAGGAAAATGCCCCTGTCACACCTAATAACGAATTTAGCAGAATCCAGGAGCAGTCCAATCCAGCTAGCACCTCACAAACATTTGAAGCACACACTGGGCTGCCACCCACTAGTCGACAAGCCTCTTCAGACCGGTTGCTGACCAGTGCCGAGTCAGTACAGGATCACATATCGAGACTGATCAGTGAAAATGAGGCAATAGTGGAACCCAACCCTGTATTGTTGAAAAAAAGACCCTACCACAGACAGAGCACTTCCAATTCCATAACATCCCAGTGTTCTGAGATGGGGCAGAGGGATTCTCCTGGGCTGCCACAGCACCAACAATTGAGAAACCCAACTACAAGGAGTCAATCACTGCATGAAGCTTCAATGTTGGGAACTATGAGACTAGCTGGTGGATCGTTGAGGTACGTGTTAGAGTGGAAGTCCTTTACTATAATAAAAATTACACTCATGGGTCAAAAATTATAATAATTCATAATATCAGATTTCGATTCCACTTGGCCCGTATTATAATATGAGGGTAAGAGTACCCTAAACTCGAACTAAATTGCACGTTGTAAGTGCACCTTAGACTTTTACTTCTGGAGATTTTCAAATGAAACCACTATAAGGAAGATTTTGAACAGGACCAGATAAATAACAGACCGTCAGAATACCCGCACAATTACAATATGGAAACTTTTCGGAGCATACATTTAACCCGTTGGTGTGGACATCATAAAATTAGTAAATTAAATTGATAATGGGTTGCAAAATTAATTATTGTGGTTGAATAATGACTCCTTATGATTTTGAGGTCACCATGTTTTTTTCTTTTATTTTTAGCACCGAAAAAGCGAACAGCACTGGTTAAAGTAGCAATTTTTGACCAAAATATTAGAAAATGTACTTAGTTTAAGAAAATATGAGTTTTTTAAAAGGTATTGTTCAACAGCCTACGTACAATTCTATTATTTTAAGTAGTGGCCAGCCAATTATTCGCCATCCCTACTCCAATGCTAACTCAATGAACTGTAGCTATTGCGAACTGAAATTTCCCAACCAAGCGGGTCTAGAAGCTCATGAGTCCAGGTGCCAAAAGAACGAACCACAACACAAAAAAGGCATTGAAGTAAGAATATAGACAATTTTTGTCCTTTAAAACAGCTTTAAATTGCTTTTTAGAAACAGCATTCCCAGCCACAATTCAGAAATCTTCCTAGCACCACATCCCAAAGTCAGTCCACAACTCACGAGCAGCTCCTAATGCAGATACAGCAACAAAAGCTGCTGGCTCAGCAACAACAACATCAGTCAAACATTGCCGCTTTGGTGGGAGGAGGTGAGAATTTCTAATCTTCAAATAACCGATTTGTTTGACAATGTTTTAATTGGGCGTAGGCGTTTGTCCCCTTTTGTGATATTTTTTGAATTCGCGCCTTTTTTCAAACAATACTGATACTTGGCTTGTGAAGAATTCACCTATCATTTGAAATGTTTTTCTATAGTCCAACCTCAATTCTACTGGGTAATCCATGCACCAGCTAAACCAAATGGTCGTCCATTTGGTGCCAAAATTTTCTTTATGTTTATCGGGTTTCAAAACTTGTTCTTTGCAATATTTCGGGCATACAAGAACATTTGATAATAGTAAAAGGCCATGGTCATATGTCCTGTTTTAGCCGGAATTTCCTGTTTTTTAGTTTTAGAGCCAGCTTATTGACCTTGAAAAGGCAGAAACTTTTGCACATTTCGACATATACAGGATGTATCAAAAATTTTTAACTTTTTAAAATTATGAAATTGTGGGAGCGACGAAATCACGGTTCTATGAAACCGTGTCCGTGATTCAACTTTGTGTTGTTTTATTGCTATTTCTGTTCAAAAAGGAAACATAGATAGATTTTGATTTCGGCATCAATCGCTGGCCTTAACCTGCTTGAATTTCTGAAATTATTTCAAAAATGTGAAACTGAAACGTGAATTTGAAATTTTGCATTATTGTTCAAAAGTTGTAGATTTACTGTCAACTTATCGGTAAATAGCTAGCAAATAGATTTTTACCGCTAAATTTCACTACCTAGAAAAATCCAATAAAAGTTTTATGTGCTTTTTGATCCGTGTTTTACGAGTTGTGGCAAAAAGTGTTGTATTAAAATTGTCTAGCATTTAGTGAAATTTGGATCTTTTAGGTATGGGAGTGGCCCCTGACGTGATTATCAATGGAGCTGGCAACTGTGGTCGATCCTCTGTTCCAGTAGGGTCAGGCAGTACCAGCAGAACAGCTCAAGACAACCTTACAGAACTGCCTGCTGTTGTCCATCAGCACGTACTCTCCGCCTCTTCCTCCAGCAAATCTAACAGTGATTCGCCTACACCAGCTGAGAATAGACACCCTCTCAAAAAGCGATTGTTAGATGCAGTAGCACGAGAAACGGAAAGTTGCAGCTCTGCAGTAGTTGATGTTGATATGGACGAGAATGCTCAGAGTTCTAACAAAGTAGCTAAAATGGTAAGAGATTTTTTTAAAAAAGTCTGATACAGAGAGTTTCTAAAATATCCATTTGTAGACTACAAAAATTGACAATCAAATGCTGGTAGATTAGAAATCATTATATTATCCGATCCAAAACTAAAACTTACAGGGTCTAAGACTTTAAGCGAGAAGGCAAATTTTTTCACCTCCCATCACTTTTGCAACCCCCATTTTTAACAAAATGATTCAATTTAATTTAGAATCGCCGTACCAGAGCCTTCCACCGGGCTATCGGGAAAGTCCTAGATTGACCCGAAAGTGCCCCGCGTTTCGTCCTGGGCTACAGTATAAAATAAAAAATACGAAAAAATTGGATGGGTTCCAAGATTAACTTTTGTAAAGGAAATTTTCATGTGTGAAACCTAACAAAATTTTTTCGTAATTTTTATAGCGTGCTAGCCACTATGGTATTAACCAACTGGACTTTTCCGGCAGTCTGGTATTTGAGATCGAAAAAACTTTTTGTACAAATTATTTGAAAAACACTACAGTCAAACCTGGGTTATCCGACACCCCAGTTAACCGACACCCTCTTTTATCCGACACCATGAGCCCGATTTGGTTGGCCTGGTGAACCTATACCCCAGTCATCCGACACCTCGTTTAACCGATACCGCGTTTATCCGACACCATAAGGGTGGTCCCTTTGGGTGTCGGATAACCCAGGTTTGACTGTACAATTGTCTTTTGGGTTTTATAATAGGCATTCGCTTGTAGTTATTAGTATTTGAATTAAATTGGATAACAGATTGCAGGTTTAAAATTCTTGTGTTTCAAATTAAATTTCAAGCCTATTAAACAACTTTGTTGTAATTTTATGAAAATAGTTCATGCAGGCCAATAAAAAAAGCTCGGCTAATTTTAGTAGATTCAAGTCTTTTCTGGCCGTTTAAACAGGATTCCGCCGCATTCTCTTAAAATTATGGAAAACCAAATTTCCCGGAGGTATGAGGCACGCACAGTTGATTAAACTTTTAGAGGTTTATTAACCTTTGCTGAGTTCCACAAATGATGCATTAAATTTTTTATTGATGATAGAAATACTGGCGCTACCGGAGTATACCCCCCCAAATGAAATTTTTTTTGAACTTTTTCAAAACAGCATTTTAACCATTTTTAAGCATTTCCTACACGCTGAACACGATAAAAAAGATGTTTTCACCTACTTTTTTCTATAAAAAGTCGATTTTTTTTAAATCTTGAATTTTGGTATTTTTAGTTGATTTCTGTTCATTATAACTCAGTAAATCAGATGTTGAGGGTACCTTGACACCAAAAAGATGGAATTTGAACATAGTTTTGTTAACTGGGGCCTACCGCATAAAGAAACTCTGGTATGCATACATTTTTTATGCATCCAGAGTCACTCAGTGATTTGCGTCTAGGTATGTGGGTGTGCGCATCTCTAACCAACCAAGCCCCCTGCGCCCCCGAAGGGGGTGCAGGGGCTTGGTTGCTTGGGGTTGAGATGCGCACACCCACATACCTTAGACATAATTCCGAGCAAGACTCTTGATCAAAAATGCATTTAGAGGCTCTTTTTGCCCAGCTCCAGTGACCAAAACATGGTAAAACAGCCAAATGGTCGAAATTTCAAAATGCCCAAAACTAAATTTTTTATTGACCAGAAAACAAAAATAATGTCTTTTTTGAACTTCTGAGGTGATTTTAGGTTGATATAGGGTGTTTGGAAACACTTTTAAAAAAATTTCATTTGGGGGGGGGTATACTCCGGTAGGGTCGAAATACTGAATAGATGAAAATTGTTGGCCCGATTTATTGAAACGTTTTTTAAGGTGAGCAAAAAAGTAGAATATGCTCAAAGTAGTTCTTCCACCGACTCTTCCTCCTCTTCTTCTCCAATTGTTATTCATTAATGTATCGTGGTGGTGTTGGTGGTGGTTAGGCTAGAAGTTATTCTTGCTTGCTTGCTTACTTACCCGCTTTATTGCTATTATCTTTTTTGCTACAGTTACTAAACAACATATCTAGCTGACCGCTGACCCAACCACCCAACAATGCACTGCTTTACTATTCTCCTTTGAGTACCTGATTGCTGGAGCGTGGTGTGGACACCGGTCTGCTACGTATGTTATTTAAGCCCACTTTCTATTTATTCTTTCCTGGCACTATCTTTCAATTTTTCTGTCTTTTTTCACTCTGCGACGCTATTTCTGGTGCAAAAAGAATAGTTTTACCGGGCAGTACAAGTAATTTGGCCGGATTACACTATATCGATGTGCCAGAAAAGCGGTTTTGACCACTCTTAAGTCAGTTTTAGGCAGCGGAAACGATAGAAAACGTGTTTTTAGGACGTGATCGACTATTTTTAGAAAAAAAAAATTTGACAAAAAATTGACTTTTTGCCTTGGGGGACCAAGGTGAACCACCCTGAAGGGCTATCCAGATCCCCTGAAAAGATGGAACTACGTCATATAAGGGTATTCTACCCCGTTTTGGTCACTGGATCTTGGCAAAAAGTGCTTCTTTGAGCATTTTTGATCAAGAGCATTTTTCGGAATCATGTCTAAGGTAAGTGAGGGCGCACATCTCTAACCCATCAAGACCCCTTAGCGGCCTAAAATTGCCTTAAGAGGGGTCAAAATCGCTTTTCTGGCACATCGATATAGTGTAGTTTAGCCAGTAATTTACCTGATTTCACATGTGAGGAAAAAGACTTTTAGTTGGTTCTCTGGTGATTTAGTATCATCGTCGAGCTGGAACTATAGGAGAACCGTAGTTCAGAAAGTGTTGTTGAAATTATATCCCAAATGAATACGCGCTGCAACAAATCTGAACGTGAAAAGTCGTTTTTGAATCTATATTTTTTATTTTCAAGCCACCCTATACATTTTAAATCAGATAATTCTATGTTTTTCTGACACAAAAAATTTGATCGTCCCAACTATAGCTAACTAATTAACGCTTCAAGTGAACATTATCTCTCATAGTCATTGTTGTTACGAATACTGAGGTTTTATTGTTTGGATACTGAGACCATATTGATGGAATTTGCACAATCTTTTGTTGTGGGTTCAGGAAAACTGGTTGCCAATTAAAAAACCTTCTGAAATAATTGTGCTAAACTACTATTATAATCCCTATTAGGACTCGAGGAGACCATCCTGCACAATTTCTAACCATTCAAAAAGCACTCAATATTCCACAATGTGTTCTAAACAATTTAATTTCAGGATCCCACTCCTTCCACTTCTAATCTACAACTTCTACAACAGGCCATACTACAACAACAGCAACTTCAGTTAGACGACCAAAGAAATGCATTTGCATCTAAAATCAACCTTGAAGAGCTTAAAAAGTTGCCAACAGAGTTACAAAACTTTGCATTGCTTCAACAGGTTGTAGCCGCTCAGCAGCAACAACAGCACTACCTATCCAGTCAACAACAGCAGGACGCAGGCCCAAGTACAAGCCAGCAAATAAACTGTGAAGAAGCTGTAGCCAGCACATCCACAGTCAACCCTGCTGCTATCAGAGAAACCAATCCAACTAGGGAAAGCCATCAAAGACCATGTCCCAAAGGTATGCGGGATGCCATTTTTATAGCCATTTCCTCCGTGGACTCAAAAAATAGTAGCAGAATGCCGTATTTGTTGACTCTGAGTGAAAATTTGGCGGATGAACTGAGAGGCGAGAACGCAGCTTCTAGGTCTACTCCTTATAGAAACAGGATGCGAAACATTACAAGTGACACTTTTGTCTGCTTGAACAAACCAAAACCTATGATCACAGAGCAGAGGAATGGCAATATCTCGATGTACAGCAATAGTTGGCCACAGGTGAGTGCATTACGGGTGGATATTTAATTTATTAGAATTATTAGAGAGTCGGCTTTTTTAGGTAGTGGTACATCCAGATGAAGAGAAAATGATTTCTCTTTTTTTGGGGTCTGACTGCTCTACCAGGATTTCAAAAATGGGATTCAAACAGTGCTGTTTGTACACAACTGCCTGTGTAAGTTAACAAATTTTTATTTTTTACCAAAGACTGGTTGCCAAAAGTCCCGTTTGCTGGGTATTGCAATAAATTTTAACAAATTAAAAGTTTGAAACCTATCAAAGAATTTCTTTGTAAAAGTTTGTAAAAGTGAGTATTTTGCAACCCACCAGGAAGTGCTAGTCACTTCATCGTAGTTGCAGGACTTCTGCAGCCAGAAATATGTAAAAGTGACATTAGCCTAATGAGAAATATTTACCATAACCACATTTCTACAACATTGACAAAACAGCTAATACAATTATTTGCAGAAAGATAGCAATGGCTTGAGAACCACTCATTCTTCTTTTTGGGCGCTACTTAATAATGTAACATAAAATTAAAAAAACAACTATTCCAAATATTCAAATTTTTTTAGAACAGCACACATTCCAGCCCTCCAGAAGAAGTTCTGCAACCATTCATCCAAGAAATTACTCAGCCTAAACTAGCAGTAGAAGCTTGTGACAGTAAGTTGCAGCAGATTCAAGCAAACAATTCAAATGATGTCGGTCACCAACTGACTTATCCGAAACAAGAAGAACAGAATGAGCCGGGTGCCTCGACCACTAGCATAAACACACTCATACAGTTAGCTTCATTATTTTGTAACAACCTTAGTTCTTAGATATATCAGTTTTCACAAGACTATTAGATCATAATTCTCAAATACTTTTGTCAAATCTATTTTACCTGTAATTACCGTATTTCTTCTAAAAAGGCCCCCCTCTAATAAGGCCCCCTCAAGATTGAGGACCTATATCTCAGCCCAGAGTCAATTTTTTGCAAAGCTGTTTATTGCGTTTTCTTAACTCCCACGAGCTCTACGGATTCCGCTTTTTAGATTTTTAATTATTATCCAAAAATCTCCAGATCGACCTCAAAATTTCCCGATTTTCGAGGGGTTGAAATATGAGGCCCCGGGGGCCTTATTAGAGACAATACGGTATCCAAATCTAATAACTTTTTTCACTTTAGGCGAGAAGAAGAAACTGAAAAGCCTGAATTAGATGAGCTGAAACTAGCTAACAAAGAAGGCAACTTTGTACGCTTTCGAGATAATGTGTCAGTGGAGCCTGAACAGAAGCAAACCGCAGCAATAGAGCTTCCATTAACGACTTTAAGAAGACAACCCTCAAATGTTAGCAGCAAAATTATAAAATCAGCTAGATTGCCTCCTACGTTAGATGCATATATGCTGTCCCATTCTTCTAGAAAATCGATAAGGAGAACCGAGGAGGTTGATGTGTAAGTTTTTTCTGTAATTCTTTAAAAGCTATAAATATTCCAGACAGTTCTGTTTTAAAATAAGTAACCTATCGTAAAACCACTAATTATCCCTCATCCTGAACAGGTATAGTGCAGAATTCATTCTTCAGATCAACTCTCCAGCGAAAGCCATAGAAAAATTTTGCAATAAAATAACTAACAAAAAGTTTTGTTACAAGCGGCGCTCGAACTCTAGGTGGTTGGGAATAGACGAAAATTACCTATTTTTAAATTCTGTTTCACCCGTTCTAAGCCGTGCTGTTTCCAAAATTTATTTTATGCGTGAAATTCTGCACAAACCGCATAGTTTGGCACGTTCAGCCTTTCCCGTGTTAATTATGGGTAATTTTCAGATATGTGCGAGGCCGAGGAAGAGGCAGGTATGTGTGTGATCGATGTGGTATCCGGTGCAAGAAGCCTTCCATGCTTAAAAAACATTTGAAGTAAGTCTATAAAATACTGAAGAAACTTACTGCAAAATTTATTTTCAGATCGCACACCAACATCAGGCCATATACCTGCATATCCTGTTCATTCTCTTTCAAAACCAAAGGCAACCTCACCAAACATCTTTTTTCCAAAGCACATCGCCGCCGTTTGGCCGACAACAAGGGTTTCCCTGCGATTGAAAGCGCAGAATATCAAATGATGGGTTCTACTAATAGTGACGACGAAGATGACGAGGATGAGGATGGCCGCTTGATAGTGGTAGACGAGGAGGAAGAAGAAGGCAACAATGAACAAGAAGAAGGTCAAATAATGCCTGGTCAAGAGTTCTTTGATGATCCTAGCATCATGAAGTTGTCAGTGATGGAGTCTCGTTTCGTTAACGACGAGTATGACCTGAAGAATGATGACGATGAGTATGAGTCCTGCTCTGAGAATGGCGATGAAGTGGACGAGATCATCTTCCGCGACTCTCCGCCACCTTGCAGTGATGCTATTACTTATAAGCGGTTTGGACAAGGTTAGTTACAATACTATTTATTAAACTAGGACATAAATGAGTGGCTCATGTGAAACCCATACATTTACCAAAATAAAAACTACCGTATTACCTCTAATAACTCCCCCTGCTCTAATAACTCCCCCAACTTTGAGAAACTATATCTCAGCCCAAAGCTGTTTTACGCGTTTTCTTAACTCCCGCGAGCTCTACCGATTGCACTTTTCAGATTTTAGTTGAGCACCCGAAAATCTCGAGATCGAATTCCAAATTTTCCGATTTTCGGGCATCCAAGTGCTAGTCTCTTTAGGGTCTATGCCAGACTTTTTGTACAATCTAAAAACAGTCGTCTTCATACTTCAAAAATCTTTATTCTGCAATCTATTAAAATTTTTTGTAAAATTTTTTATAAATAAAAGAAAATTGAATCCTATTAAAGTGTCGAAATGTAAGCACATGTTAAAGCAAGACTTTTTAGGAAACCGAATACCCAGTAGGGTGCGATAATTTTCGTTTTTTATCAGTAGAAATATATTCCATCCTATTTTAAAATTCAAAAACTTGGTTAAATTGGCCAAAGTTAAAAAAAATGTCATTTTGGAAAATCGTTAATTTAAGAAAGAAACCTATCTTTGACCCCTTTATTCCGCGTTGCCCATCTTAAATTTAATGCAATTTATAGAGCTGTTCCTGCGCTACGAAAAAAGCTCAAGAAATATAGGTGACTGTGTTCAAACACGCACTTTTGTGAAGTAACTCGTAAAATGTCGTAATATGATTTGACGTAAATTTTTACATTCGGCAATTTTATGATTCTGACACCAGATTCGTGCTCAGCGTGGTCGGTTTGCATGTAAAACTGCTTTAAAGTAAAAAAAATCGCCGATTAAATTTCAAATTCCGCTCAAGACAAAAGTATACGATTCAAAAATAAAATGTTTGAATGTTTGTTGTCTTGAGACAAATTAGAAATTTAACAGGCAAGTTTTTCACGTTAAATCAGTTTTACACGCAAAACGACCATGTCGAGCACGAATCTGGTGTCAAAAATTTTCTCAGTGCAAAGAAAGTTTTACATCTAGCTCGTAGCGCGCAGAACAGATAAATTTATCTTTCAGGTAAAATACCGATCGATTTCATCTGCTAGATAAAACTTTATCGGTCAGATAAAATTTTATTGTTTATATATTAATGGGGAAAATAAAAAAATGGGTTTGATTTAAAAAAAAGTGAATAGGAACAATTGTATAAACATGTTTAGTGGGTTTCCAAAATTGAATTGAGCACCTCCCCATTTTATTTTGGAAAACCATCAAACATTTTCATACCAATTGTTCTTATTAACTTTTTTTGTACGAATGTGACCTTTTTTTCCCGATTAATATAAAATAATAAAATTTTATCTGACAGATAAAATTTTATCTAGCAGATAAGTTCAATCGGTATTTTTTCTGATAGATATAATTATCGGTTCAGATAAATTTATCTGTTCCGCGAACTACGGAGTTGCAGAAGTGCATGTTTGACCAAAGTACCATGTAAAAAAATTTCATTTTGTTGAGCCTATCTTGTAGCGCAGGAACACCACCATACAGTTATTTTACGCTACAAATGCAATAAAATTTAAGATGGACAATGTGGAATAAAAGCGTCGAAAATAGGTTTCTTTCTTAAGTTAACGATTTTCCGAAATGACAATTTTTTAAACTTTAGTCAATATAACCAAGTTTTATAATTAAAAAAGAACCTTTAAACACATTAAAAAGCGCTTGCAATATGGAGCAAGAGGTCGGAGTTGATCACAAAAAATTGGAGCTAGAGGCATTTGAAGTTGAGGAGTGAAGAAAAGTGGCGCCTGATGACCGACCAACTTCAAACGCTTATTGCTCGGCTCTTGTGATATCATTTTGAAAGGAGTCTAGTAGTTTTGAGCTCCCCAAAGTTCAGGCTTCAAAATATGAATAAAAGAAAAATTTTGATTTTTCCGTCATGGCCAGGCACTTAGTAATTTTTAGAGATTTTGTGTTGTAAGTGTAACACTGACTATGAAAAAAAGTAGCAAAAAACACTTTTGCATGCTCAATCAAAAATTAGACCTTATTAAGATTGACAATTATTTTTTTAGAAAACATTCTTGTTGAACGGTCCACCCATACTCCTCCTACCCTATGGATGTTGTATGACCAGGAAGAAGAGAAGTTGCCCAACCACTGGCCCAAGGCTGAAGTGGACAGGTGTTGCCACTCAGCCCCTCCAGTAGCTCTGTGCTCACCTGATTCATCAAGAAGGACCAGAAAATTGTCCACAGTCAAAGCCATAGCCTCCTCCTCCCACAACTTAACCTGTATAGACAAGGATATACCGGAAGCAGGACAACCAGCCCTAAATCCTTACCTCCTGTCAGACATCAGTCCACCAGCTTCTGTGGATAACATTCAGTGCACCAACAATACTCAACAACTCATTGCCAACTTCATCCCAGTGGCCAGGCCTATCGTCCAACAATCACAGGTGTCTTCATCAAATATGTTGCAAGGAGCCACATCGTAAGCAGTTTTAAATTAATTAACCAAAATACACCTATTCCATAAAAAAATATTTTTTGGCTTGGACCAGGGCGAGGCAAGGTTTTTTAGGGGTGACACCTAATTACCCTTCGTCATAATGCCAACCAAGTCTGGTTTGAGCATTTTTCCCATTGGGCATTTTTCTCATTGAGAATTTTTCTCGTTGGAATTTTGCCAAAGGCATTTTGTAATTTTAGTTTTTTGTAATTTGGCTATGTTTTTTAAACTTTTTTGTCTATCTTGCTCAAAATTCGTTGCGCTTTTCGAATCTGTAATAAAAACGTTCTGGGCGACTTTTAAAGTATAAAAATAGGTTTTTATCTAAGAATTTTTGTTTTGGAAAACAAGACTTTTGTGTAAATTGTCGATTTTTTCCACAAAAATGTACCAATATGCAAAAATCATTATCACCATAAGAAAGCCTGTTCAATAGCCCGCCTGCAATAAAAGTTAAAAACTTTGTGCTGAAGTAAGAAAATAGCCACATTTCAGACACTCGAAGCGGGTCCAACTTTGAATTGGCCATATCTCGAAATTCAAATTAGAAAATTGGTGATTTGTAAAAATTAAACCTCAGAATTGTTTCCTCTTTTGAATGAGACCAAAACTAAAAAAATCGCTTTAAAGTCTAGCTGCACGTATTTGTTTGTTTATTTACCAAGTCGAAACTTGTCAAAATAAAATTTGCCAAACTTGGGTTTCACCTTACAAATATTGATCAACGCTAAATTGCTACCCTATTTCTATTAGACAAAACCTGCTCTTGCCAAATTTCAGTTTGGCAAATTTCGTCTTGGCGAAATGTGATTTAGCGATTTTCGTTTGGGCAATACTTTTCATCACAAATTTCGTTTCGGCAAAACATTTGGCTATTTTCGATTTTGCCAAGTTTCCCTAGCCAAGCTTTATAAAAAATCAAGCAAAATTTTTTAGCAGGTTGCAGAATAAAAATTTGAAGCTCAACAAAAATTATTTATTTATGACCCTAGAGGAACTTTTTAAAATTTGGACAGTGTCACTGAGTGATTTATGAATATTTGGCGTGTAAAACACGGAAGGTGAAAAAAGTTGAGAGAGATGAACTTAGGGGTCAACATGGGCCAAAGTTTTATAGAGGCAACATTTATATTTCTGCCAGTGCCATCTTGTTGGGGTTGTCAGGGGTAGTCTCATTTCGAACTGACGACTAATTGCTGGGTTTGTGATCACTTTTTCAACAGGCCTTAGGGAACGTCCATAAATTATGTCAGACTGACAGGCCGTTTTTGGGAACCCCCCACCCCACCTGTCAGAACATATCAGAATGGGCTTGACCACCCGCCCCCCCCTCACTTATTGAAATCTGACACATTTTCTGACACAACTTTGTGACCCAAAATTTATTTAATTTTATTTATTTTTTGAAGTTTAAAACCTTAAAAATGATAGTGTAAAATAACAAAAGCCTTTATTATATGTTAATTACAAGAGTAGCTCAAGAAGATGATGAAAAGCCTGAATACGGAGAGTTGGCTGATATACTTGCACTTAGTGGTTGCCTTCCTGAACCCATTTGCTTTGATCAGTACTATCTTACTATGAAAGGAAAATATGAGAAAATGATGTGTAAGCATTGTGGGCTCTATATGTATAGCGTGAAACGCAAAAATGCACATGAAAAAACTTGCCAAGAAGATGAAATTGATTCTATGGATTTCCAAGACATTGAAGAAAATATCATTGAAATACAGACAGTGCAAGCCCTTCAAAAAAACTATCAAGAACTAGAAATGGAAAACTTGAAATATGAGCCATGATGGGAAAATTCAATATTTATTTTCAAATCTATGTATTAAAATATATCTATCTATATATATATATAGATATATTTTATATGACAAAATAATTTAAAATTTTAGAAATCTAGCTTAAATTCTTAAAATATTTAGCGAAAAATTTGCGGAGGAATCTGACATTCCTGTCAGAAAAAGGTCTTCCACCCCAACCCTGTCAGATTTTGTCAGATTGGCATAGGAACCCCCCAACCCCTGTCAGTCTGACATATTTTATGGATGTTCCCTTAGGCTCCAGCCAGACTCCCGCGTAATACGAGTCGCGTAACAAACTTTTAAAGGTTTTTACAACACCTATTTTAATTTTAACCTGTAGTTATCTAATACTCAAAATGACCGCTAGAATCTAGCAAACATTTTAGTAATCCGAATTCCCAAAGTTTACGCTTAAATTTTTGAAAAATCAAAAAAAAAAAAGTAAGTCGCGTAACAGCGTGTTACGTGACTCGACCTGCGTAACACGATGTTACGCGGCTTACTTTTGCTGATTTCTCATAAATTTAAATATGAACTTTGAAATTTCTGATTACCAAAACGTTTGCTGAATTCTAGCGGTCATTTTTAGTATTAAATAACCGTAGGCTAAAAATAAATACCGTATTTCTTCTAATTACCGTCAAAAATTGATACTTTAGCACTTTTGAATAAAGTTGACCCCTAGAAAGTTGATGGATCAACCCGACTATACTTATGGCCAATATATCAGTATCCTGTTGTCTTTTGACTGAAACAGCACTATCTCCCATTTTAGTTATCTTAGGAAAGGTGTGACCTAAATTTGACAATACGAGATTTGGCAAAACGACATTTGGCAAGAGACTAACAGGGGGACCAAGGTAGTTTTGTCATGTTTTTTCGAAAATTTTAAGATTGTGTCCAAACCACACCAAACCACCCATAACCACTCAAAACAGCCAAAACCAACTAAAACTGTCAAAACTATTCAAAACTACCTAAAACACGCAAAACCACTCAAGACCACCCAAAATCACTCCAAAGCAGCCAAAACGACTGAAAACCACCATTTCAGTGCACGGTAGAAGTAGACTATTTGGAGTATTCCAAAAATACGTTTTTACAAGGTCTAAGCATTTTTGGGGTAGTATAAGGTGGTTTGGGGCGATTCGGGGCATACCGGACAGAATCTGAAAATTTTACGGAAAAAATGTAAAAAAAAACTGCCTTGGTCCCCCCTGTTAGTCTTGATAAAAGGACAGTTGGCACCGGTACCAACTGTCCACTTGGTTATATTTCAATGGCAATACCTAATTTTTAGGTAATTTTTTCTTCTAAACCACTATAGTAACCGAAATTTCTTCAGAAATCTGAATCACAAAACAGAATTTCAAAAAAAAAATTGGTTGTTGGGATATGAAAAAAATTTAGAAAACTACAGGTAAATACTGACTGTTTTTCAACTTTAGCTTATATCTCAACAAATAAACATTTTTTTGTAATTCTGTTCTGTGATTCAGATTTCTGAAGAAATTTCGGTTACTATAGTGGTTTAGAAGAAAAAATTACCTCAAAATTAGGTATTGCCATTGAAAGATAACCAAGTGGACAGTTGGCGCCGGTGCCAACTGTCTTATGTCCGTATGTCTTTTGCCAAATCTCGTGTTTGCCAACAGGACTGTCTCAAAATCCATTGTCCTGATCTGTCGAGTCTAGATAAATTTTGACTGCCCGTAACCGTCAAATTTCTTTTAGGTCAGATCTGGGCATAGATCTCAACTTTCTTCACAACACCCAACCACAATTGGCTGCTCTGATCAATGCGGCTGTGGCCAGAAATGGCTTCAATCCAGTCCAAAACTTCATCGGAAGCACCATGAACGGATTTGCAGTGTCTAATGGACTACCAACTGCAGCGTTTGATACAGACAACAAGATATGCAGTGCCTTTTCAACACCTTTGTCCTCCAACACTTCTTCAATAAGTAGATTTTTGGCTTCAGATCAAGTAGATGGTTAATTTACATAGTCTTTTTGCAGATGACCAACATTCATTTGTGCATCCTGGACAGCTAAGCGGCAAACCTGACATCAACTCTATGGAAGCTTTTCTGGCTAATGAACAGCAAGAATTTGCCTGCGACATGTGTGACAGGTGGGTTTTAAGTATAAAAGATGAAGCTCAAAAGTTGTGTGTTTACGATTATAGACGAAATTTAATTTAAAGATCTAGAATAATGTTTGAAATTTGCAAAAAAATCTGATTTTTGAAGACAAATAGCACATTTTTAACACAAAAGGCAGTAAAATTATGCTAAAGCAGGAAATTTGTGCACCCTGGCTAAAAACGGGACAAATCCAGGCTTTCGCCGTACGAATTTGGACCCAAGACTCGCCTTCATATTGAAATCTGGAAAAATTTTAATATAATGGCAAAAAATGTCAGCCCCTCTTAAGATTGCACGCAACCAACGTTATTTTAAACAAATAACATTTATATCAATCTTTTCTCGGAAGGGCATCTTAGCAACCCAGAGGCCAGTACATAAAGTTTTGGCTTTATGACACACTACAATTATTTGTGAATACGTCGCCGCTGATAATTTTTTTTCAATAATGTTTTTAATTGGAAAAAAGTAAAAAACCCCTTTGAGTACGTTTTAACGAGTATGCCCATATGCTTTAACTAATTTAGGAAACTGTAAGAAATTAGAAAAACTCAACAGCATGACCATGTCTCTGGTCCATCGCTTGCCTCTAGTGTGGAATGAAAGTCTTGCATTAAGAACACTTTTTGCTTTTACACATTGATGAGTTATAAGTGTATGTATAATAATCAATCTAAAATTCTTTGATGGGTTCTCGAATTCGAATATCAGAAGAAAAATTTAAAACCCATTAAGAGTGATTTTCTGTAAAAGTTAACCTATGCTTTCCCACAGCGAGCAAGAATATCGTCTCATAGCACTTCACCCATACAGGGTTTTTTTGGACATTTCGGATTATTGCATGTGTCCCATTATTGCAAAGTCCCAAAACTCTCATATGAACCCAATATTTGTAACACAATCAGTTTATGTCTTAAAGATTGCAAAAAAGATCGTTTAAAGGGGCATACTCGCCGCCGATGGGAATATTTTGAAAGGCGGGTACCAGGTCAATTCAAAAAAGAATTATTATGAAATACAAATTTGTTGAGTCCCTTCTGTGATAAGTAATAAAAAACACCACTGCTGGTTAGCAGCATCAGTGGCTCATCTGTAATGGGGCTTCGTTCAGTTAAAATGCGACATTTTAATTCTCGTTTGAATTACACTGGTACCCGCCTTTCAAAACATTCCCATCGGTGACGAGCATGCCCCTTTAGCTAAAGAGTAGGGTTGTCGAACCGACGACCAGTCGATTAGCACATTTGTGTAGTAGGGTTGTCGCGGATAATGTTATTTCGAACCGACGACTAGGAGCTGGGTTTGCAGCACTTTTTGAAGAGGTTGTAAAATATTCATTTATGCGTTTCAGACATTTTTTGAAGTGTTTTGTAGATTTTGCCTTTCTGCGTAAAACTGTTCGAAAAAAATGTCTCAAACGCAAAAAGTGAAGATTTCACAACCTCTTGAAAAAGTGCTCACAAACCCAGCTCCTAGTCGTCGGTTCGAAATAACACTATCCCCGACAACCCTACTACAGAAATGTGCTAATCGATGTGCTTCAGAAAGTTCCGCAAAGAATCTGACCTTCACCTGCACACCCAGACCCATCTGATTGAACAGCAGCAGAACGCTAGGTCTCGCACTTTCCAGTGCCCTGAATGCAAAAACCCAACTAAAGTCCAGGGTTTTGCTGATCAAACATTTGGAGAATGTGCATAACAGTCATGTTGAGGATGCTGCAACAGGTAGAAAGTTTTCGTAGTTATTCATGGAATACTCAGCTAAAGTTGACTAATTAGCGTGTTTTAGATGCCAAACTGGTTGGTGCTTCAAGTAGTAGTGGTCAGGTGATAGAGTGTGGCACAGCTGCCTCTGCTCTTCTAGCAAGTCCATCATCTGCAACCAACAACTTCCGCAATTTTGTATGCATGGATTGCAACTTGGGGTTCAGGACTCATGGAGTGCTGTGGGTTTTTTTTTATCCACCAAAAATCTGGAAATTTTCGCGTGATCTGATGTTTCTATATCAAAATTCAAACAAGTTTACCAAAAGTATTGTGGCAAACACCCTTGTAAAAAAAGTCGTGTGTTTGCAGTGTGAATCGAACTCGTGACTATTTTTAGTACAGCTCAATTGTACAGGGTGTCCCAAGAAATATGCCCACTTTCAAACGTCCGTAACTTTTTTTCTAGATCGAATTTCGAAAATCTGTAAACGCAGATCGACTCAGTTTTTCATGGCAATTTTTGTGGTGTTTCACGCTCGAAAAAACATTTCCGACCAAAAATCGACTTTTTGCCTTGGTCCCCCCTGTTGTCCAAAAATGCAACTTCATCAGGAACTCCGTCCTCAGAATCGAGCTGCGAGGGTCGAGCATGCGGTCAATCAGTTGGGCCTTGGTATTTATGTACCTGGGGGGCCCCTTTTTACTTAACTGTGAATAGTGTTTAAATGTCTCTTAAGTAATTTTTATACGCTAAAAACGATAAAAAGGGTTTTTTTTCTAACATTTTTTCCTATTAAAAATTAGGTTTTTGAAATTTTTTTTGTTGCATAGGACCACCAGTTGCCTTGGTCCCCTAAGTTAAAATGTTTTATAGTGTGATATCCTACCACATTTTGATCACTAGAGCTAGGCAAAAAAGCTCCTTCATGCATTTTATGATCAAGAGTTTTGCTCGGAATTATGTCTAAGGTAAGTGAGTGCACGCATCTCTAACCAACCAAGCCCCTGCGCCCCCTTCGGGGGCGTTAGGCTCAAGTTAACAAAACTATGTTCAAATCCCATCTTTCTTAAGCAAAAAAGTTCTTTTCAAGCGTAATATAAGCAAATATAAGAACAGGGCGATTCTTTTGAAAACCTGGTACTTATACGGTTCCCCCCCCATATCGGAATTTTTTCAAAAACAGGTTTTAACCATTTCTAAGCAATTCTTACACGCTAAAACCGATAAAAACGTTGTTTCCGACCACTTTCCATCAAAACTTTTGACTTTTTTAGATTTTCTACCTGCCTGCCTTCGGCAGGCAACCTACTTCAATAGGAACCCCCTTTGGGGATACATGGTCCGGGCCAAGGGCTGACCCTTTATATATCAAGAAATATATCAAGGAAATTTAACCAATAATAAACCACTGAAAATATAAATGTAAAAATGCTTATAAAAATTCAGCGGCAGTTAAATTATTTGCATATTATTCCAAGCCCTAACAAAGAACAAAATTTCACAATAGTAGCAGCAATGTAGTATTTTCCCAGCCTTGCAATGTTAATTTTAATCATTTTTATACCCCTTCTCCATTGCAAGCAGGCAGCTCTTTTTCAAGAGATATAGATATATATTTTGAAGATATATATTTCTTGGTATATAAAGGGCCAGCCCTTGGACCATGTACCCCAAAGGGGCTTCCTATTGAGTAGGTTGCCTGCCGAAGGCAGGCAGGTAGAAAATCTAAAAAGTCAAAATTTTTGATGGAAAGTGGTGGGAAACAACGTTTTTATCGGTTTTAGCGTGTAAGAATTGCTTAGAAATGGTTAAAACCTGTTTTTGAAAAAATTCCGATATGGGGGGGGGGAACCGTATAAGTACCGAAAACCTAATTTTTACTTAAGAAAAATGTTAGAAAACTATGTTTTTAGCGTATAAAAATCACTTAGACGATATTTAAACACTATTCACATTTAATTAAAAAAGGGTCCCCCCAGGTACATAAGTGCCTGGGCCTTTTGAACGTCTCGCCTCATTTTCTGGACAACGTGATGTTTTCGGACGAATGCCATTTTCACATTCATGGTGTTAATCATCAGGTTTGGTTTTCTTCGGCCTCTTCTCTCATTCCGTATTTCCTAGAACTTCCGATATTGGGCTTAACATAATCCTCATTGGTACCGTGAAGAACCGCTCCACTTTCCTTATCTCCATGTATGGGCAGCAATTTGGCGTCGTGAAATCATTGTCCATATTTCTTTGAGCAGAACGTCACGGGTCCCGTTTATTTCGAGATGTTGCAACAGTTTTTCTTACCCAGAGTTCAAGGTTTCTCATCCATTATGGCCTTTCTGCTTTCAATAAGAGTTGTTTAGGTGTTCAAAATCTGGTCTTTATGCAGGAGTGAGCACCGCCTCATTTCAATGTCATCGTAAGAGACTGGTTAGATGCCAATTTTCCGCTCCGCTGGATGGATCGAGGGTCAGCTGCTGAACCTGCTCCGTTCCGATGGCCGCCATACAGCCCAGATCTCACTCCATGCGACTTCTTTCTTTGGGGCTACCTGAAAAGCAGAATTTATCGAACTCAACCTGCAAATCTGGAAGACTTGAGAGCAAGAATCGTGCATGAATTTGAGGTTCTTCCTGGAGAGATGATAAACAGATCAATCGATTCCTACGTTTGGCGTCTTGAAAAGTGTGTTGATGTGGAAGGTGCATGATATTCATGATATTCGTGATATTCATCTGTTATGTTCCGTCTGTTATGTCATTGTTGCCTGTATGCATTTTTGTTTACCAATAAAGTTCCAATGATTCGTAAATTGGTGACTTTCATATCATAAACAGGATAATTAACGATGTTGAAAATTGGCGCATTTTTGGACAACAGGGGAGACCAAGGCAAAAAGTCGATTTTTTCGAGCGTGATACACCACAAAAAAGCCATAAAAAACTGAGTCGATCTGCGTTTACAGATTTTCGAAATTCGATCTAGAAAAAAAGTTACGAACGTTTGAAAGTGGGCATATTTTTTGGGACACCCTGTACAATTGTAAAACGTCACACCACTTTTTGAGTTTTAAGTTAAAACTTTTAACGCTGAATGCTAATCCACAACATTTTCAGAGCTAAACATCTAAGATCCAAAAACCACGTGAAAACGCTAGTTAGTATTGGGAAGTTGCCTGAGGATGCTCTCAACCTGATTCTGAAAGAGAATGGCCATGTTCTAGGCAATGTAGACATTGCTGACTGTGATGCTGCTAGAAACTCACTGTTGAGTAGGTTGTTTTTTTGACTAATCAACCATTTTTAGAACACTTTTTTGCAGGTATTCTGACCAAATTGCGTTCAGATCGTCAGATATCGACTAGCTCATCTGCAACTCATCAGAATGTATATAATGTCACCAATTCTTCACTGGAGTGTCGAGAACAGCTAGGCAATGTTTCGCCAGGGCCTCAAAATGGGTACAATATCAAAATTGGGATAAATGAAGCAGCACAACGGCAGAGAAACGGGACACCTAAAAGCATAGCCTCCACATACCAAAAACCGTCTACACCACTAGCCTATGGATTGAAAAGAAAAAGCGAAAGGTATGAGCACCTTGTGCTTGCTCCGCAGTGAAAGAGACAAATACTTTAATTTAATACTTTAATTTTAGTTATAAAACACTATAAGATTTTTTGAGTGGGTATCGAAAATTCCATTTTCAGGCGAAACAACTTTAAAATTAGTCTGCATGGCTTTCAAAACACATTGAGTTGTCTAGAAAGTCTTGTACTCGTGGTTTGACTCTTTGATCGGTTTCAAATTTGTATTTATAAATTATTTGGCGAAATTTCTTAGTAGCCTGCAGAATTTATTTTATTAACGCAACAAAATTGCTTGATGGATTTCTAATTCCAAATTTTTCGTTTTGTACAATATTAATTAATATGAATCATTAGCCAATTAGGAGATGGGTGTCATAAGTCAGATAATTTAAAGATTACCGTATTCTCTCTAATATAAGCGCACCCTAGGCATTTCCCTTACACTCTTTTAAAAAATTTTTTGAAAAATGAAACAAAATTAGGTTAAATTGGCGCTTTTCAATTTTTTTTCGACAGGCTTTGTGTAAGGACTATAAAAAGGCTGTAATTTACGCATTTGCGCCATTCTGTTTGACGTTTTGTTTTGTCAATCGCTTGATGTGTTTCCGGCTTCCGCTGTTTCTCTAATTTGTGAGAATCTAATGATTCAATGAGCAATCAAGAGCGAAATGGAGACGACAGCCATCTGGGTGCGAGAGCAAAGAAGAAGTTTTCGAGAAGGATTATGAAGCAGGAGTCGATCAAGATGTTCGCGAGAGATAACGACGAGGAGAAGGAATTCAAGGTTGCTTCTTATGACTGATGATTTGCATGTTTACCTCGAACTATCTTCAAGGCAAGCGAAGGGTGGCTGCAGAAATTTATGGATCGGCATAAGTTCCGCGCGCGCCTCCCTACTACAGTCTGTCAGAAGCCAGGTCTCGGTGCCTACGACGGGTCATGACAAGCTTCGTGTGACTGTGATGCTGACCGGTCGTTCCGACGTGTACAAGTGCCAGCCCTATATCTTGCTGCCGAGCAAGCGTGTCGATCCACCCATCGTGAAGAAGTTCAAGGGGAAATTGCAACTTGCTTGGGAGAGAACCAATTGCATGAACGACAATCTGACGACCGATTATCTCAAGCGCGTGATGGGGTCTTCTATTTTCCTCAAGCGTCTAGAGAAAGCCAAGCGCGAACTCTGAGATCTCAATGTGGCGGTGCCCCATCTTGCATAAAGACAATTTCTTCGAAATTTAATCTTCTTCGAAATTCTTCGAAACAACCATGCTTTTAGTTTAGTTTAATTTTTTTACAGCATGCATTCCAAAGTCACAACTTTACATCATTATAAGTATTATCACAAATTTTTCGGTATCTTCTAAAATGAACTTTTCTAAAAATCAGTGATTTATCATACCCTGTCCAATATCACAAGTAATATATTGCAGAAACCCTTCAGAAGACAGAGATTCTCCAATTAGCAGAAAAAGATGTGCTTCGAACAGTAGCAGAATAATAGGTATTGAGACCAAGTTTCATGGACCATCATCTTCCACAGCCATGGAAAACCAGCAAAGCAGCTTCCATAATCATCAGACTGTTCCTCCCAATGTCTGCAATCCATCAAGCAGACAATTCACCTCCAAAACCTATATGACTGACTGTTCGGCACCTTCTCCACTCCATTCACTGGCTAATGTGGCTTTAGCTGCAGCTACCAATGGCTCTTCTGGTGTGACAAGAACACCTATTGTAGCAAATGTGTGGATTCCACCTCGGGTTGAACATCATGTTGCCGAGGTATGTCGTTTCTTTTTTTTATTTACAACAAATTATTTCTACGCAAACATTTCAATCAATCTGGTACCTTTTTAGAATCACGACAAAAGAATGGGCACCCCAGAGACTAGTGGAAACCATATGATGAACAATATGACAAAACTTTTGCTAGATGCCGCTGCTATGTCTGACAATGGTGAAGCTCATTCATTCATAACTTTATCTAAACCTTCAATTCTTAATAGTTTCAGTGATGTCCAATAGATCGGCTGAAGACACGAGCGAGTCAACAGGCAGGAGTGAGTCGTCCACACCAGTCCAAAGAAGTCAAACCAATGGAATAGGCGCATCTCCGATGCCTGCTGCTACAAGATGCCAACTATGTGAAATCACTTTCGATTCACCTGGTATCTTTTGATTTACTAGTTCATGTGATTATCCAACGAAGAGTTAGGAGGGTTGCCCGAAAACACACGGCAAAGGTCAAAGATTCGGGAGCTGCAAAGTGTTTCAAAATTTTTGTAAATCAGTTCAAAAAATCAATTCACGGGTTTCAGCGGATTTGCAAGTCCATTTCCATGCTGACCATGTGGTTATGAGAGATGGCAAAGACTTCAAGTGTCCTAGGAAGAACTGTGACAAGATCTACCCCAACAAGGAGTCACTTAGAGCCCATATCATTGCTCACTTTTTCGGAGGTGGTGCTACGCCCACTATAGGTATGCTAGTCTTATTTTGATTTTTTTGTCTGTTTCTTAAACTAGTTGAAGGACAATTGCATTTTTACAAAGTCTTTTACAATTTTGCAAAGGATGTACCGTAAATTCTGTATTGAGCGCCCATGGGCGCTTATTTTTCAACCACTTTGAAGACGTGATCGCTTATTAGAGAGTGGGCGCTTATTAGAGGATTTATGGTATCTTATAGCTGCCTTCTTTTTGCTGAAAGATGCCTTCTTTTTGCTGAAAGATGCCTTCTTTTTTTCTTTTAGTCAAAGAGGTAAATATCTAAACAATTTTTTTTAAAGTGATAATACCATCAGGTAGCCCTGCGATTCTACAGGGTGGTCCAAATTCGCCACCGAATTGTTTTGTCTCACAACTTTTTGAATTTCTTTTGTTTCGACGAGATTTTTTTTCTATTTCAAAGAGAAAGTTCCGGGAAATCGAATGACACCAAACTTGCATAACAAGTGTTTATTTCATAACCCAACAACAGTTCGACAGAAACAACAATAATTCCAAACAAATTCATAACAAAATTCAAATTTTCTTTTTATTCAATGTTCCCGAATTCCTGCTCGACACTTCGCCCTTGTACATCGATGCACCTCTGGAGACGATTACGATAAGAGTTGATGGAGCGAGGAAACATTTCCTACGGCAGATTGTCGTAATCTTCCTGTATCCTCGTCTTCAGTTCCTCGAGATTTGCAGGCTGCGTCTGATAAATTTGAGCACTGATGTGTCCCCAAAGAAAAAAGTCGATCAGTCGAGTAAGGCGGCCACGGATACGGAGCTGGAGAAGCACGCGGTCCTCTTTCCATCCATCGGCCTGAAACCATGCTCAAAAACATTGAAACATTGAGTGTCGAGCAAAAATTCGGGAACATTGAAAAAAAAGAAAATTTGTATTTTGTTATGAATTTGTTTGGAATTATTGTTGTTTCTGTTGAACTGTTGTAGGGTTATGAAATAAACACTTGTTATGCAAGTTTAGTGTCATTCGATTTCCCGGAGCTTCCTTTTTGAAATAGAAATAAAATCTCGTCGAAACAAAAGAAATTCAAAAAGTTGTGAGACAAAACAACTCGGCGGTGAATTCAGACTACTCTGTACTTTATAATGGCGTATCATTTGTTGCAACATCTTTGCAAACTATAGCACAAAAAGTGTTAGCCCGCCATACAGGCGTGTTGTATATTCCGACTCTTTATAATTACATATCTTTATAATTTTTTTATTAGATCGTAGCTTTATTTATTTATTATAAAGGAATCGTAAAAGTTTGTTTCCTGTGCAAGATTAACAGAATACGCTTGCTCTTTTATCGTGTGAGAAAATTCTTGAAAACAAAACAGAACATTTTAATGACACGAAAACAATAACGCACGGATAATCTATAATCAATAATCTTTTTTATTCCGAACTTTGATATTCATCAACGCTCTTTAACAGGCTTATTTGCTCTTCAGTAAGGCGAACATTTGTCCATGGCAAAAACTTCCAATTCCAAATTCCACGACCAAGAATAGTAGCAGCGACGTTTTTGGAAGTGGAGAGCTTACTACGCTGTGTTTTTTATGACCACCTTGCAGGTATTGACTGAGAATGTGCACCGTGCAGGTTTTCTTACTTAAGCATAAGAGCAGAATCAATAAGGCTTGATGAGATTCGGCACCACTAAAAGCAATAAATATACTACTGAACCCTTAAAGACCCGAGATACCTATTTCGACTAAGAAAATTCACCATACAAGTCTTCTTCCTTCATTATCTAAGCGGAATCGATAAGACTTGATGAGATTTGCTACCAATAAAAGCAATAAATACTACTGAATCACTAAAAAATCAAAATACCTGACTCGAATGAGAATAGCACCATGCAAGTCCTCCTTCTTGATCATCTGAAAATCATCACTCAGACTTCATGAAAGAAAGAACCACTACAAGCAATAAATACAATCTTATATCACTAAAAAATCAAGATACCTAACTCGATTGCGAATTTCAACCATGCAGGTCTTTCTTCTTGATCATCTGAGAAGATTCACCGAGACTTCATGATAGCAAGAATCAGTTAAAGCATAAAATGAGACTCAATCACAAAGATTCTTGAAAAAAGCTCACTAACTCGAGCAAATAACAATGAGACAGCATCTCAAGCACAAAATATATATCAGATCATTTTCATTTATTTTCTTCTCTCGAAACAAAACTTTGATACATTTACAGATATGTTCGTTGCCTACGGTCGGGTTTTACTTTTCATTACATGTTCGATGCAAAAATAATTCAAAATGAATTTGATTTTCACATTTGAACTGTACTTCAAATTAAGACATTTCCACTTGATAAGTTATAAATAAACTTCAAAATGTGTAAGTTCTATGTCATGCATTTTTGTGCTTTTATTTATAAAACGCAAATGGCTTGAAACAAAGTACTGCAAATTGTTAACGTTTGTAGTACAGTCATTTTTTTTCAAAGCATTCGCGTTTCATAAACATGAGTACAAAAAAGCTCGACAAAGGACTCACACTTTGATATTTTGTGCACCCAACAAATATTTACCATAGACAGAGCAGAAATGCAACAGAAACAAACATAAACAGATGACAGCAACACACAAATCAACGAATATAATATAAACAACCAAATTATTTTAAATTTTTTAAACCGTTCCTTTTTCTTCCGATGGATAATCCAAGTCATCGACGTTTAATTTTCGTTTAAATTTTCTTTTTCTATAGTGAAGTGATCTGATGAGCGCAAAGTAATCATCAACACTCTATCTAAATACTATGCTATCAAAACCTCGACTATAAACGTTTAAAATAGGCCTCTCGCACATGAATTTCATCAATCTCTACATCAGATTTGTTTTTGAAGAAAAGCTGGCACTTGTGCATACCATCTGAAGCAATCACAAAATAACTGCCACTCGAAAATCCACCTTGCAGGTTTGTAGCAAACGGGACCATGTCGGTGATTATTTGGAGCCGGATCGAAACTGAAAAAAAAACAAAAGATCAGAATTCATATTTTCAAACAAAGCCTACCTTTATTTGTTCCAAGGTGACCAACAAGTTCGCGCAAAGTCTTTGCAGTAGGACCGAATCCATCAGAGTTCTTCACGATTTCAATTTTAGATGACATCAAAAAAACAAAGCAGCCTGGACGCTCATTTTGACATTTTGCAAATGAACAAAGCAGCCCTCAAAGTAAATGTAAAAAATATTTCTAAAAACATATTATTTAACTACCGCAGCAGATGTGAGAAAATGGCTTATTACTATAAAAAGGCTGTTCCAAGCTATTACTTGCACAGTTTCTTGACCATCTATTCCGTGAAAGTCGAGCACGCACTGCAGAACGTCCTGTTTCACAAAGCAACGAATAGGCTCAACGTGTTGAAGATAAAGCTCAAGGTCTCTAAAATAACGTATTACATTTCTGATTTTGTGAAAAGTGACTCATATTTCAAGTACTTTTGGTGACTTACTAAAAACCCCTAACGTCACGGGAGCAAAAGCTCCATCATGCAGGTTCAAGTGAAATTTCTGAAGATAATCGAAAAATTTGCTCAGCCTTTTCTGGATGACCAATGAAGAATCTTCGACAATCATCACCTAGGAATTTGTTTTGTAGCCAAGCGCAATATCCACATTGCCGAAATTGTATAGTTATCTTTCGGAAGAGCTACAACCGAAACACATCTCAGCAAAACAGTTCTGCCCTTGAAAGTTTAAATACAGAGTATAGAAAAACAGCAACAAAAGGTATTACCAAAAAGAGTCATGAAGGAAGAAAAGTTGTTGTCGAAAGAAGAGTTGAGACACTGAGTGGATGTAGAAGCAGCGAAAGAGTCTCGGTTCTTGTTCCATGCGCTCAGCTGAATGAAGTTAGGAGGATTTTTTCCATCGCTGCCATCAACTGATCGAGCCTTGTTTTTCTTGTTGAAACCACTTAAACCACTTAAAGCAGCAGATCACTTAATAGAAAACAATGAAATTAAACTCTTGTAAATAGCATGAACTGTGTCACCCAAACTCACAAACAATTAACTGGTGGCCAAAAAGTTCTGCAACAAACTTTGAGATCTTTTTGGGAAGTCGTTGATGGCAGATTGGATCATTTCCTGTGGAATGGCATCCCATTCCCTGACCAGCGATGCCTTCAGAGCTTGGATGGAGTTGTGTGGAGTGGAGCAGGCCTTGGACTCGAGGTAGGGCCATGCAAAGTAGTCCATCACATTCAGGTCGGGTGAGTTGGGTGGCCAATCACCAGTTGGGTTGGTCCAGTGGGGATCAACCTTGATGAAGTCGGGAAAATGTTGGTGGATCCAATGTTGGGTGTCGTAGGCGCGATGGGATGGTATCATGAAGGTATCAACATATCGGACATGCTAAAAATATGCAAATTAAGAATAAAAATAAACTGAGAAATGGGCGGGAAAAGAAAATAATGAGAAATAGGGACCAAAACATGTCGAGAGAAGAAAATAAACAAACGAGATGCTTTGCAAAGATTATTTTTCTTCCTTTGATTTCTTTGAGCCGCTATTCAACCAAACAATGAGCACAAAGGTGAAAGTAATATACCATTAGAAAGAGAAAGATTAAGGCTACAAAATGAGTGGTTGAACATGCTTTTGTGAAATAAATTTTATTATTAAAAAAGATCTCAAAGTTTGTTGCAGAACTTTTTGGCCACCAGTTAGTTTAGGAATAGAGCGAAGTGTTGACAAAAGGGAGCGCTTCCTTTTTTTTGACGGCGTAGCATCACATCGGAAGTCATAAGTCACCGTGTCTGTAAAAAACATCCACCTTGCAGGTCAGTCATAAGTGAATCATCTTGCTGAGCCATAACATTTTCTTAAAGATTCCGAAAAAGCTACGTAAATTATTATAATAAATGCGTGCTTACTTTTACTCAAATCAGCGATTCCACCTTGCCGGTCCTTTTGTATCAGTTTGTTTTGTTTTGCATTTTCACAATTGCTATAACCGCAAAGGTTACTTCGAGTGAAAAACTTTTACTGATACGCAAAAGGTAGCTTGATCCACAGAGTAATTGACTTCAAAGTTCCACCGTGCAGGTTTAGCAGTCTCATGAATTGAGCAATCAGCTTATCAATAAATACCAGAATGCAGGTCACTTTTCTTGAGCTTCTACCTGATGTGAGCCAGAGCCACTGAAAGAAGTGAATACAATATTGAAGTACAAAAAAGATATAGATTTTGTACGTTGATCACATAATAAGTCCACTATGCAGGTCATCTTTTTTGAGCATCTGATACTTTATAGGAGCGAGAGCCGATAAAGATTGCACTCTTTGACTATTAATTTTGTAATCCACTTGCGATAAGTGATTAATAAGTCTCAAAAAATCAGGAAAATATCTCTTTAATGATGACCGGATTAACAACCGCACATTTTCGAATGTTTTACATTTTTGAGTCGAAATTTTTAGTAAAAGTACGATTCGAGCCAAATGAGGTCGGGTCTGAGGTACTGGACGTATATAGAGCAAATTTTGCGGTAGTCAATGATCTTTTTCGCAGTAGGAAAAAGATACTTCACTTTCCACCCCTAAAATTCAGTTATTCAGAAAGCAGAGATGAGCCTATAGCTGCCTCTCCCTCCTCAGAAGCAGTGATGACCAATAGCCAGGAGTTGGAGGGCAGCTCCCCCCACCGCCATAAAGCCTTCCAAAGTCATCCTTCTGTCCATGCTGCTCCTTCAGCACCCAACCAAAGTCCGGGTATACCAGAGGAGACCAGGGTAGTCCACCACTCAACTGCAGCAACCCCCTCTCGCCACAAACACGCCAAGATGGACTCTTCCCCTGCTGCCTCTTCTACTGCTAATGACCCTCAAGCATCTGTGCAGTCCAGTGTTCCAGCTCCCTTGTGCCTCCCATGCAACATCTGCAGCCTGGTGTTCAATGATGCCATCCAATTGCAGACTCATTGGTAATATATTGTTCTTTTTGCTGTGTTTTGCCACTTGACAGTCTAGTGTAGGGACTTTTTCATGAGACGATCATACGGCTAATTTCAATATGGCCCTCGTATTGTTTAACCCATCTAATTATTCTCAGCAAAAGTAAATAATAGTTCACTTTTTGAAGAGCACAGCAAATCCATATTTAGTAGCAATTAAGTGTTTAATTGCAGGATGCAGAGCCACTGGTCGCAGGCCATGTCCTCCATGCAGCAGCAGAATACCTGCAGTCGACCATTTGTTTGCAAGGAGTGTGATGCCGGCTTCACCACTCAGGTATGGTTAGACGGGTCTTAGAATACCGAACTAGTTTCTTGGATCCCAAATACAAAAGGAAATATGACACTTATTTAGTTGGGGGGGGGGGAGGCGGTTGGGAGGGTGTTGGCGGTGGCGGGATGGGGGCGCATTTTATAATTTTTTGTAAATCAGGTTTAAAAGTCTCCTAAGCGATTTTTACATTCTAAAAACGATAAAAACGTTATTTTCTGACCTTTTCTTGCAAAAAATGTAATTTTTAGAAAAAAAATTTTTGACTAAAATTTGACTTTTTGCATTGGGGGACCAAGGTAAATAGGGTTGTCGAGCCCTCGAAATTTTCGAGTCGAGCGCTCGAATTTCGAGTTGCGCTCTAAAAATTCGAGCGCTCGACCCGAAACTCGAAAAATTTTCTCGGCGGCTTCGCCGCCATTGTCGGTGGTTCTCATACAATATTTAAAGCACAACAGTTTTTCGAACATTGATTTCTCATAAACATTTATTAGACAAATAATCAAGCCATAAAATCACAAATCATCTTCTAACAAAATGCCGACAACTTCTGTTGGCCCTTCTGCGTTCTTTTCCACGATTCCATCGGCGAGATTAGCTTTGATGATTAGTAAGTTAGCTGCAGTATCTTTTGCTAAGCGAGACCTTAATGAGTCGTCGAAAAGAAGACTGGCCTTGGAAAAGCATCGTTCAGAAGCCATGCTTGAAAGTGAGATCGCCAAATACTGGCAACAATGCAGCTTGGAAAACATTCAGCATACTTAAGCAAATTATTCTTGTGTTGCAGCATGGAGGAGAGCATTTCCAAAGTAGAGTTCCACCTTGTCTTAATTTGCTAAAGCAGGAATAATAAGTTTTAATATCATGTTTAATGAACCTACCAGCTTCAAAGTTGTTGATCCAACGCGAGAGAAATGTGTTGTCCCAAGACAAATAAACGCAAATCTTCGGTACACTTTGCTGGGAACTTCAGCACTGATGATATGACGCGTAGGGAGCTGTTATCAGTAAATTATATACATCAAGCGGAAATATCAAACCATAAAAGCTTACCTTTGCTTATCTATAATTTTTCTTGATTAATCGGCGCAAAAAAGGAGATTCGGCGATAGAAAACGGCATGTTCGAGTTCACAATGAAGTTGGTCATGTCATTTATCAACTGCTCACTCTGCTGCTTGGAGTAGTTCGGACTGAAAAGGGACGCGACTGATTCTAACTTGGCTTTCTTTGGTGCACTTGGTCATACTTCTTTCTTGTTCATAGATTCCTTATGCCTTGCTGATTTCAGATGACCCGAAAGATGTGTTGTTGACCCACTTTTGAGTAGCGTAAGCTCGTCTCCACACATGCAAACAGCCTTGTCGCCAGTTTTTTTATACAACTTCCAAACTTCACTCGGCATTATCCTGCAATAGTCAACAGATGAAGAGAATGCTTTAGAAAATAAGAGAAAGTGCACGAGAATGCATTAACAGGTCTTAGTTTACGACAAAACACAAAAATAATTATTTTTGATCGCCAGAAACTCAAGTGCTCAATAAGATTTTGAAACGAAAACTCGAAATTTTTTTCGAGTCGAGTTTTATTTTTCGAGTTTTTTTTCGAGTTTAACTGACTCGACTCGACAACCCTAAAGGTAAACCAAGATTTTGGTCAAACTTCAGTCAAAAATTGATGTTTTATATAGAAAAGTGTCAGAAAATAACATTTTTATTGTTTTTATTATGTAAAAATTACTTATGAGAGTTTTAAACCTGATTTACAAAATATTATAAAATGCGCCCCTCAAATTAAATTTGTTTCGGAAATTATAGCGTCCAAGGCCGCCACAGTAGTAAATATGTTCAATAACAGAAATTTATTGCAGGAGGCCTTGAGTAGCCACCAGCTAACCCACAACTCCAAATGAAAAGGGATGACCACCATAATTGTACTGTACATTTCACCACCATCACTACGGGCTAGCCAATATTATTCCAATGTTTAATTAGTATTATTATTATCTGTGTTGACCATATCCATCCCACCCTCCTCCAATGTCCCCTACTTAATTGTATCCTTAGAGCAGGTGAAGCAACAGCCATGGTCTACCACCCTTATTACCACCACCATCCTAACATTGTAAATGATGTATTTTGTTGCAGGTATTGCTCAACTGTTATATCTTGTTATTACTTTCATTGTTGTTGTTATTTGTGAGCCAAACACGACAAGTATCACTACATAAAGTCTATTATGCAGAACTTCTACCACTAACTGTGCACACACGGCTATTAGGCTTAGGAAAGTCTTGCTTTACATCAAGGTTGTCGACGGTTTTCTGATGGTTTGAAAAATAACGCAAAAATGTTTTTTGGGTTTCACCATTGAAATTATATGAGTGTAATCGACTACACATTGTTTCATGGGTTTTGTAAAACAGAAAAATTTTGAAATTTGCAACCTATAAAATAATAATTTGTTCTTCATACTAATAATTTGTTTTCAGTTACGAAACCAATAAATCAATTTGTTGATTATTTTTATAACTTCTCTTTTTCGGAGCCCATCAGAAAAACGTCGGTTACTTTGGTGTTAATATAAAAAATCTTAACCGCCCAATGCATTAATAAACTGTCCTAAATACGAGGTGTCTCAGCAAAGGTCATGGACTGAATTCTATCCAAATTTGTTTTAGAAAGCTTTTCTTAGAACGCTTTGGTTGCCTTAACGCTATCGCGCTGTCGGAAGAGTCCTGCAAGAAGTCATGCAAAGTGACTCCCACTTTGTTATGGGTTGCAAAAAATTCAGATCTGTAAAAATTACAAATAAATTTAATATATCTCACTTATTAAATTTTTGGTGCTACTTCGATATACCAACCCATAAAAAAGTGCAAGTCACTCTGGTTTCCTTGCAGGATTTTCCCGACAATCTGGTAGACCTGTGTGAACGGACATCTCATTTCTTAAATATTTTCCCTCAAAAAATTTGTGAAAGGTATTGCAAATTCAAAAATTTACGGGAGACATACCAAAAAACATCAAAGGGTGATCCAACCAATATTTCTAACATTTTTCCGAAAAAGGGGTTTTGGGTAGTGTGGGGCAGTCTGGGATGATTTTGGTATAGTTTAAGTGGTTTAGAGTTGTTCGGGTAGGTGAAGAATTTTTAGGAATAATATGGGGAGTGATTTATATTTGAGTTATTATTAATTGCTTTATTAATTCTTAGGAGCTTGAGACCAATTTTTCTTTCTAGATTTTGGTTTAGCATCCGAAAATCTCAAAATCAACTCAGGTTATTTCCAATTTTTTAGAAGTAGTAAAGTAACTCCCTGTGGGGAGTTGATAGATAATATGAAGTAAATAATCGACTGTGCTCATATCAAAATTTTCGTCTGATTAAGAGTGGTCCACTGATATGAGGCTAACTTCTCATGCAGTAATTCATAACTTGCTGATTTCCAGAAAAACTCTGGTTTCTGTATGCAAGAAACAAATGCAAACATTAATTCTACATTTGTTACTGCAAAGTTAATTAATAATATTTATATAGCCAACTCTTCTGGAGCATAAATACAGTTAAACAAACAAGCAAAGTAATTGAGTAGTAGAATCAATGGCTTTTTTTGCAGCAGCAGGTTATTAGGTGCAGGAGTCAGGCAGACAGGGCACATTCTTGCCATCCTTCAGTATTTTGTAACCCACTGAACACCCTCGAGCCTACAAATTTGTAATTTCAATTAGTACTAATTTTTTCCCTAATTAGACGGTAACCAAGACATACCACAGCATTCAGGTCAGTAGGCTGGGGACAGCATGTTTTTCGAGCATCACAGATTTCCACCGCTTCTCGAACACCACTTTTGACTCCAAAATCAGATTTGTCTGCTGAACCATCTGAAAATCAGATTTTATTTGGAAGTAAAGCTTGCAATCGAATATCAAATACATTGCTGCTGCTGGTGCCTGTTTTTGGAGTTGGGCGACTTTTCAGGTGGTCCAAAGAAGGACACCTCCTCCTGGTTGGCATAGTCCTGCTCCCCAAACAAACTAGGATCGTCGGCAGTGGAAGACGAGGATGGCAAAATGGGCTTGAAGCGTTTGGCAGCGTCCAGACTGGGTGCTATGTTTCTGGGCTCTGTAAAAGTGTCAATTTTGATTTTCATATCAGTGAAACCTATCCACTGCAGCAACTTCAACTTTCTCAAGGGGGGGGCAAAACTAATTTGCCTATTTTCTTCGGTCAAGAGGTGGGTAACATATCAGTAAAGAGGGGACCAATTACTCTATGACCCCTCCCAACCCGCAACTGCGGCCGTAAACCTATCAGTTATTAAAATTAAATTGTTTTAACTAACTTTTTGGTATAATCTGTAGGTTTAAGGTGAAATTACGCAAATCAAAATCGGACAGTTTTCAAAGTTTCTGACTTAAGTTCTTGCTTTCAAAAAATTGTGTGTTACTTAATTTTCTACTAGATATTATCAATTCGAATGAAGTATTAAGCAGGGCTCTTATGTCAAAATTTAAAAAATCAAGACATTTCGCCAAAAAATCAGATTTAGGGTTCAATAATCAGGACATTTCCAATATTACGCTAAAATCTGTTTCAAACACTTTATTTGTACATAAAATCATGACAAAATCTAACAACCAAAGCAAGTGAGATTCAAAAATATTTATTTTCGCCCTGAATTTTCTTTCGCAACTCGCTATTCTTCAGGATCAAATTGTAGACGTCGGCGCAGGTGATATCGAAATTGACCCGAACTTGTAGAAGCGTTGTTGCGCCGTTGCATGGCACACAGTGAGCGTGAAAATCGTCTTTGCCTTTACGGAACTTTGAAATTCCCTTGAATATTCGTCTCGGAACTCATTTGCTTTTTCCGGCGCCATCGGTTAGCAAATTATCTGTAAACAAGCAAATAAACGCAATCAAAATCAAGCAAGATGACAAAAACTTAAAGAACACAAAACAGCAAGCGACCAAAAAATTAAAAAAACGATTTTGACTGATCACTTTTCTCAAGCGCTGTTTATCGCGTGTGTTTTGGCGCAAATTTGAAAAATATAAAACAAAAGTTGGAATTTTTCAAAATCAGGACATTGTACAGAAATCAGGACATTTCTGCGTAATCAGGACATTGAATTTTTCTCAGATTTTGGGTCCGAAAATCAGGACAAATCTGAGAAATCAGGACACATAAGAGCCACTTTTTGTAAAGTCTCTTTTTTGCACAAAACCTGACCTGACTCTATTTCATTCATGATTGCTGGAAACTCTTTCATCAAAGAATTTTTATTAATGCATGGAGCAGTTTCAGTCTCCAACTTCTCAGGACATGTGCTGCAATTGCGGTGCCGACTTTTGGACAAGCTCTGAGAGTCACAGTTGCTCCAGGCACTCCAAGCACCTAAGACGTCGTCGTGTTGCCAGGCTAAACAAACCAGATATAGCTACATCTAATGTTAAATCTACTCACCCCTCCTCATGCAGGGCGCCAGCTCAAGGTAGTCCACCAGTTGCCTTCTCTCAGCCACATAGATGTCCGGTCTGTTCAACCTGGTGAACCTGCTCAAATAACAGTTCTCACTGGTCCAATCAAAGTAGAAGCTGGCTGAGGCACACTCAAACCCTAGTTTCTTGCTGAAATAGAAAAAAATGAAACTGAAATAGAAAGCCCCCCTCTCCGATTCAAAAAATCATGTTCTCGGCATCGTGTTACTATCCACTTTTCGAAGACTGCTCCCATGCAAGTTACCACCCATTTGGTAGCCAGTGAGATAAGTTAAAAATTATGTGGTAACTTGCCTGAGAGTTGTCTTCAAGAAGTAAGTCAAAAACACAATGAAATTACGGGGGTGGGGGGCTTCTATTAGAATAAATACGGTAGTGGAAAATACAGTGGGTATAATAGTAGAATATAGAATACTTACTGAGCAGTGACACACCGCCTGATGCACTCCACTTGTGATTGGGCAGAGACCACAGCTCCTGTTCCACTAGCCCTGCTGTCCAAAGTGTGCTGGGGTATCTGCAATGAGGTAAGGTTGAAATTTCTCACTTGTTTCAAACATGAAACCCATGCACCCTACTTTTTGTAGTTAATGTAACTATGAGGTGGGTTTCACAGTTAATAACAGCCCTTAATTTAGAGTTAAAAATGTTTAAAATAAATTCAAAAAAATGGTTTTAGACTTATTCTAAAAGCTTTGTAGACTAATGAAAACCTTTTGTGGTTTATTTTTGAAAATCATTAGATCAAATATAAGAGGCATTATTACCCTATGTACAACTTCGTCGCATCCCACAGGCAACTCTGACTCTAAAAAAGCAGTAGAATACTTCAAAATAGGTGAGGTATTTGGAAAGGTGTAACCAGGAATGCAGAACTTCTCAAAGTAGATGCTGTCAGGATTCGGTACGTAGTTTCTGTAACGTTTTAGCTCATTATTTGCGATAAATATATTAAGCTATAAAAAAAGAAATGCTTACAATTCTCCGTTAGGAGATATAGCATCTCCAATGATTTCACACCGACCTGCAAAATATTTTGGCAATTATGGCACCCAAGTTGCTTGGTTTTTAAATGCCTCATTCGTACTACTGAAATTTTCAAGTGCATAATAGAAAAAGGGTTTACCCGTGCTTCTGTCAAAAGTGACTGACTTGCAGGGTTTAGAGAATCTGGTCCCATCCAAATGCTAAAATTTACTAACTACATTATTAAAACCTATTTTTCATCTAAGCGGTGTTATCAAACACCGTCTATTACCAAAAAATGTGGGTTGAGATGTCTGATAATCTCCGCACGGACATCGAAGTGACCTGCCGCTTCTGATGGGTTGCAAAATATTTTGATTTATAAAAATAACAAAAAGATTTCGCTAGGTTTCACATATCAAGTGTTTCCTTTGAAAAAGTTGATTTTGAAACTCATCCAAATTTATTTGAAATTTTTATAAATAAAAATATTTTGCAACCCATGCAGAAACGCAGATCACTTTGATGTCATCGCAGAAATTATCCGGCAGCCCGATACTCGCAGCTTACAGCATTAGAGCGGCAAACATGCAGGCAGATATCAGCAGAGTTCAACTGGATATAGGCAATGGGTCTCTCTTCCACCTAAAACACACTGAAGATACCAATATAAGCCATCACTCAATGCCAACCAAAGATATGCCATCAATTAACTGAACTCGCGCTCTAGAGCCATCTGAACAGTCTGGAGTTTCAGGAATGACTTCTACTGTGTTGGCTCCTTCAATTGGTGCTCGGAATGGCTCCACACCTCCACTTGCAAGACCAGCAGAGTCAATAGGCAGAGAACCAGGCTTAGTGCAGTCTGGATCCATGACTCCAAAGCTGGTGCCCAGAGACTGGACCAGGGAAGGATTGCACGTTTCCATTCCCGGTAAGCTGCTGCAATTTGATGGGTTAGGAAATCGGTGATTTTACAGGAATAATAAATATAGCTTACTGCAATTTTGGAGCAAATGCTTGAGGTAACCCAAACAAATTGCTGCCCATCATTACATTTGGAGGGCCCGAACGACTGTTATCCAATGGCACTCCATTGGTGGGGGCAAAGCGTCTGCTTCGATGGTAAGTGGTCATTGCTGAAATTTGCATACAAATGGTGTATTCACGAAAATGTAATTTATTTTCATTTCCTTTGAAATAAATTTTTAAGAATTTAAAAACAATTGATGTAAATATACAAGACATACAAAAAAAGATACAAAATTTTTACTAATTTTCTTTTGTAAATTTGTTAATTTTGTAGCTCTTGAACTGCGCTACAAAACAGCACTAAAATGTTATCAATGCGCTGAATTAAACTTTTGACCAGTTAAAGTGATGACAATGCTCGTCAACTTCTCAAAATGACCTCACATATGTTGTGACCAATTATAGTCACACCTTGATAAATCGACACCCCTGGGGACCGGGCCTAAGGTGTCGGTTTATCGAGGGGTCGGTTTAAAGAGGCTTTAAGTTTATTCCAGACTAAAGTGTCGGTTTATCGGGATGTCATTTGATTTGAATTTAGTCAAATCCAACCAAATCAGGTTCAGGGAGTCGGTTTTAAGAGGATGTCAGTTTGTCGGGGTGTCGGCTTACTGAGGTTTGACTGTACCGACTTTTTAAAATTATCCTGGCAAATTGTAAATATTATTAGAAAGAGGAAGAGTTATGCTACAAAACAGTATATTTGAGATAGTTTTTCATTATATTTTGACTAAACATTAGATTAAAAAAATCGGGGGAATTTTTTCCGCACCCAGTAGTTTTGGAGAAACTTCCTGTATATCACGCTTCTGACAGCTTGTCGGAAAAGCCGCTGATTGACCTTCTAGTAACTAGCACTTTGTGATGGGCGGCACAAAAATTTTAATTCATAAAAATTACAAAAAAATTGATGGGTTTCACATATTGAATTTTCTGCGCTTTCGAATATACCGTAAACGCTCTATTAATCCCCCCGGGGGGATATTTTTCAACCCTCCTCGGAGGGGGATTATTAGAGAGGGGGTTATTTTCAATATAAAAATTTTCAAATTTTTTTGGTCCTGTAACGAAAAATAATTATTTTTTTACTTCAGCATGCTTATTTTTGACTCACACGGGACAGAAGACGACTAAATCACCTGCTTTAAGCCAGAAGGATCCATCGGCGATAAGGGACTTGACATTCTCCGCAACATCCGGGTTCAGTAGAAGGCGCAAGATTGTCGACACGATTTTGAAGAAGATGGGCTAGATGATAAAGAACTGGAAGACGAGGACAATCTGATTGCTCGCAGAGATATAAATTTGGAGGATATTAATGATAAAGATTTTTTTTTGTTTGTTGAACAGTTCACCTGATTAATTTTGTTGTTCTATGATTGCTTGTTGTTAGAAATTGTTTAATAAAATATCTTACTCAAAGGCGTAAATGCAAAAAATGACCCTGGGGGAGGGTGGGGTTTGAGATTATCAGAGAGGGGGGATTATTTTTCAACCCTCCTTGGAGGGGGTATAGAGCGTTTACGGTGAAACCATTAAATTATGAAAACCATCGATTTTTTTTGTAATTTTATAAAATATAATTGGCAACCCATGATAAAGTACTAATCACTGAAGTCTCAATTAGGGAATTTTTCAACCAGCTAATAAGTTGTTAAATCGACCAGTCTGTTTTATTTTTAACTTCTCAATAACTAAAAGATTGGGGGTCGAATTTCAGAAAAAAAATCTAATAAATCGAAGCTGTGGAGCTTTCGTTCGCTAAGAAAACGCAAAAGACAGATTGGTGAAATATATTTGCATAAATTTTTTTAGGGTTTAGATATGAATATCAGAATATTCGGAACAATTTTTTGCGTATTACCTTTATCATTAGGCAATGGATTATCAGCTTTGAAGGGAGACATAGGTCTTGAAGCTTCTTCTTCCTCCTCCATTGTTGGGTTGACATCGAACAGATCGCAGACCATGCCATTGTTGTTGAACTGATAGCTTTTGCACAACCCATTCTCAGAGCATATCCTCTGACACTCCCTATCAGAGGAAGGAGTCCTTCGCTCAAATGCCATGGCACAGCTCATAGAGTGGTCAGCAAAGTGTTGAATGCAGTGTCTGGCGGGGTAGTAGGCAGTATTGTCGTCTATATTGTTGGAATTGTCCACATAGGTGTGTGTGTCTGAAGCCATCCTCGATTTGGAAGCAGCTGCAGAGTATGGAGCATAAGGAGGTGGAGAGTAGGTGTAGCTGCTACTGCTCGGATACCCGAATGGTTGAGGGAAACAGGCTACAAAAATCTTTAATTTTGTTGTACTTTGCATGTTTAGAAAAAAAAACTTGCTAAATCTTTTAAAGATGGAATTTTAATTTCAGAACCCATCGATTTAATTTTGATTTTATTGCTATGAATGAACTAAAACGAGCTCGTCACAGCGTTCTGAATCGATGACATTTTTTATCTAAGAAACATTTTTGTGATGCAAGAGGTCTTCTTTAATTATGGCTCTATCACAATTGAAGGTGTAAATGTAAATGTAAGTGTAAGTGTAAGTGTAAATGTAAGTGTAAATGTAAGGTGTCTTCATTAATATTAAAACATTTACACTACACTTACATTTACAAGGTTTCACAATACCAATGTAAGTAAATGCAAAGTTTTCACTTATTTCGTTTTTATTGCTAAATATGTGTTTTTTTAACAAATATGGATTTTTAAACAAATATGGATTTTAAAAACAAATATCGATATTTTTATCTGAAATACTAATGAACTATTCTCGGTTGACAAGCCACTCTTCATACTCACTACAAATTTTGTTGATGTCTTTTTGAATTCCAAGAGAGTTTTCGGCTGCTCTGCGTTCTGGATTCGCTTGTAAATCTCATCAACCGTCTTTGCACTGGAAGAGATATCTACGCTTGGAGACGAGTTGATCTTGGTAAGAGTTGCAAGGATAGCCTCCTCAAAATTCTTTCTCTTGCGTGTTGGAACTGGTGAATTGCGTTCACTTGTTGGACGAGATTCAGCTGGCGAGTCCTGGTAGCTGTCTAAACCAGAGCTGTCATGGATGTCTACTTCATGTTCCTCTTCTAATTCAATAGACTCCCTAGCCAGAGGGATCTGTTGATAAATAAGCAGGATTTTAGCAATAAAAATTAATAAGTAAAATATTTGCATTTACATTTACATTTGTATTGTGAAGGGGTAAGTGTAAATGTAAGTGTAAGTGTAAATGTAAGTGTAAGTGTAAATGTGTATGTAAATGTATGTAAGTGTAAATGTAAGTGTAAATGTAAGGTGTCTTCACAATACCAAAACATTTACACTTACACTTACATTTACATTTACACCTTCAATTGTGATAGAGCCATTAGTGAAATTTATTAAAAAATATGATGAAGAATTATTCAGATCCTCCTACGAGTCAGACTTGTGGTAGGGACACTATATCAAAATACCAGTCAAAATTACAAGAAATTTAAAAAAATGCTCAGGTTTACCACTGATGTAGAATATGGTAAACTTACCTCTGGCTGAACATATAATCAGTGAAAGCAGGCAGGATCTAATTGGATTGAAAAAAGAAGTAGTCATTTTTGTCAAACTTAACAATTTATTGGCTCAGCTTCGAATATACTAATCAGCGACAAGAGTTTTGTCGCCAGAGTTTCTACTGCTGGAATAGAGGAATGCCTGTGGGTATGGTCACCCTTGCAAATGCATTTCACCTGAGCATCCCCAATTTGGGTCGATGGCTTAGTCCTTTTCCTGGATGGTGGTGAGCCGTAATCCGCAAGATTAAGCTTGGCTATTGTTGGAGAGGGGATATTAATAGCGACTGCATACATGTCCATCCCATCCACTTATAATCGGGTATGCTGCATTCAACTACAACAAAAGGATTAATTCTTTTTTCACCGCTTACCAAATTATACAAATAATCAAAAACACGGACAGCGATAAAGCGAAATTTAAAAATGGCTTTTTGAAAAATGTTTCTAAGACAGAGTAAGGAGTATGTCAATATGATCGGCTGTATATTTATTTCGGGGCTTGTAGGAAAAATATTTGAACAAGATTTTGCTTTTGTGAAATTAGTGACCAAGGTTTTCCAGGACTTAAAACGCCAAGGCCTGATGGTGAGACCGGCTGGTTCTAGTGCACAATTTAATGGAGAATCTAAATCTTCAAACCGTTTTTCAAAAATTCCGGTTTGGCTCGAGATTTCGATCAATTTCTGAATGGCGTCAAATGGGACTTTTATAGGTCCAGAAAATCAGCTGGTACTCAAATATTTTATGTACACATGCATGACTTCTATAACTTGTAAGAAAGAGCAGAGTCTCAGCTTTCTAATGACATATTGTTGAAAGGTTTATGATTACTAAATATAAAATATTTGCTCCGAAGAAACAATTGTGTTATTTTTCCAGAACGGTTTTTTGACACGAGTAGGCAAAGTTACGGGGGATACAGATGTCTCTTCAAGAAATCCTACATATTATTTGATAGAACAATTAAAATTGCACCAAAAAGTGCATAAAAGTATAACAAAACAACGTCTTTAAAAAGTTAAGCGACCATTTCAAAAAAAACTAGAAAATATTTGAAAAAAGCATTTTGACAGAAAGCTTTCGGTACTTATGCACTTGGGGGGGCGCATTTTTCACTCATTTGATTTTTGTGTTTTAACCATTTCTAAGTAACTTTTACATGCTAAAAACGATAAAAAAGGTGTTTTCAAGCATTTCCTGGCCTAAAAAGTCACTTTTTAGTAAAAAAAAATTTGACCAAAATTCGACTTTTTGCCTTGGGAGACCAAGGTAGACTACTTTATATAAGGGTATTGTACCTCGTTTTGGTCACTGGAGCTAGGCAAAAGACTTTTAAATGCATTTTTGATCAATAGTCTATTTCGAATTATGTCTAAAGTGAGTGCGCGCATCTCTAATTGAAAGTTTCTTGCCCCCTGGGGCGCAGGCTTGGTGGCTTGGGGTTGAGATGCGCACACCCACATACCTTAGACGCAAATCACTCGAAAGTGACTCTTGATGTATAAAAATGTATGCATACTAGAGTTTCTTTATGCGGTAGGGCCCAGTTAACAAAAATATGTTTAATTCCATCTTCGTTTTTAGCATGTAAAAGTTACTTAGAAATGGTTAAAACACGAAAATTAAATGAGTAAAAAATGCGCCCCCCCAAGTGCATAAGTGCCAAGCTTTCAAATCACTAGACTAACTTGAAATTCGGATACCGCATTCGTGTTCAGCATAGTCGATTTGCTTATAGAACTGCTTTTAAAAATTCAGCGAGAATTCGAGCGTCTGTCGGGAAATCAAGGTTATCCAACAATTTAAGCACTACCTGGTCGGTCCAACCCGAATCTCGGAAAAATCGAACCATTCTTAGTTCAAGCCCTGATCAAAATATTTTGTTGCCACCCGGGATTGAACTCTCAATATGAAACTTGGGTTGTCGAACAACCTACCCACTAAACGACCACGACTCATTGAACAGGTAGGCGAATTTCGTCATCGGCGAAATTTCGACAAAAGTTGGGCTGGTCAAACTTGTTCCTACCACGAAAACGTCTCCTTTCAGAAAAGCCCGCAAAAATTTCAATTCCTACAACTCTACTTTATAGATCAAAAATCTGGACACTGGCCAGACCGTGATATTTTGTAATGTGTCTGTAAAAAGACACAAATGTTAGTGTCAATATCCTTTACTTCTCTTACAACACAGCTTGAGTCTTCCGAATTAAAATCACCAAATTTTTGTTTCTGTTTAGAGACACCTCCCTTTAAAGTTAAAGAAGCAGGCACAGTGTTAGGTTAGAGACGCAGAGACAGTGCTATGTCACAAATCTTGATGGAGGATTACTGAGGCCGAGAGTGGACATTTAATGAATGAATATATGTGTTTGTATGTCAATCGAAAGAGAAAGAAAGAAAAATGGAATGAAATTGTGTATTTGGATGTTTTCTGTAATTACTTTTTTAAATAAAAAAATTTTATTTAAAACCTGACCAGAACTTATTCGACACCAGGTACTACGGGTGCACCATCCAAAGTAACAATACTTGCGTTCCTAAAAGTGGTATATCTCGGAACTTGGTCCACTTTTTGAAAAGCGGTTTTTTGCAAACGAAAAAAACAAATTTTTTTTCATCAGATTTTGTTATAATCGTCTGGACTGCCTTTTTGAAATCAGAGCTACCGCCAAATTCAAAAAAAATATCTGCATCTGGGGATATTTTTCGGACCTGTGAGGCCAAAAACCGAAAAGTGCCCAGATTTGGAGAAAAAGCGCCCAGCGGATGAAAAAATGCGCAATTTTTGTTCGTTTTGGTTGCTTGATTGTAATGATTGCTTTTATTTACGCTTTTTTATTCCTATCACACAATTTCAATTTTAGAGAAACAACACACAAACAAATAAATTAGCAGTGACGATAAACATACAGGGTGGCGCAAGAAATTCGGCCGATTTCAAACATCCATAACTTTTTGTTCTGACATGATTTCGAAATTCTGTAAACGCAGAACACCTTAGAATTACGGGCGCTTTCATTTGGTATCAAAACTTTTTGACAATTTGACTTTTGTTTGTCCCCCTTTGGTCCAAAATTAGATTTTGGAAAATGTCAAAAATCTAATTTTGGACCAAATGGGGGACCAAGGCAAAAAAAGTCAAAAAATTGTCAGAAAAAAATTCTCTGGTTTTGATACCAAATGAAAGCGCCTGTAATTCTAAGGTGTTCTGCGTTTACAGAATTTCGAAATCGTGTCAGAACAAAAAGTTATGGATGTTTGAAATCGGCCGAATTTCTTGCGCCACCCTGTATAATATTAAATTTTTCTGTTAATTTTGGCATTAGAAGAGGAGATTTTTTCATAGATATTTTCACAGGAAGACGAGGAAAATGCATTTAAAGTGCCATATTCGCTGCTAGGTGAGCTAAGCTTGCCTACTTTAGTAGTGCCATTATTATCTGCCTGGACCACCATAATAGATGTAGGTGTCAAAGTCTTGGCCAAAGCTTGAGATTCATTCATGTCCACCTCAACCATCCTGTAGCGGTTAGATTTGAAGTGACGCAGAACAAAACACATCTGCAAACAATATAGTGTTGGGAACTTTTTTTTTCTTAAGACCTGAAATACTTACAAAGAAAGTACCAGTGCCTAAACCAATGAGTGCTCCACCGGCAACGTCACTCAGTCTGTGTTTACTGAAATTGTGCAATAAGTGAAAATTTTGAAATTCTGTGTTTTTAAACTATTTAACTTCTACATCTTAGCCTAAACTAAATATTTTACAAATCTGTTTTTTGCGTTTTCTTAACTGCCATGAGCTCTACCGGTTCCGCTTTTTCGATTTTGGATTTTCACCCGAAAATCTTGAGATCGACCCAAAATTTTTCCGATTTTGGGAGGGTTGAAAAATAATCCCCCCGGGGGGATTAAAAGAGGTTATACGGTAGTTAATTTGATTTTTGTTAAATTATAAATAGTTAACATCGAAGTTGATTAACTGTAATACAGTTAAGTTATAAAACATAACAATATAGTTGACCTTTAAAAGTCATATTTTTGAGTGGTGGGAAAGTTCCACTATTTGAATTGGCGCGAAACACTTTTTTTAGTTTAATAATATATAGACTTACTGGTCATGAACTCGTGATAGGCAAATGAAGTAGACAAATAAGAAAATTATGAACTGTATGAAGGAGCGCAAAGGTTGTGGAAATTTGCATCTTTTCTGCAGGTAGTACTGAAACAACTGTTATATTTTAAAAATTCAAAATTAACTTCAATCAAAACAACATACAATCATAAAGACTCCAAATTGAACTGAATGTGCTGCGTGCCCTTAACTCACAATTTCAACTAAATTTTTAAGTAAAATTGTGTTCAAATCAAACCAGATGGAAAGCTAAAGTACTCGTCTTCCCTGTTCTTGCCATAACAAACATAATCTTCAATATAGCTAAAGGTGTTGGGAGGACACAGTTCTGTGAGGTTGGGTTGGCATACTGCCAGAAAGTTAGGTCTGAGGCGGTTGGCTGTGCGCTTGCCTAGGTTTATTATGACACTTGTGGCTAGGGTGGAACAAGAAAGAGAGACTGAAAAATAGGTACCGTAAATGCTCTAATTATACGTTATGGCGGATAATTAGAACCCTGCGATTTTTTTCAAACTTCAAGTGGTTTGAAATTTCTGCTTTCATTTAGTGTTTGAGCTATGTAAAAAGTGCCTGTTAGATTTTTAAAAACCCTCACAGGCACTTTTTACAGGGCTCAAACAGTAAATGAAAACAGAAATTTCAGACCACTTGAAATTAGGGTGGCGGATAATTAGAGCATGGCGTATAATTAGAGCATTTTCGGTAGGTGAGTTAAATGTAGATATTTTAATAAATATCTATAATTTGCATCAAGTTAACTGTAAAAAAGTTTTTTCGTATAAAAGAAAAAAACAGATTAAATCAGAGGAAAAAAATGCCAAAGTCTCCAGGGCTTAGGATTCATTGAACATAAATATATTTTTATGAGACCGATAATTTGAATAAATGAACTAACTTACTCATAAAGAAAAATATATTGAGCAGCCCAGGATGCACCCCTTTGATCTTGTCATGAGCTACCATCCTCCTCTGTGTTTTGCTCAAATGGCGAATAAGGGTATATTCCACGGCGGTCACCTTAAATGCAATTGTCATTATACTTAGGATTCTTTTTTGCCAAATAACAAACCAATATTAAAGCAGTAAAGAAAAATATCGTAAACATGGTTTCTGAGGGAATAGTGTCCTCATACAACGGATACCTAATTTCATCATCGGCACAAAAAAAGCCCTGAAAAAAGAATTTTTTTTATTATTTTTAAAATCCTAGATTGCAATTAATGCACGAAAACGTTTTTATCTTAGATTTAATTTTTACGCACTTCATTTTTTATATCGCTTTGGACCAAAAAAAAGTGATTAAAAGAGAAAAGTCCCAAGTAGGGTTGTGAAAAGGTCAATTACCGTATTTTCTCTAATAGGCCGGCAACCAATTAGATGGAGGGATTAATTGGTCAATAAGAAGAGAAAAGAAAAAATTTGTATTCGCTCAAAATTTAGAAATTTTCAATTTTCGGGACAAAATTTTGAAATCGTGTGTCTGATTTGACTTTTTTATTGTAGACAAAAAATCGAAACCGAAAAAATTTTGAAATCGATTCTTAGGTGTCAAAAAAGCTCATTTGAGTGTGATTGCACTTCTCATCTGGTCTTGTTGACAGTGGAAGTAAAAAGCGAGAATATGACCGTCAAATGGGACCTTTAATTGGTCAATTTCGCATATCTACTTTTAAGTTTTTAAGTTTAATCACTCTATATCATAACCTTACATCAACATAAGATTTATTGTGCTGTCTTTAGTTCTAATGGATTTAATAAAACAATGCACAAAAATACATAAAAACACCAAGAAAATTTTTGCGTAACCAAAGTCGGGTCAGACTTGCTGTGATTTCTACGTATATATTTGAAATTTTTATTATAGTCAAGTTCCACTAAAAGTTATTACCTGTCTAGTGTAGGGCAATGACAAAATCACTAATCGGAAAAGCTGTAGCACAGGTATAGAAATAAGAGCACTCCACACATGACTAGCCGTCATAATTCCAAGCTAGAATAATACTAACTTACTGACCACTACTTAGCAAACAATTTCGCCCTGATGATGCTCAGATCACAAAACAAATTTCAAAATAATATTATTGTCAACTTTTAGCCTGCTCCATTGTTTAATAATAAACAAGCAGCAAATTGTGTATGTGTCAATGGCCACACTCTTTTTATAGTTGAGGGTACGGAGGGAAGTAGTCCAAAGGAAGAGATAAAGAAAAACACGGCCGACCCTTCCGATTTCCTTGACAGTCGGCACCATTCTCTGGACATTCTCTGTGTGTTTTGTAACGTGGTTTAGAAATAATAATAGTTTGATTAAAGGACAGTTCATTTGGTTGCTGCTATATTTGGACGCATAGTGATCCATTATTGTCATTATCAGTGTGATTGGTGTGTAGTTTGTTTGGCACAGCTATTTTAGTGTTTTCAGGAATACGTGAAAGTTGTCTTGGACAAATTTGTGCTATTCCTGTCATTTCAAAACCCGAAATATTAGCTAACAAATTGTAAGACAAAAATATAAATTTTGCTATGATTATGTAGAAGCAAAATTAATATTATCTTTTCATGTTGCCCAGAGCTGAACGCAATGTAAAAAAATGAAACTAAGAGAGTCTCTTTATCTTCCACCTTTACTATGACGCTGCTTGGTCCTGTATGAAACACTCACTTTTTAATTCAATTTTCGAGATTCTCAATTTTTGAAGTTGATGTCATCTGATAGGAAACTGATTGTTGGCTCGGGGAATATGCAATAAAATTTTGAGGTTCCGGCGGCGAAAATTTTTTAGTCAAAAAAAATTTTGAAAATTTTCTCGATAAGGAAAAAAATTTTGGCGGAAAAATTCGATCGCGATTATTCAATGTTGTGCGCCAACTCCTTGCGCGTCGAATGAAAAAAAAAAATTAAAAACGACTTTGAAGTAGGGGCGCGGGCACTTTTATAAAGATGCTCAAAATCGAAAAATCCCCAAAATTTGAATTGAGTTTGAAATAATTGCTTGTGGTCTCGCGAGGAATTCAAAATTCAAGCAGAAGTTTTGTTTTTAAGAGTACCGTATTCCTCTAAAAAGCCCCCCCAAAATTCGAGGGGGGCCCCCTCTAATAAGGCCCCCTCTCAAGATTGAGGACCTATATCTCAGCCCAGAGTCAATTTTTTGCAAAGCTGTTTATTGCGTTTTCTTAACTCCCACGAGCTCTACGGATTCCGCTTTTTAGATTTTTAATTATTATCCAAAAATCTCCAGATCGACCTCAAAATTTCCCGATTTTCGAGGGGTTGAAATATGAGGCCCCGGGGGCCTTATTAGAGACAATACGGTATCCAAATCTAATAACTTTTTCACTTTAGGCGAGAAGAAGAAACTGAAAAGCCTGAATTAGATGAGCTGAAACTAGCTAACAAAGAAGGCAACTTTGTACGCTGAGATAATGTGTCAGTGGAGCCTGAACAGAAGCAAACCGCAGCAATAGAGCTTCCATTAACGACTTTAAGAAGACAACCCTCAAATGTTAGCAGCAAAATTATAAAATCAGCTAGATTGCCTCCTACGTTAGATGCATATATGCTGTCCCATTCTTCTAGAAAATCGATAAGGAGAACCGAGGAGGTTGATGTGTAAGTTTTTTCTGTAATTCTTTAAAAGCTATAAATATTCCAGACAGTTCTGTTTTAAAATAAGTAACCTATCGTAAAACCACTAATTATCCCTCATCCTGAACAGGTATAGTGCAGAATTCATTCTTCAGATCAACTCTCCAGCGAAAGCCATAGAAAAATTTTGCAATAAAATAACTAATACACTCTTCATAAGCTACACCTCTCTATAAACTACACTCTTCATAAGCTACACCTCTCTATAAACTACACTCTTCATAAGCTACACCTCTCTATAAACTACGCTCTTCATAAGCTACACCTCTCTATAAACTACACTCTTCAAGCTACACCTCTCTATAAACTACACTCTTCATAAGCTACACCTCTCTATAAACTACACTCTTCATAAGCTACACCTCTCTATAAACTACACTCTTCATAGCTACACCTCTCTATAAACTACACTCTTCATAAGCTACACCTCTCTATAAACTACACTCTTCATAAGCTACACCTCTATAAACTACACTCTTCATAAGCTACACCTTCTATAAACTACACTCTTCATAAGCTACACTCTCTATAAACTACACTTTCATAATTACACCTCTCTAGAAACTACAATTTTCATAAGGACACCTCTGATAAACTGACTCTTCATAAGCTACACCTCTATAAAATACAGTTCATAAGCTACATTTTCTATAAACTACAATTTTCATAAGCTAAATTCTCTATAAACTCACTCTTCATAAGCTACACCTCTCTATAAACTACACTCTTCATAAGCTACACTTCTATAAACACTCTCATAAGCTACACCTCTCTAAAACTACACTCTTTGATAAGCTACACCTCTCTATAAACTACACTCTTCATAAGCTACACTCTCTATAAACTACACTTTCATAAGCTACACCTCTATAAACACACTCTTCATAAGCTACAATTCTCTATAAACTCAATTTCATAAGCTACACCTCTCTATAACTACACTCTTCATGCTACACCTCTATAAACTACACTTTCATAAGCTACACCTCATAAACTACACTCTTCATAAGCTAAACCTCTCTATAAACTACACTCTTCAAAGCTACACCTCTCTATAAACTACACTCTTCATAAGCTACACCTCTATAAACTACACTCTTCATAAGCTACACCTCTCTATAAACTACACTCTTCATAAGCTACACCTCTCATAAACTACACTCTTCATAAGCTACACCCTCTCTATAAACTACACTCTTCATAAGCTACACCTCTCTATAAACTACACTCTTCATAAGCTACACCTCTCTATAAGGACACCTTCATGTTACACCTCTTTCTATAAACTACACTCTTCAAAGCTATACCTCTCTATAACTACACTCTTCATAAGCTACACCTCTCTATAAACTACACTCTTCATAAGCTACACCTCTATAAACTACACTCTTCATAAGCTACACTCTCTATAAACTACACTCTTCATAAGCTACACCTCTCTATAAACTACACTCTTCATAAGCTACACCTCTCTATAAACTACACTCTTCATAAGCTACACCTCTCTATAAACTACACTCTTCATAAGCTACACCTCTCTATAAACTACACTCTTCATAAGCTACACCTCTCTATAAACTACACTCTTCATAAGCTACACCTCTCTATAAACTACACTCTTCATAAGCTACACCTCTCTATAAACTACACTCTTCATAAGCTACACCTCTCTATAAACTACACTCTTCATAAGCTACACCTCTCTATAAACTACACTCTTCATAAGCTACACCTCTCTATAAACTACACTCTTCATAAGCTACACCTCTCTATAAACTACACTCTTCATAAGCTACACCTCTCTATAAACTACACTCTTCATAAGCTACACCTCTCTATAAACTACACTCTTCATAAGCTACACCTCTCTATAAACTACACTAAAGCATGAAAAATAAAATATAATTTGAATTCGCGCCTTTTTTTAGTACCCCTAGATAGGACAATTGTCCTATTTGGCGCCAAACTTAAAGTCCCTAAAATAGGACATTTTAGGACATTTTTTGTCCTAAAAAGGTCCTGTTTAGGACCAAATGCAGTTCTCTGCTAGCCATATCTTGAAATTTCTCTCTGAAGTTAAAATCATGTAAACTTACTCAGAATTATATCCTTTTTTGAATGATAGCAAAACTAAACATTTTTAAAATATTAAGGAAACAAAAAGTGGCCCAGTGCAGAGAAAATGGCTTTCGAATATCTTCGATTTTAGAGTTTTTTGGAATGTTGACTTTCTAAACATTTTTTGTCCCCGTTTGCAAAAAGTGGAAAATAATCATATACCTAAAATATATACCTATATACCTAAATTATATACCTAAAACTGGATATACCTAAAATTCAACATTAAATGCTGCAATTTGGTGTATCACGTTTGGCTATAAGAGCGTGAGCCACTGTTGATGCTCCCTTGTAAGTACCCCACCTGGGTACCACGTCCTGGATACCCCCTGCTTGGCATCCCCTACTCGGGTACCACCACCTTAGTATTCCCGTCCTGAGCACCCCCGCCTGAGTACTTCCCGCTGTGGCATACCCCACCTCGGTGACCCCTCCTGTTACCTTAAAATCGATAGCCAGCCACAACGGAGCATGATCTCGTGGCGAACTTTTTTTTAAAAAGATAGCTAAGATCCAGCGCTACAACGTAACAGAGCGCTTTTTGAAAAAGCCTTATTGAAATAGAAAATTTCTTAAGTGATCAATGAAAAATTCGGGGTATTTTTCCTAAACTTTGGGTGAATACCGAGCTTAAAATCGGTAGTCAGCCCCAACGGATCAGACTTATCACAGCAACCTTTTTTTAGAAGATAGCTGCGATTCTGGGCTACAACGTGACAGGGCGTTTTTTTACAAAAACATTAAAAAATTAAAACAGAATTGGGGTTTTAAGTTAAAAAATAGTCCGCGTCTCCACAATGAAAATGGCGCGTACGTAAATAAGAGAAGATATCATTAAAAAAGTAGAGCCGGCGTTAGGAATCGAACCTACTAACAATATTGACCGGATGCCTTTGCTTTATCACTACACTATAAAATTCAAGATCTAGATTTGTTTAAGTTACTTCATTTCTAAAATGATAACACATTCAAAAACATTGTGCCAAAAACTATCGGACTAAAAAATGTCCCGCGCTTATTCAAACGAGTGAAATTCTTGTTGTCGGCAATGTCTATGGTCGTTTATGACCGGTTTTGTAACAAATGCTTCTTCTGGTACAGAATTTAATTCTAAGTAAATCTGGAAGAGCGGATTTTTCGTTCATAAAATTCAAAATAAGACAAAACTCTTTTTTTAATTTTACTCCAAAAAGAGTGCCTACTTTAAAATGAACGATATACTAGGATTTGCGAATACTTTTTGTAAGTTAAATATTAATTTAAATCACAGTTGCCCTGTTTTAATTTTTGCGAAATAAAATATTTAAAACCTTGAAGACGGTTTGAAACAAATGTATATTCTGGTAAATAATAAGAGATCCACAAGAGATAAAACGTTTTTTGAATCGCCTGTCCAAAAACTCCCCTCGTTGCAGTTCTTATAGGTGTGAGCAAAAAGAATGTGGGCGATTATACTGGATCACCCTGTGTGTAGATTGAAATAAGTGAAAGAAATAAGGTGTTACCCCTGACAGTTTATTAGACTGTCGTTTTATCGAGATTTGACTTCATTCCTGCCAAAGGTGACAAAGCAAAGATGTTGGAAAGAAGTGTGGATTGCTTGGTTCTTTATCGATTCATTGTTTCTTGGTTCCATTCGCTTCATTCCTTGAAAAATAATAATTTATAATTTTACTTAAAATCTGTAAACATTTTGCCAAGCTTTCAAGATAAATTTTCATTTTCAAAACCATTTTTTTCTGGAAATTTCGTATTTTGTTTCATAATAGTTATCAACTTGTTTATAAATTAATTGTCTGACTAATTACCATACATCAAAAAATTATGGAGTGGAACAATCCTACCAAAATTGCTGATTTCCAGCAAGCTTCCTATGCCAAGCAATCCAAGCTTGCTGCAAAGCTCCGAAATTGCATGGAATACTATGCTTCCAAGCAAGAAGACGTCGAAAAACTCAAGCTATACATTGGGTTGCCCCTGTATGGAATGCCTGGAGATTCACAGCAACTTAATCCAGATCAAGAAGAATATCAAAATCTTCCCAATATTTTTGACCGCTTCACCTTAATCCAGCAAGAAAATATAAATTCCATAATCTCAGCTATTTTGAGCCACTCCAAGAATACGGCTGACAGAATTCAGGTCTCCAAAGTATTGCTAAATCTAAGATCGCCAAATGGTCAGTTCGACGTGTATGTGCTTAGGCTTAGACTTGAGAACGATGATGAAAAGAAAGTGATTGGGTTTGCGGATGGAGAAGGCAGATTCTACGAGCACTGGAAAGACTTCTTGCTTAACAACACTTTGCCTAAATGCTTTATGGTCTACCCAAGAGATGGGAAGTATGTAAGCAGTGACGAAGGAGAATGGATAATTAATGGAACTTTTTCGGCAGCTTGTAGTCTGAGAAACGGTTTACTGGAAAAAGCGGATAAGGCTTGGTAAGATTTACAAATTTATCGATCGTTATAATTGAAAAACGGGTCTGTGTCTTGGGACAGAGTAAATATTACGTTGAGCTGTTTATTGCCTTTTATTAACTCCCACGAGCTTAATGATTCTTTTTTTTTTATTTTAGATTTCAACCCGAAAATCACGAGATCGCGCTGAAATTTTTCTGATTTTGGGGGGCTGAAAAATAAACACACGTAATTTAATTAGAATAAATACGGTATGTCACAAATATGTTAACTGTCAAATAGCAAACTTCACAATACTTCACAATACATACAGTATTTCACTAATAAGTCGACATATTTTGTCGGCTTAGTTTTTAAACCTCCAAAAATCAGAAAATTTTTTGGTCGATCTCGAGATTTTTGGCTGAAAATCCAAAATCTGAAAAGTGGAATCGGTAGAGATCATGAGAACTAAGAAAACGTAAAAAACATGCAGAATATTTACTCTAGGCTGAGATGTAGGTCCTCGAAGTTAGGGGTGTCGGCTTATCAGAGGAAATACGGTAACTATAAAATAGCAAACTTCAAATATGTTAACTGTCAAACAGTAAACTTCACAGTTCTGTTAACTGTAAAATGGTTAACTTAAAAAAAGTCTGGTGTATAATGGATGCGTATGGCTGTTTGGTTTTTTATGGAGTACTATAAAATTTATATTAAAACATTAGCGTATTTTTGAGGCGCCTTTTTTCGAGTGACGTGTTTTCTTTAGCCTCTCATTTTTTAGCGTTTTTGTTGAAAATTTTTAATGATGATACTGATGTTCATAATCTTCCTAACTTGCTTTGACATATATATTCTTAAAGTTGGAGTAGTGGCCTATTAAATTCTACCAGACATCAAAAAATTAAGATCTTGATAATATATAAACATGAAAAGTCGGTATTTGAAAAGTTTAACTCATAAAAATATTTTTGAATTAATTCTTACAAATTAATTTCAGCCACTTGTCTGGTTTGGTCCTAACTGGTCTAGGAATTGGAGTCTCTATGTTCCGGCCTATGTGTTATTCGTGTGTTCGACTGCCGGAAGTAGTGGGTGTTGGGTGTGGCTTAGTTAACATCGCTATGGGTACATATTTCTTGCTGAGAAATGCTGGAACTCTGATAGACAAAAAATTGCACCGTCAAACATTGAGTTTGCAGAAAAAAGAAAATCGTCAGTTGTGGATAAACTCTGCAGTGGGAGCTGTTGGTATGTTCAAACTAAAAAATTAACTTACAAGTTTTTCACTACATAAAATAGCAATATATCAACTACGATACAGCTAATGCTTTTGAAAAATAACTTAATTGGACTCTTAATCAACTAAGCGCTCACACTTAGTGTAACTGGACCCAGGATATTTGGATCGGATTCTCTATTAGTTACTCACTTTCTAATAATTACAAACTCTATACTAATTAGACACGCTAAAAATCCTATGTTTTAGCTCAGAGAAAATATTTTGCATTGATTTTAAGCTTTGTTCACTTCCACCGATTGCGATTTTTATAGTTTTGTTCGGTACCCAAAAAAATCTCGAAGGTGACCCTGATTTTTCACGATTTTTGGGGGTTGAAATTAGTTGTCCATGGGTAATTAGGGCAGGAGTACACTATTTGGGGTAGCCCAAAAGTACGTTTTTTTTAAGGGAAAGTATGTCTTAGGCCCTAAAAATGATGGAAAATGCGAAAAAAAGTGTGGGAAGGACGTTTTTCGAAAAAAAAATCTCCATTGCCTTGGTTCCCCCTGTGGTTTTTAGTTATTTTAGAAAACCACGTCCGTCCCAATTTATTCCGTTTTGGCAACTGGAGCTGTGCATAAAGAGACTCTATATGCATTTTATGATCAATGCATATTGTATGTTGGGATGGACTCAAACATATTTTAGACTTATGTTTGAGTCCGTCCCAACATACATTGGCCTGCCCTTGTCTAAGCCTAAAAAATAACAAAGGGACCAAGGCAAAAAAAGGTGCGTTAACCTTTCTGGTTTTTTTTTCAAATGAAAAAAAAAACCGGAACGGCAAAAAGTTATTTTTTGCCGCTATTCCACTGTGCCCCGGAATCATGTCTGAGGTAAGTGAGTGCGCTCATCTCTAGCTCTCAAGCCACTGCGCCCCCGGAAAGGGCAAGCCACTCCCTTTCGGGGGCGCAGTGGCTTGGGGCTGCGCGCACTCATTCACCTTAGACATAATTCCGAAAAGCACTCTTGATCATAAAATGCATATAGAGTCTCTTTATGCACAGCTCCAGTTGCCAAAACGGAATAAAATACCGCACTATGAAATCAAATAGAACATCAAAAAGTTCTTAAATGATTAAATAAATCGGAAAATTTGTTGTGGTTTGCTAAAATGACCAAAAACCACAGGGGGGACCGAAGCAATCGAGAAATTTTTTTTTTCGAAAAACGTCCTTCCCAAACTTTTTTTCGACTTTTCCATCGTTTTTAGGGCCTAAGACATACTTTCCCTTAAAAACGCACTTTTGGGTCACCCCAAATAGTGTACTTTAGCCGTAATTAGCAGAGAATATATGGTGTGTCTCTATAAAATAAGCTCAACTTGATTTAATGTATACCGAAAACTGGCTGTTAAAACTAAACCCATTGTTCTTTATAGAAAAAAAAGTTAGATATACAGGGTGTATCAAAATAACGCGACCACCCAAAAAAAATTGGCTATGTAGCCCTTTGCCCGGTCGATTTCCGAATTTTGGGTCCTAACCCTCAAAATCTCCAACTTCACTTACAATCTTTGTAACATTCATAACTTATTGCTTCCTTCAGAAAAGAGGAATCCGCCAAGGAATACCTGAAAGAGCCTTCAGCGTTGTGTCACAATGAAAACAGCTGTTTTTTTACTTTATTTTTGCGTGGTTGTTTTCATACTTGGACGGGCGGCGAGCGGCGTCGCTCGCCGCTGCTTTTTCAGCCGCTGCTGCCGCCGCTGCCGCCGCTGCCGCCGCCGCTCAATTTTTAATCTCCGCCGCTGCCTCCGCCGCTTTTCTTTTAGTTGCCGTCGCTGCTTTCGCCACTTGTTTGAACCTTCAAACAATTTTTTTTATATTTTATTTTTTTGCGTTACAAAACTGCATTACAAAATTCAGAATTACTAAACACTTCGATTGCAGAAGAGGTGGCATAAATAATTTTTTTGTTAATTGTTTAAAAAAATTTTCTATTAGTTTGAATTACATAATTTTCATAATAAAAGACTCAAATTTTTTAAATAAAATAGTAAATGAGATTTTGTCACACGCCGCTAGCGTCGCCGCTGTTCTTTTTTTTCCCGCCGCTGCCGCCGCGGCTTTTTGGCCCTTCCGTCGCCGCTGCCGCCGCTTTTTTTGCCGCTGCCGCTGTTTTTTGGCAGCCCGCCGCTCGCCGCTGCCGCTCTTTTTTTTGCGTGTCCAAGTATAGTTGTTTTATCTGTCATTCTTTCAGGTTTCACATTCCCGCAGGTCAGAATTTCCTTTTCACTGTTATTTACTAGTTGATTAGAGATATTTTACAGGATGCATCATCTTTGCAGACAGCTTGAGAAACATACGCCTGGCTGAGAATAGTTCTGCCGACTCCAAGAAGACTGAATAAGAAAAGAACTTTGGAAAATAATCTCTCTTATATGTGATTTACTTGTTTATTGGTAATGAATAAATTTTTGTTAGAGTAGTTTACCGCGCATAGAATCCCAAGTGCAGCTGGAGATTTCCGAGGCTTAGGGCCCAAAACTAGAAAATCGACCGGGCAAAGGGCTACATAGCCAATTTTATTCGGGTGACCGCGTTATTTTGATAAACCCTGTAATTAGGGAAGTCATACAGAGTATTTTTATGCTTTATCGATAATTGAAATTCACGGAAAAAATCAAATTTACCCTAGTTTAAAAAATCTATTAACAAAACTGCAAATATTTCTTATCTTTTTTTGCAGGTTTGGGCTCTTTGGGAATATACGCCACAGGTGGAATGCAAGTAATAAATGCAGCAAATACTGGGCAGTTGAGTAGCATCTCTACCAGAAAAATATTTTTGCATAATGTTGCTGTCTATAGCAGCCATTTCGTCTTTGGAGCCAGTCTCAGCAACTTTGTCTACAACTTATACAAGGAAAAGCGACTTCCCAATTTTGTGGAATCTGCCCAATTTTCAATGTCTCTGTTCTGCTATTGCAACACGGTGCTTAAAATGCAAACAACTAGTCAAATGCTCAAACAAGCTAAATGCCGCAAGCATCTCAAATATCCAATCAGAGTTGGTTCAAGCAAAGGCAAGAGAATTGCTATGGAAGTGCAGGTAGTTTATAGAAGTCTTTAAATGCCGCATTTATTGAAATCAAAAAAACCAGTACCGTATTATCTCTAATAAGCGCCCCGGGGCGCTTATTTTTCAACCCTCCGAAAATCGGAAAAATTTTGGGTCGATCTCGAGATTTTTGGGTGCACAACCAAAATCTAAAAAATGGAATCGGTAGAGCTCGTGGGAGTTAAGAAAATGCGAAAAACAGCTTTGCAAAATATTTGCTCTGCCCCGAGATACAGACCCTCAAAGTAGAGGGGGGGCGCTTATTAGAGAGGGGGCGCTTATTAGAGATAATACGGTATATCTTTTTTGCTATGCATCAGCCATCCATCGTAAAGCTGTCGTTAAATTTTTTAGCTGTCGTAAAAAATTTAAATTTGTTCATACAAGAGTTTTTAGGACGAATTGCTCAGCCGTCTGTATGACAAAGCTGCTGAGCATGAGCATAGAATAAACCAACTAGAAAACACTTTGGGCCTTTTCAGACATCCCACTAACTATGAAGTCCAAAAATTCCACGATTTCCTTGATGTAACTACTTTTATTTGCACTTTGCACTAATTTGAAAAAAAACTTTCAGGACTTTGAACACATCAAAAGTGAAATTGCAAAGTTCAATCCCTTGGATAAGCTTGTCAGAGAATTCTTTGGGCTCAACAAGAATGCTGATTTTTCAACAACTGCAAATGTCGGTGCTTCGCAACCTTCTAATCAGAGTCAGTCTTTTCGAGAATCTTTTTTGACACCTAATAGTGGCCACGAATATGTCAAGGCAGACTACGACCCTAATTTTGACATTCTCTCAGACTTTTTTGAGTATGAATTTGGCTCTGAGAATAAGAAAAGTTAAACGGTAATTTGTTTGTACTTTTCCTCACTTTACTTACAAGGAAACCGTTTTAACTGTACGATTCGATTCAAAAATTCTGACAATGCCATCTTGTAGAGCATAGTCGAATTACTATAGGGAATTTAAATATTTTTCCTCACAGAAAGAAAAAATCAAATATGGAGACTCGAGTAACATGTCAAAATAGACCAAAATGGCCTTGGTCTCCCCTGTGGATTTTTGGAAACATATTTTCTACAGTCAAGCCTCAATACAGTGAAACCCCAAAAATTCGAACGCAGCTGGGTTTTGCACTTTTTTTTACATATAATGTCGGAACCTGCTAAGAATCGAACTTCTGGGGGTGTCAACATATCAAGGGTAGATTACAAACAAATATGTTTTTAAGGATCCAGAGGGGGGACCAAGGCAGTTCACGGTTTGATGTTTCTCGAGTATCCAGATTTGATTTTTTCTTTCTGTGGGGGAAAATATTGAAACTTCATATAGTAAATCGACTATGCTCTACAAGATCGCATTGTCAAACTTTTTTAATCGAATCGTATAGTTCAAGCGGTTCCCTTGTTAGTGTTGTTTTTTTGACTAGTGTATAATTGGTAGTGTTTTAACGATGCAAATACACCTAGATAAGCTTTTTTCGGCCAAAACAAAAAGTTTACATTTTCACAAGACTCTGAAAAACTTGTGCGAAAATTGGCAAAGGTATAAAATCAAGAATAAACACTATTATTGTTAGATTTTTATTCAAATATTTATTGTTTTTGCAAAAAAAAAAGGACCATGGAACTTGATAAGCACAGCAATTTGCGAAATTTGAATTCGCGTGGGACCATATTTTCGAATTATTGTTTGTTTGCATTTGAAATTTTTTTTAAAACTTCGAACCATCCACTAGTCGAACCGTTGCTTGACTATGCCAGATCGAACGAATTTGACAATTTCTATTGCAACACAGCTTTCTATTGCAAGGTTGCGTTCTATGTTGTGTAATAAACAAAGTTCAACTTCAAAATGCGCACAAAAAATAATTCGAAAACATTATTGACAAAATTAGATTGGCTAATTTTGAAAATTATTGTGTTTATCAAATTCCATAGTCTTTTAATGATATTTTTTGTTTGCTAGATAAAGGCTTTAAGAATATTTTGTCAAGTTCTTTGAAATATTTTTATCCCTGAAATTGTAGATATTTGGATTTTGCAATAAAGTTTCACCTATATTTTAAAGTTTTGTGTGTGAAATTGTAAACTTCGCCTGTGAACCAATGAACTGTTTTGGATTGGCTGTGTTTTTTTAACTTCCCAAACTTCAGCCCTTTCATGTTAGATTTCAAAAGAGAGGAGGTGAAAATTCGCAATTTCTCCCATAATGCTTTTTGGACTAGTTGAGAGCAAACGTAATTTTTTAAGTATCAGGCTGTTCAGAAAGTCTGCGACCACCCCTGAACATATTTATTTTTGTTTTTTTTCAATTTGTTTTAACTTTTTATTTGCGGCAACAACTAAGTGATAACGATGTGATAACAAACATATATCTTCCTTCGTTTTTTCATTGCCTCCCTTGATCTGTTGCGTCTTCAACGCAAGTGATGTCTACAAATTTCTTCACTTTCTCAGTCGGGGGTTTGGTGGCCTATTGGTTGAGGCGATTCCCTGCTGATATAAAGGGAGTAAGGTCAAGTATCCCTTTCATTCCCTGAATTTCCAATACACGAACTGTTGGCCGTGGCCGTTCGCGACATGGTGATCTTGGCAGAAGACCAACCTGCGAGGTCTACTAGTCAAATGAGCAGGTCCGTTAGTTGGTAGAGAAGCAAAAAAAGCAGTCTGCCCAGCAAACAGCACTCCAGCTTAGAGAAAAGCACAGAGAGGAAAAGCCTAGTAGCAAAGAAGTGAACAGCTTACTCATCCATGACCTGCCAGCAGTCTACAAAAAGCAGAAATAAAATGACTGTTGGCTGTAGATGAACAGACCAGGCACAACAAAAAATCATGGCCTGGGAAGCACTCCAGCTGGTTAAAGCAATACTTCAAGCAAGCCAAGTAACCACTTCCTCTGTGTGGGGAGTGTTACGTCTTCAACGAAAGTGATGTCAAATTTTTTCTCCAAATATCCCCCCCCCATTTCACGAACTGTTGGCCGTGGCAACACCATCACCACCAATCTGTAAAATTGCGAAAAAAACCAGATGCCTTTAAGATGGAAAATTCAAGACTAAAATCTAATTTGCGAAATTTTTCTGCGAAGTATTGCGTCAGTCGCGATCTTCACCCGACCTTACTCTTATCGAAATGAACTCGCTCACTCCAAATCGTGAAGCGGCAAAATTGTTTTGCAAACAAGTGAAAAATTCGGTTATTCGTTGAGGAATTTTTTAATTCAACGGTGTCTAGCTTTTTTGTTCGCAAACTTCATTCGTCGATGTGAGGCAGTTATAGAACAGGATGATTTATTTGTACCTGATGATTTATTTGTCATGTCGTACTCATTATTGTTGTTAAAAGTTTTAAAATTTTAAAAAATCAGAAACAAATGTGTTCAATGGTGGTCGCAGAATTTCTGAACAATCTGAACAATCAAGTTGCCAATCATTGTGCTTGCTTGCTACAATAAAAAAATTTGAAACACATTTTTTATACAAGTAAAAAGAGAGACTGTACCGCGCTCTACCAAAAACGTAGGTGGAGCAGATCCACGCCACGACAATTTATCCCTAACCCACACATACAGCGAGACGACTACAATGATTTTCTAATATTCCTTCGTGATCGTTCTGCTTCTTTCTGTCTACTTGATCGCTGCATTCGAAGAGACGAGAAACTTGACGGGCAGAATCCAGAGCGCAGTAGCGCAGGGTCGGGAGATGCTTCTTGACTGAGTCCATAACCAGAAAAGGTGAAATCGCCGCGTCTTGAAGCACCGAAGGCAAACTGATCATCAAATACTGGCGGGACTGCTTCATAGGGACGATAACTGATCACCACCACGTGCACTGCTTCAAAATGAAGAATAACCTAATTCCGAGCAGTTTATCCAGCCACCCCCTTACAATAGTAAGCTCTTACATATACAGAATTTAATACATACACATACATAATTTTTTTATCAATTGTTTATCTTGAAATGTAAAACTATCATAAAAGCTTAAAAGCATAAAAGCTTGGGCTAAAGGCTTTTCACATAAAAACAAAACATAATGCAATAAAAGGCTATACTATAAAATGCACATCAACCACCACGCCTTTTGAATTTTTAAAGGGAGTAAGGGCTGTATAGAGAGGGAAAGTGTATAAAAGGGGGCCACTAATCACACAGTGCCCACAAACAAGAAAATGTTGAACATAGTTTTTTGTGAACTAAGGCCTACCGCATAAAGAAACTCTGATATGCATGCTTTTTCATGCATCCAGAGTCCCTTTCGAGTGATTTGTGTCTAAGGTAAGTGGGTGAGCTCATCTCAACTCCAAGCCCTCTGCGCCACCGAAGGGTGCGCGGGGGGCTTGATGGGTTACAGATGCGCGCACTCACTTACCTTAGACATTATTCCGAGTAAGAACCTTGATTATAAAATGCATATAGAGTCTCGTTTTGCCACGTGCCATTTCAGAGCACGACCATCAATAATAATATTAGACGGGTCCCGGCACTATTGCTGTTTAGAGCCATTCCCCCCCCCAAAAGGTCAAAAAATAAATCACGATTTTTTTTATAATTTTTTTCCGGGATTTTGAATATTTGTTAAATAAAATTTTATTTGTTGCATATTTTTATTTTTCATTTCGATGTTTCCCTTATTTTTTCACAAGAGAAAAATGGTGGCTCCTTATTTTTCGTGTCTGAATTTACCTTTTTTAGTAAAATATATTTTATTTATCTGTATTTCTTTATTTTCAGAATGGAATTTCTACGCAATTATAATGCAAAGAATTTGTACAAGTTTCTGGATATAATAAATGATTATGTGATATATGGACATATTAAAGCAAAAAAAACTTGGAAAAAGTCACAAAAAAGGTTGACCTTTCGGAGGGGGGGGTCTAAACAGCAATTGTGCCCGGGTCCCTTCCCTTTGAGGAAAAGTGAATTTTGCGCTAGCTTGGGGGGGGGATTCTATAGTGTTTCGCAATAAAAAATATAGTAAATGACTAAAACGCATCTTTTCTGTTTTTGAAGTACTGTTTAAGTGAAGGTAATGAATGCACTCGTTCATAAAATACTTTCAAATGTGGGTACTTGTTGAGAAACGAATCAGAGCCAAGTTTCATCACTGTAGTCAAGAAGTCGGCTATAAAAAAGTCAACCCAGGAGATTCCTGACCTTCCAAAAAAGCCACTGCCAGCCTTGCCCAAAATTCTTTCAAAAACTGGAAAATATTTTTCCACTGCAGGCACCATCTTTTCTTTGTAAAGTGCTTCCTGTAAAATCATAGTGTAATCAAATCAATTTTTTGTACTTTACTTTGTTGCCTTCTTGAAATCCGACCGCAACTACGAAGTACTTAAAAATTTCACTCTGGAAATCTTTGAATGTGTCAGCTATAGCGTCGAGCTGGGCTGCTTCGATGTTATCTTTTCCAGCGAGTGCTAAAAATGAATTTTCAACTGTTAGGTATTTTAAAATTGTTTGATTTCTATTTATTTAGTTACAGTTTATTTATTTTTATAATACTGTAATTTTTATAAAATATTTATTTTGCAAAAAACGCTGTTTGAAGCTTTTGAAAAAAATTCAGAAAATATCTCTGAAAAATATTCACAATAATCGATTTTCTTAAGAAAATGCTCTTTGAATTAAAAAGTCACTGTCAAATTTCAAATTCCGTGCGAGACAAAAAAAAATTAAACTTGAAAAAAACTCGAAAAATTCTAAATTTGAATATTTTAGGCATTTGACAGAAATTTGACAGTAACTTTTTAATTCTTGCAGCAGTTTCAGCTCAAGCAAATCGGCCATGCTAGTAGTCTACTAACACATTTTAAGACATTGTATGGGAAATAAACACCCCTTATTAGGCGCCCAGGGGGAAGGTCTCTCTGGCCGAGAAAAAGAAAAAAAATGAACGAAAAGACCCTGTCCAGAATTTTGTTCAGATGTGATCCGGGATCGAACCCCCATCGATATTCTTGCTGGTATCTGGAGATGTGAGCGCCATAAAATGAATAGTGGTTAGAGTGACCACTCAAAAACTTTGCCCGGCGATAATTCTGTGGGTATTCCACTTCAATTATTACAAATTTTTTTCAAGCGATCAGAGAGGTCTCACAAAAGTTTCTGTAGAAGGATATTTCGCTGCCAGAAAATGACCCCCACCCGGGATCGAATCCCCGTCGTCAGTCTGACTAGATCTTTTGCTAAAAGACTCCCTCCAATTGAGTCCTCTCCGTCTCTAACTTTCCCCTGGGCGCTAAATAAGGAAGTGTCTTTTTTCAATACAATGTCTTAAATCTTGTTCTATGACTTCTCACAGGGGGACACAAAATTACTGCACCATTTTTGAAAAATCCTTGCCCCATCGATTTTTTCAGAAAAATCAATGACAATAATTAAACTACCTAGGAACGACCTGGAAGAAGTTCAAAAGATTTTTTAGAAATACAAACACTTTTTACTAAACACAGCAACATAAATGAAATGCGACCACTAATTTGAATTCAAAAACTTTAAATAAAAATTTTTCGACAAACGGTGCAGTAATTTTGTGTCACCCAGTAATTGTTTTTGCAGTAAAAAGTTTACCAAAACTACGGCCTATAAATCTCATAATCGCAACTGTTTGAGCAATTTCTATTCCATCCACTTCCAACACAGGAATTTGACCGAATGGAGTAGCTAAAATTTATTTGGCAACGAAAATTTTAAAATTAATGAAACTCACTCACTTGGTTTTATACTTGGCCATTGTTCCCTCTGAATGCGGTTATCTACAAACGGCTGTTTCACATAGTTCAGAATGATTCTTATAGGTTCTCCACGGCCACGGAAGTCAAAATAAGTGAGTTTGAAGGTATGAGGAGCCATCCTTTATGCAGCCTTTTCTAAATCTAGAAAGATTATTTTACTAAAAATGTAAGTTTGTAGTTATGCGCGTTGAGAAATTTTAGATCTTTTAAGAATAACTGAAAGTTGAAGATGGTTAAAAAAGTCATTGTTACATGGGGTTAATTCAAAAACACCGACATTTTCGCACCATAATTTTATCCAGGAAAATATTTTCCAGCAATCAAGCTATCCGCTAGATCTACATATTAAACACAAAAAATAAATAATTTTTTTTAAACTTTTACAAAATACCAGACAGACTAATATTTAAAAAACCCTGAGAGTTTATACACTTTTGAAAAACTAACAAAATTTTGTTAATTTATCAAATTTAGCAGTTTACATCGGGTGATGAAAGGGTATTTTAATCATTTTACTCAAATAAACTTTCTGTTTCATGTCCTACCTAACATAAAGAAAATACACATTTTACAGTTGCTGTTAATTCAATTTGTAAAACAAGTTTTTTTATGACAAGTGCAGTGAAGTGAAATGTTAGTGGGTCTGATTAGCCCTTTAAGCCTGTCTACATATATTTTGAAAAGTAGATTCAGTAAAAAAAAGTTGTTTTTACGATGAATTTGTAAATTTTTTACTTTTATATGAATACTTTTATATGAAAATTACGAAAGGCAATAATATCAAAATAGGTGATAAAACTGCTGTACCAAAAGTTCCCACAGAACTGATAAGCCGTATATTTTTTATCAATGTTGGAATCATACCTCTTTTCTTTTAATACGGTTTTGTAGCCCTGCATCTCTTTTTTCGAATAGTTTGAAAATTTTAGCGGGATTTTTTAATAATAGTCATCATTTGGTGCTCAATACTTGTTCTTTTATTTTGAAATGTTGACAAGCATTTTAATGTGATCAAGTGATCAAATGTAATATTGAATTTTGAGCAACAATAAGAGCAACAAAGCCCATCTTATAGAAAATGTTTTGAAAATCTGTGTTTTGAGATATGGCTTTTTCAAAAAACTTAAATTTCTTGCAAAAGTGACTGAAATCCAAGTTTTGCAATTTTGGTATTTTTTTTCAAAAAGCCATATATCAACACCAAAATTTTTAAGTGATAAAAACGCTTGTCAACTTTTCAAAATGACCCCACGTTTATAGTCAAATGGTGTTTGGAGTCAAATGGTGACTTATATAAAATAATCAAGCTAAGTTCAATGAGCCTTTAGAAAGAGGAGATGTAGGGCTAAAAATGGTACTTAAAAACATTAATAAAAGATAGGGCCTTGAAATTCCGCCAAAAACCTTCAAAATTCAAGAGAATTAGTTACATCGTCCACATCGTTCATTTAAAGGAGGACGAAAAAATGGGGGGGTATTTTTCAATAAAATCGAGATTTTGTTATGTCTAGTAGAAATTTTTTTTCAATATTTTCTTCAATATTTTTTTGCTAATCGACAAATTTCTAATTCCACCCGAAGATTTTCACAAAGATCGGCATTATCGGACAAAAATTTTTTTTCATATTTTTGCCTTGGTCCCCCCTGTGGTTTGAGACTTTTTCATGTGTCTTAGTCTTAGGAGCCTTCAAATTTGCCAAGTATGAACAATGCTTTTGAGCCGATGGAGATCGACAATTCAGCCGAAGACGGTGAGGATGGACCAGTTGATTTTGAATACTGCGTTGTCTCCAGGTTTTACTAGGATTGTAACTTTGAGACTTTGAAGAGTCTGCCATTTTTAGAAAACAACTGGAAGAACTCCACCAGCGATGTGTGAAATGTGATAGACGTCCTAATACGTCCCTTGGCAAATTTGAAGGCTCCTAAGACTAAGACACATGAAAAAGTCTCAAACCACAGGGGGGACCAAGGCAAAAATATGAAAAAAAATTTTTGTCCGATAATGCCGATCTTTGTGAAAAATCTTCGGGTGGAATTAGAAATTTGTCGATTAGCAAAAAAATATTGAAGAAAATATTGAAAAAAATTTCTACTAGACATAACAAAATCTCGATTTTATTGAAAAATACCCCCCCCAATTTTTCGTCCTCCTTTAAGTCCAAGTCAACATCCTACCTTTATTAAAAACACTCTTTTTAAAGAATACAGTGAAACCTCGATTCAACAGCGGTTCGTGTTACTCCCTTTAGGGAATTTGTAAGGGTAAGGGTAATTTGAAAATGATAAATTTAAAAATTGCCAGCTCGCGGTAAAATAGTAAAAACCTAATAGTTATAATATTTTTTAAATTCGCCGATCAACAAAGAATTCCAATAATATATGACCACACTTGCACGCAGCGCCGGCAGCGTTTTTTAAGGCATATTTTTTATTAACTAATGTTCAAGAAATGTTTATTTCTAGAAAGATGATTAAATAGAAAATATAAGGCAATTTTCGTTGAGCAAATGCATGCTTATTGTAGTTTCGAGATAACTGGATTAGTCGGAGGAAGAGACAGTCATCACCCGTCAAGAAACCCAAGCCGCTTTCAAGCCGCCTCCGTCGGTTTGTGGAGAAGAACAGCGCCGATCCTGCCATTTTCAGTCACAGCGACGCTTAGGATGAATTATTCTACCAAGAGCGAAAAAAAAAAGAAAAACAAACCCAATTAACTGATTTCTTTGATGTTCTTTAACTTGTTGTTGAATGTTATGTTTAAAATTATATCTATACAAAGACACCCACGATATAGTGACACCTGAGGCTCGGTACCAGGGGGTGTCACTATATCGAGAGTCGACTGTACCCGAATTAGTACAGTCAACAAGTTTTTAAAATATGAAAAATACGAAAAAATATTTAGCACCAAGTGCATGACCACTTGGTTGTGTTGGTGCATGGACAGTTCAGCAGGACTGAAGATGGTTCCTAGTAAAACATTTGAAGAGAAATTTGGGGTGGTGGCCCCAACTCAACAAGCGCCCTATGTCCTTTTCTAATCACTCACTAAACAAAAATTTTAATGTCATTGTAATTGCTACAATAAAAATGCTTGAAATATTATATTTTTTGTAAAATGTTTTATTGTAATGTAAACCATGTTTTAGCTATCGGAAGAATAATATAAAGCAATCAAAATGATGTAAATGGCTAAAAGCCATCTTTTCTGTTTTCAAAGTACTGTTTAAGTGGCGCCAATGAATGCACTCGTTCATAAAATGATGCTAAATGCGGGTACTTGTTGACAAACGAATCAGAGCCAAGTTTCATCACTGTAGTCAAAAAGTCGGCTATAAAGAAGTCAACCCAGGACAATCCTGACTTTCCAAAAAAACCACTGCCAGCCTTTCCCAAAATTCTGTCAAAAACTGGAAAGTATTTTTCTACAGCAGGCACCATCTTGTCTTTGTAAAGAGCATCCTGTAAAGTCATGGTATAAATAAATTAAATTTTTTGTACTCTACTTTGTTGCCCTCTTTCAATCCAACTGCAACTAAGAAGTATTCGAACATTTCATTCTGGAAATCTTTGAATGTGTCAGCTATAGCGTCGAGCTGGGCTGCTTCGATGTTATCTTTTCCAGCGAGTGCTAAAAATTAATTTTCAACTGTTAGGTATTTTAAAATTATTCGAGTCTTATTTACAGTCAAACCTCTAATTATAGTACGGCAAAAAAGTTCGTTCCTGCTTATGGTCTGACACTTTTTACCTTGATTTTTAAAGGTTTTCGAAACCCATCCGAGATGAGGATAGTTTTTCGCCTCGGTTCCCCCTGTTGATTTTTTTGAAATTTTAGGCTTTAGGCTTTGGCAAGATAGGCCAGCGTATGTTAGAATGGACTCAAACATATCTTTGACTCATCTGATATTTTAGTGGCTGTAAGAAAAAAATAAAAGAAGAAGGACTAGAGGATGATAGTTTTTTCGCCTAGGTGCCTTTGTTGATTTTTTATGATTTTTTAAACTTTAGACTTAGGCAAGGGAAGGCCAGCGTATGTTAGGACGGACTTAGACATATTTCTGGCTCATATCTTAGATCGATGTTTGAGTCCGTTCTAACATACCTACCCTTGCCTAAGCCTGAAGCCCAAAATTTCACAAAAAATCGACAGGGGGACCAAGGCAAAAAAACTGTCCTCCTCTCGGATAGGGTCCGTTTTTGCTAAATGCAATTCGCCAGCCTTGTGCGAAATCAATTTAAAATTTTGATAATTGGATTGTTGTTATATTTGTTTTTCTGAAGAAATTTAACAGTTTGCTTTTTTTAAACGAAATTTTTTTGTCTATTGAATTTGAAATTATGTAGTCAATTATTTTACAGTCAAGTGGATATATAGTTGACTTTTGACTACAGCTAAAGTTTAATTTATAAAAAGGGCCATCACGGGCAAAATAAGAATTTCGCCCGTTTAAATTGACGCGGGATACTTTTTATTCGAAAAATTTTCAACATTATTTTTTTGAATTTTTAATTGTTTATAAAATGATGTTGTTCAAAAAAATTTATCTTAGTATCTCTCTGCTATTTTTTTCCGTTACATTTAAACTCCTCATTAAAGTAACCTCTTATTTACGTTACCCCTTTTTGCCCACCCCCATTTTGCAAAATCATTTTTGAAAATCTGATTGTTGAGATAAGGACCTTTTGGAAAGAAAACCTTAAAAAATGGCTAAAGTCCAAAAAAAAACGCTTCGATTTTAGTTATTTTGTAGAGAAACCATAAAGAAGGTAAACAGATCTACAAAACCTACGTTTTCAAATTTTCTTGTAGCAATACTTTCACTTTTTATAATGAGCTCAAAAATACGAAAAGAGCTTTTAAACACCAGTTAGTTATTAAATTAAGGTTTACAGTAAATAATTTTACCAAAGCTGCGTCCTATATATCGCATGATTGCAACTGTTTGAGCAATCTCAATTCCATCGACTTCTAACACGGGGACTTGACCAAATGGAGTAGCTAAATTTAGTTATCAACAAAAGTTATGAAATTAATCACAGTCACAAACTTGGTTTAATACTAGGCCATTGCTCTGATTTAATGCGGTTATCTACAAACGGTTGTTTCACATAGTTCAAAATGATTCTTATAGGTTCTCCACGACCGCGGACGTCAAAATAATTAAGTTTATAGGTGTGAGAAGCCATCTTCTATGTAGATTTTGCTTAATCTGAAAGAAATTTCAATAATTTTGTCCAGTAGTGAAAAATATAGGCCGGATCACACTTTACCGGAAATCCGAAAATGCGGTTTTTAGCGCTTCAACCCATATTTTATGCCGCAAAGGGATAGAAAACATGTTTTTAGGTGTGGGAAGGACATTTTTCGAAAAAGATTTTTTTGTTTGCCTTGGTACCCCATGTGGTTTTTGGTCATATTCGCTTTGGTCCCCATGTAGTTTTTGGTCATTTTTTGGTATATTACCCTGTTTTGGCCACTGGATCTGAGCAAAAAGAGTCTCTTTATGTCAAAACTCCAAGCCCCCAAGCCCCTACGCCTCCCAAAGGGGACGCAGGGGGCTTGTGGGCTTGGAGTTTAGATGCTTACATCACATACCGTAGACACAAATCACTCGAAAGTGACTCTGGATGCATGAAAAAAGCATGTATATTAGAGTCTCTATGTCTGGTAGGACCCAGTTAACAAAACTGTGTTCAAATTCTATCTTTTAAGGTTCAGCAAAAGTGACCAAGTAAGAAAATGACCAAAAACCATAGGATGAACCAAGGCAAAAAACACGGCATAAAAAATGCTTTGGAGCGCTTAAAACCTTGTTTTCCCGTATAGTTTCCCGTAAATTTCCCGTATAGTATCGTTTAGCCAAAATATATTAAAAATTGTTGTCTGTAAGTTTTATAGATTAAAACATTTAAAAATCATCATGATAACAAGCCTATGCAAATAAAAAATTTATCAAATCTCATCTCATTATAAATTTTTTTTGGACATTTTTTATATAAAAATTTAATTTACTAAAGCAGTATTAAAATAGGTATTTAGACATAACAACGCCAACAAACCGAAAAACTGATTCTGAAAACTTTTACAGAAATTCAGACGGATTTATATTTGAGAACACAAAACTGTTATATAGATCTTTGATCTAACAAAAATTTTGTTAAGTCATCAATTTTTTGAATGATGACTAAAAAGATTATCTTATCATTTTACTAAAATATACTTTGTGTCTTTTGTCCAACCGCATGCACTACACTATTCTACACTACTAAGCAAAATAAAAAAGCTTCTTTTATACTAAATCAGCAGTTCCTATTTATTCAATGTGTAAAACAAGTTTTTGATGACAAATGCAGAGAGCTAAAATGTTGGTGGGTTCGATTAGGCCTTTGAAAGAAATGTTGGTTTACTAACAAATAGTTGCAAAGAGTAAATAATTTGTTGGCGCAATAGTTGTGCACTCTTTCTGGTGTATTCAAACTTTTTTGAATGCATTTAATTCGAATATATTATTTTTGTTTGATGGTCTTTTGCTAGCGTTTTTTCTATTTGTTCTTATCTGATGGCGCAATGGATTTGTTTCATAAATCGACAAATAAATCGTAAATCGACTACGCTCTACAAGATGGCATTGCCAAAATTTTTGAATCGAATCGTACAGTTCGATCTGTTCCCTTGTCAGAATTCTCACTCGGAGTTTAATTATTTATATTTAAATGAAACATTATGATCTGATTATTAGGAACTTTGACTAAACTATAGTATGAGTGATTCGCCCGAAATGGTGTTTTATCAACTAGTATCAACGTTTTATGGCTTGAAGTGGGTTTTTTCGATTTTTTCGATAACCGATTATCGAAAATTTCCGATATTTCGATTTTTTTATTTTTCGATAATCGAAAAAATTTCTTATCTATCAGCAACCCTAATACCCATAAAAGGACTAAAAGATAGGGTTGAACATAGTTTTGTTAACCTTAGCCCGGTCTATAAGAGACTATAAGAGAAAACAAAAGACTATCTGACTAGAAATTAGGAAATTCTCTTATGGTCAGTAATATGGTCAGTAATTAGTTTTATTATCTCAATGATAGTAATTGCTAGCTCTGAACCAAAGGCTTCAGGAATCTACACGGTGAACCTTAAATAAATAAAATTAATCAATAAAATACCGTAAGAGAATGTCTTAAGTATAAGTAAGAATAAGATACCTGAATGACCCGTTGTGTCTGATAATTAATGATATAAATCTGGCAGACGATTATGGTAAATAGTATGTGACACGCACTCTTGCAAGACGTTAACGTGCTCCGACAGTTATGTTGCAAAGGCCTAGCCGTACGGTCATGGGTATGAGCACGAAGGCACATAGAGTGATACTTCCAAGCATACAGCCCGAGAAAGTTAGTTGGAAAGTTAGTAAAGTTAAAAAAATAGACAAACAAATTCTGACATGACGTTACATGCATTTACGACTTCGTCAGGTTGTGTACTGTCGCAATGAAAATTGTGTAAGAAAATGAAACTTGCCTGACCTAAAATCACAAATAGAAGCTTCTGAAAATACCATTCACAAGCTAAAAAATAAAGACTAAGCCAACCGATATGCGCATCCCACGATTGTTGGACATGCTTCACATGGCTCCTGAGATTTCTTTAGTAAAATACGTGATATTCACCTGAAAAACAACAATAAGTGGTCAAGTGGGATATCGGCTAAAAACCCATATAAAATAGACTCCATAAAGGGTAGCTGAGTCTGCGAAAAGCAACCCAAATCACTGAGAAAACAATGCAAGTTTGTGTGAAAAGCTGCTCCCTACTATCAAGTGTCCTATGACTCGAAAAAACTCGAAAAGATTCGAACGTATTCCCAATAAAATATATAAGTTTTTGTGAACTAAACCAAGAAATTTATATATCATTGTGCAGCTAACATTCTAAGCTTTCAATCGTGGTGTAAAAAGCTCAAAATTTTGGGAAAAAAATATCATAAAGGCAAGAAATAAGGTCAAAAAAAATTTAAAAATCGAGTTAACTGTGTAACAGCCCTACTTTTATATTAATTTTTTTTATAACTCAGCAAAAACACCCATTCACCCTAAGTAAGTTTTTGCATGTCAAAAACTGCACGTTGATAACTGTATAAGAGAAATTCGACGGTTAACGATGGATTAAAATCGGACTCAGGGTGGGTGGGAGTTTATCTCAGTCAGAAGAAAAACCATGGGACAAAAAAACTAAGAAATTTTTGCAAAAAGTCAGAAAAAAATCAAATTAAGGCGCGTAAAAGCAAAAAACATAAAGCAATTAAAATAAAGTAAATTACTTAAAAGTATCTTTTCTGTTGTTGAAGTACAGAAAAGTTGAAGTGGGGGTAATAATGCACTCTTGCACTTTGTCAAAAATTGAAAAATATTTTTCCACAGCGAGCCGATTTTTTAAAGCAAAACCTTGAAAAATAGTCTATTTAACAGAGTCCTCTTCGAAGTCAGCTCTCTCACAGTTAACATTTTTTGAATTAAACTTACAGTTGAGTTGACTAAGTTTTTTACAGTCATCTCTTTCGAAATTAACATACTTGGAAAAAACATTTTGGCAGTTAAGTGATTCTGAAACTAACTATACCAGAGCTTAACTACTTTTTGTTTGTTTTTTTATATTCTATGTCTTTTGGGGACTTTCAAACAGCAAATTTCTGAAAAATTCAATTATTACATTTGTTGTGTTATCAAAATAACAGTTAATGAACTACTATAGTCTTGATACAGTTGATATTTTTAAAGTTACTTCTGAAGAGTTAGCATAATAGTTTTTGCAGTAAAAAGTTAACCAAAACTACGGCCATTAATGTCATGATCGCAACTGCCTGTGCAATTTCAATTCCATCGACTTCGAAGTTCGAACACAGGAGTAAACAATGGAGTAGCTAAAGTTAGTTATTAACAAAACTTTGAAATGAATCACAGTTACTAACTTGGTTCTATACTTGGCCATTGTTCCCTCAGAATGCGGTTATCTACAAAAGGCTGCTTCACAAAGTTCAAAATAATTCTTATAGGTTCTCTACGGCCACCGAATTCAACATAAGTGAGTTTGAAAATATGTAAATTTGCAGTTTCACGCGTTAAGAAATCTTGAAATCTTTTAAAAGCAACAAAATGATCAAAAAGTCATTGCTATATAAAGATAGTTAAAGAATTTGCGTACCTAACTCTCTTCCCAGATTTCCCAGATTTACAGTAGTTAATCTACTTGGCAGACCTTCTATAAAAAAATTTAAAAGAATTACCAAAACACAACCACTTACTCAAACAGAAGAATTAAAAGTTAATGCGAACACAATGCTTCATGACTAGCCATTTAAAAATCATTGATTTGTAAACTTAAAAATTAAAGTATACTTTATGGTAAAAGTTAATAAAAATCAGTACAACAACGCAGGGATGAGATTTGTACTTTTTTCGTAACCCCAAAACTTTTTTAATTTTGAAGTTTTACGTCGAAATCGGTTTTCAAAATTGCAAAAAGCACTGAATAAAGTAACTTTTTCTCCAAGCTTCTCCATCCTGAGTCTCAGCACAGAAGATCCAGTTCGGTGCTCCGCTTCCAGTCTCAGAGGTCCAGCCTCAGATCAGTCTCCAACTCAGATGGTTCCAATGCAGCCTCCAGTCTCGGTTCCATCGCTTCAGTCTCCAGTGCATTCTTTTAGTGCATTGTTTCTTGTTATTCTACCAGCGTCGATAAAGTCTTATTCTAAATGTACTGGTCGTGCTGCGAGTAAAACGCATAGACCGTTAATGTGTTCTGGTATGGACTCTTCTCTTATGACAGAGGACAACACGAAATTCTCCCCTGCCATTACTCATTGACGACCAGGTATTATTATTCTTGACAGTTTTCAGAGGCTCAAATGGCTTTGTCAATCATTTTCTGTCCGTTTTCCAGTCCCGTACATCTGCTGTACTTCTGCACTCAGATTATTCTTGAGGTAAAAAAACATCTAAAAAAACTAATTCAAAATATAAAAAAATTTTCCACAACACAAGCTTCTGTTAATTGGTAATATGACACGACGTTTCCACCTTTCTAGTTTAAATAAAAATTCAGTTTCTATGTCTATATCATACTTTTACTGCTTTAAAGTGTTGAAAACAAATTTTTACATAACAATTACTTTGCAAAATCGTAAAAAACTTTTTCTATAGCAGAGTTTTTGGGATTTTCTGAGTTCTTCACTCTTCTTAATTTAAGCGGGATGCTGGCTGGAGCTTGTTGAAGGCTGAGCAGAGAGTTCTGGAGTATCCATCCACCCACCCACACACCACTAGCTCGATCATGAGTCTTGTGCAAAAGGGTTGCCTGGAACCTCCTACACAAAAATTCTCCTTGATAAAATGGAAAAAATCGATGTTTCTGGCACAAACATGTTGTTGTAAAAAAATTATTCTTTCATATTATTCCACTCATTTTGACTACTTGTGTTCTAAAACTTTATTTTGGTTATGTTGCTGTTGGAATAAAATTATTACAGGTAACATACTTTAAAGTTGACTATGTTACAGTTAGATTATTAGGAAGTTGGCTGTTGGCAACAGTTAACCAAACACTTAACTGTTTTTGAAGATGATTTCTGTAGGGCCACCCTGTAAAATTCAGACAGATTTTAAAAAAGCCTGATTATTTAAAACATTTATGAAACTTTTAGAAATTTCTATATTAATTTGATGCAAACCTCAATTAAACTCAATATGAGGATTTCTATTATAGTTGTCAGCTTGGCATTAATTATGCTTATCACATGCCAAGCTTCGAAAGCCAATTTGAATCCCGATTTAAGCCATATTAAACCGTTTGATCATGCGGTAAATGAAAAAGAAGAAAAAGAAAAAAAAGGAATCTTTGAAAAGTAAGCATAGAGATGCGATTAAAGCAAAAATATTAAATAGTAATATATTAAGCCAAGCTGTCCAGAATCAGAAAATCCCTAATCAAGGTAATTCAAAAAAATAAGTTTTAAAAATGTCTGATTCTGGTTGAATAGTGCCTTTGAAAGGCTAAAAATTGCATGATTTTTCAAGTTCTATAGTTCCGATAATTTATGAATGATTTGGTACAAAAAATACTACCATCAATATAGAGAAATTTAAAGGCGGTTGCAAGGGATCGCACTACAACAGAATAACTCTTACGTATGATAAAATGCCTTACTTAAACAATAATTTAGATTATTCTACTGACGAGCTCAAGCAAGATGCTAACGTTGGTGATTCTAACAAAGACAACAAATGTGCTCAAACCGAAAAAACGGAGTGTCAAAGGATGGCTTATGAACGCACAGAGCCTGCAGAAAAATACAATAACGCATCAGGTAAGTTTGCAGATTTCTAGAAATTTTTGAATATGACAATAATAGAGCTGTCACCATCTATACCAGCAACTACTACCACTAATATTACAGAGTCACGGACTCAGAGAAGAAATAGAAACAGGCGAGCTCACAGACACAGAAACAAGGTAAAGTTGATAGCTTGTGCTGATAAAATGAAACCGAGGGGCTGCAAGAAGTTGTTTACTAAGTTGGATAATAAAACTAACAAGAGAATTCCTAACATGACAGCTTGTAAGGAGAAAAGTAAGTAGTTAGCCAAGTAAATTAAAATATTAATTAATTAATATTAAAATATTAATTAATTAATATTAATTAATATTAAAATATTAATTATTGGAACAAGTTGTTCGATTGAAACATTTTCTAATGTTTTTCGCACAATTTAGCACCCAAAAATACAAAAAATAGTTGACATCCTGAAAAAAAGACCATTTAATTGTACAAAGAAAAAAATTTATATTCTCACTTTTTTGGTCTACACATCAAAACCAAAGATAAAGTTTGTTTGGAATTAATTGTTTTGTAAATAATAATAACACTTAAGATAATAATTAAAATTTCTAGAATTACAATTACTAGCCAAAGACTGTGCCAAAACCTGTGGCTGTCAAGTGGAATCGCTAAAAGTCGCAGTCAGAATTCGTGGAAATGTGGATAGAGAGGATAACAGTAGTCTACTAAGTCAATTGAGATTGTTTGAAACCATCAAAAGTGTTTTTTTTTTGATAAAACTTGAAAAAATTGTTGTATGTTACAGAAAGAAAGTGCAAAAACACGAAGTCGGCGAAATCATGCCCTCGTTCTGATAGTCTCACGGCATTAGTTAGGTGTGACAGAAAAGTAAATTACTCTTTTTTATTCATTTAGTTAAAAAATATTGATATTTAGAGTTACAAAGACAAGGTGAAGGGTTGTGATGAAAGTTGCTTCAAATGTTTTCCTGAAAATTATGTGTGCAAGGATCAGAATGCTGCAAGGTGATTCTACAGTCAAACCCCGCTATAGTGACACCTCGCTATAGTGACACCCCAGGCTGGTCCCAACAAATAAAAATACCTCCGATATAGTGGCACATGTCAAGTTTTGTTGAATAAAGTTGTTACTTAGAGTGAAATTTTTTTAAAATTAATTTTAAGCTCTCCGTAGATTTCTTCGATATTAGTTACGCGTTTTCGCTTTGTTTTCGTTGTTAGCGTTTAACCCAGTGTTGTAAATAATGCTCAAAAACTTTACTACAGTTGTATAACTAACTAAATAAATACTACATTTGTGATTAATATTTGCTTCATAGTGCAGTTTTTCGGAATTATTCACATGACTGGCTCAATCTAATTTATTAATTTTGTTTTTTTTGAGGAAACACTATATTTTTGCTATTTAGGCCCGCATCTTTGACTTAGATCCTGAAAAATGTGTAAGTTAATTCCCAAGTCGCGAGTATAAAAGGCGAAGCTATAGTGTGTCCTTAACAGCTTTCGAATCCTTGTAAATATTTTGGATTATACTAACGCATGAGAGCTGCTAAAAAACTTTAACAATTGGGTTAAAAGGTGTTAGACCTAGACGGAAACGAACTTTTGGTGTGTACATTGAATCGACAGTTGACTATATTACTATTTGTAAAACCCTCGCTATAGTGACACTTGTCAACACTTTTTGCCAAAAACCACGGTATAATAATGCCCCGCTATAGTGACACTTGTCAACACTTTTTGCCAAAAACCACGGTATAATAATGCCCCGCTATAGTGACACTTGTCAACACTTTTTGCCAAAAACCACGGTATAATAATGCCCCGCTATAGTGACACTTGTCAACACTTTTTGCCAAAAACCACGGTATAATAATGCCCCGCTATAGTGACACTTGTCAACACTTTTTGCCAAAAACCACGGTATAATAATGCCCCGCTATAGTGACACTTGTCAACACTTTTGCCAAAACCACGGTATAATAATGCCGCTATAGTGACACCGCCAATATTTTCAGTTCCAAGGCGCAAGCGGAAAGGGTTTGAAAGCACTATCCTGGTAATTGTCCCCAAGATCTATCATCTCTGCGTATATAGCTTTCCTCGTAGTCCAAGTCGGCTGATGAGATCCACGGGCAAAATCCATAAATTATGATCATTGATTTGAGCAATCAGCAATCCGAGGCTTAGTTAGAGCCTAAGTATGCACGAGCTTACTGAACAACTAACCGTATTTCCTCTAATAAAGCGACTAATAAAGCGGCACCCCCTCATTTGTGACTAGGATTTCAGAGTTAAGGCCATTTTCAATGACGATGTTTTAGGGTTTCGAAAATAGAACGGCAGGCCGATCTATTAGAGCAAATACGGTAACAGTTACATATATTTTTGATTTTTAGATGTGCTCGTCTGTTTAAGAAGAGCTTTTGTGATTTGCCTTACAAGGCCGCAAAGTTAGGCTTGTGTCCTCAAACTTGTGGTATGTGTGACAAAAGTACGACTGTGGATTTCCCAATGGCTAAAATGGCAAGAAGAAGCAAATATAACAAATTTAAGAAATCAAAATATATGTTCTAAAGAGTATAACACTTGGAACTTCATTTTTTTTGGTGTAAATATATAAACAAAAGTATGTTGCTGTTGTATGTCAGGTTTGAAGTTCATTCTTGAACATTAGTGCCCTTTGGCTTTATATTTGAATAATTTTTAAACATTGTGTGACTGCCTGCAAGAGCAGAGTATGCAGAAAAAGCTAACTAAAATCAATATTTCTCTAAATCTACGACTCAGGCATACTCATAACAGAAGCAATAGAGTAGCCTTTTACGAAATATTCTCAAAACTGATGCAGTCAAGCCCCGGTTCAACGTAACCTCAGATTAACATAAACCTCGGATTAACGTGATCTTTTTTACGATTTGTTTAGGTTTGTTAATAAATGCTTATAATGGACCCTAAGATTGACGTAACCCCACATTAATGTGAACCCATCATGTGAAAAAACACTAAAATCCTAAGATTAAACTAGAATTTAGAGGCGTTACGTTCAAATTAAGAACATTATAATCGCAGTTAAAATTTTAGTGTTTATTTTAGTGTAGTTTTAGTGGTGTTTTAGTGTTTTCCGAAAATTTTGGTGGTCTTATTATTATCAGTGGTCTAATTTAATTTCCCCTTTTTTCATTTTCTTCCTTGTTGATCTTTTTTATACAGTCGAACATTAATATGAAGGCACCCCGAGGGACCAGCTGGAGGTGTTGTTATGTCGTGGGTGACATTATGCATCGTGGTCATACCTGCCGCGCCGCCGGCGCTGGCGCTGTTTTTGAAAAAGCCCGGCGGCGCCGCCAGGCACCGGCGGCGAAAATTTTGGAGCGCGGGCGGTGGCGGCGGCGCTGGCGGCGTCTTTGGCAAGGCTGCTGGCGGCGGCGGCGATTTTGAGGCGGCCGGCGCCGCCGCCAGCCGACAAAATTTTTTTTTTACTGCTAATAGTTAATAAAGATTTATTTAAGTTTTATGTATTATGATAAAAACTCTCTATTAATGTCAGCACAACATACTTTTTTCATGTTGGTAACAGCACCACATAACAGAAATTTGGCCCAAAGTCTCTGAAATGCATGATAGTATGGCTTTTTATTGAAAAAATTTAATACTCAAAAAAGCAGAAAATGCTTACTAAAAGAAGTGTTTTGATCGGTACAGCGGCGACTGAACCAGCTTTCATCGCTGCTTTCGCGATTCCAGCAAAGGGCTTTGGTCGTGGTATAGAAGTGTTGATGGAATCCAAATATGTCATATACTGATTAATTTTAGCCACTGCCAACTGGCATTCGGGCGCATCTGAGAGAGAGTCTGGGTAGCATTGTTTTGATGAAGCTATTATTGAAACAATAGCAGAGAATAGAACAATCAGAAAAGAAATAAGTCGCATTTTGCTTTTGGCACCTTGGCGCTGGCGGCGAAAATTTTGGAGCGCCGGCGGTGGCGGCGGCGCCGGCGGAGTTTTTGGCGGCGCTACAGGTATGATCGTGGTGTCGTTGTATCCTGGTCCTAATATACTCGTAATGGAATAGAACCACTTTCAATGCTCCTGAAATACTCTTATTAGTCGATTTCCATTCCTTTTGGTCCAGATCCCTATTTAATGCAATATAACAACTTTTAATGGCCCCGATCACTCTTAATGGTCCTGATCCACCCTAAAAGGATCTAACTTCCCGTTATAGCTTTTTGATGTCCTCTTGGCTCATTTGGGTATCCAGTACGTGAAAAAAAATCCGTTGTCAAGACCACCTAAATTTTCGATATGTTTAATAACTCCATGAGTTAGTTAACATATCTAAGATTTGAATTTTGTTGATCACTGCAAACGTTTTCAGGTTGTAGACACCCAGATAAACCAAGAAAATATTCGATAAGGTTTTACAATGTTACTACAATATGAGTAAAGTCTGAAACCATTAAAACCAAATCTACTTGTTGCATAATCTGCCAGCCACATAAAGCGGGAAGTTAAAAAATTTTTTGTCTAGTGATCGGTAAATTTTTGGTAAGTCAGAAATCAAATAACAATCAATCGTAATTATCAATCGGTTACTCTTACCTTAACGAAAAAGCGGCCACATACGGAAAGCAAAAGTTCCAGGTCGCCGGAATGAGTGAAGAATGATCTGATAACGACTCCAGAAAATCGTGGTTTTCTCATTATTAATGACCCGAACTAACTGAATGAGGCCATCGAGAAATGAAACACAAATAACGAAGAACCCCAAAAATGAAACAACTTTATTAACAACGATTCATCAACGATTATACAAAAACTGGACACTGGATTATGGTATTTAAGCAGGTAGATTTTCAGATATTTTGAAAAGAAGACCTTCCATTTGGCTTTAGCTGACGCACACGGAAGAGATGGATGCCATAGATGTTTTTGAAGGCCGACAGCCACCGAGAAGACAGAGAACAGATGTATAAAAAGTGTATCAGTAGTATATAAAAGGGGGGTTTCTGGACCACTCATTCACAAGATTTTTCATGAATAAAAAACAGGCAAAATACAACAAAACATGTATATATTTAGCAAATATACCCCTATTTTTATCAAAATAAAATGGCATAAATTTGTAAATTTTCGTGAATGTATTTTTGATAAAACACACATAATTTGTATAAAACATGTATAAAAACATGTATGTGTTTTTAAAATTGGCGTGACTGACTTGTAATGAATATGTGTACTTATAAAAAAAATATGTTTGCATGAATATAGTATGAATAAATATATATTTCTATGATTAAAATTTTTAAATTCGATTAATTTGTCTGAATAAATTAAGCATGTGTTTTTATGAATAATTATGTGTTTTTATTAATAAAATATGAATAAATATGTGTTTTCATGAATAAAATTTTTAGATGCATAGCTAAAGCGATGGCATGTATGAACCTAATAAAAATGTAAATAAATATGTTTTTTTTCATGAATTTAAATGTATTTCAAGAAAAATATAATATATATTAAAATATTAAACTGTATAAATAAAAAAAAACGATTAGTTATACTTTTTTTATTGTTAAATATGTTTTCTTCCCATTTTCTTTATAAATAAATGTTTAAATATCACCAGGTTTTAATTCATCCATATTATTTCTGATAATACACTTTGTGTTATTTATTTTTTTATGAGTTCATCATAAAATAATGAATTTTCATATGGAAATGTCTCCCAGTTAGTTAATGTATTAATTAACTCTTTTTTATTCAATGTTCTCCATTCTTTAGTTTTCATGATTTCAAATTTAGCGACTTTATCACGAAGTTGATATGTTGTCAATGATTGTAGCTCGCTCATTATTATAATTTATATAACAAAAAAATTTCATATAATTATACCACAATTCCGTGAGCTGAATGATACATTGAAAAGTTAACATTCACTGAAAAACCTAAACTTTTAGAAATAGAATCTAGAAAAGACATCGATACGACATCGATAATTTTTAGTCAACGAGAAATAAATCTAACATTTTTCGATACTTACCATAATTTACTTCACTAGTTAAATCTATAGTCACAAACCCAAACTTTTCACACCAACTATTTATACACAAGTCTTTGAAAACTTTTTTTATCTATATCCATACAATGATCATGATGGAAATAATTTAAATTTGCATGATCTTGTGAAAATAAAATAAAAAGATTTGCGTTTTCACGTATTGTGTTTTTAGGTAACTTTATATAGTTTTGACTTATATAAAAACAATTTACCGTATTTCTTCTAATTGCCGCACATGTGCGCTTATTTTTCAATCACCAGAAAATCGGAAATTTTCAAATTCGATCTAGAGATTTTCGGGTGCTTAACCAAGATCTGAAAAGTGGAATCGGTAGAGCTCGTGGGAGTTAAGAAAATGCATCAAACAGCTTAGCAAAATATTCACTCTGCTCCGAGATATAAGTCTTTAAAGTTATGGGTGTGCGGTAATTAGAGACTGTGCGGCAATTAGAAGAAATACGGTATATTATTATGTCTTCCTCTAGTATAATAACTTTAAATTTTATTCTGTTTTTCCAACATAATATCGTCAAACATTTTAAGTGTTTTCATATTCAGATCTATGTCAGTTGGATATGGTATTTCATCCGATTTACTGAAACAATAAATCATTATTGGATTGTCATTTTTTAATTTTTTTACATACTTCAAACTTTTGATTCATAATACATTGAAGTATTTGTTTTTCAGTTAACTGATTTTTCAAACCGTTGTTTAAAATTTTGTAAAGCGGTTGATGTAATGATTTAGAAAAAATGTATAAATTATTATTCATATGATAATTCATTATTGTATAATAAACTCATAAAAAAATAAATAACACAAAGTGTATTATCAGAAATAATATGGATGAATTAAAACCTGGTGATATTTAAACATTTATTTATAAAGAAAATGGGAAGAAAACATATTTAACAATAAAAAAGTATAACTAATCGTTTTTTTATTTATACAGTTTAATATTTTAATATATATTATATTTTTCTTGAAATACATTTAAATTCATGAAAAAAACATATTTATTTACATTTTTATTAGGTTCATACATGCCATCGCTTTAGCTATGCATCTAAAAATTTTATTCATGAAAACACATATTTATTCATATTTTATTAATAAAACACATAATTATTCATAAAAACACATGCTTAATTTATTCAGACAAATTAATCGAATTTAAAAATTTTAATCATAGAAATATATATTTATTCATACTATATTCATGCAAACATATTTTTTTTATAAGTACACATATTCATTACAAGTCAGTCACGCCAATTTTAAAAACACATACATGTTTTTATACATGTTTTATACAAATTATGTGTGTTTTATCAAAAATACATTCACGAAAATTTACAAATTTATGCCATTTTATTTTGATAAAAATAGGGGTATATTTGCTAAATATATACATGTTTTGTTGTATTTTGCCTGTTTTTTATTCATGAAAAATCTTGTGAATGAGTGGTCCAGAAACCCCCCTTTTATATACTACTGTATCCAGTCGGTGTATCGAGTCAGTTTTTGTATCAAGTCGGTTTGCAGTCTTTTGAAGAATCAAAAACAGCCCTACTTTGGATTTCGGTATGGATTGGTAAAGAAACTTTGTGCACAGCGATAAAAGATCTAGACTACAAAGCATAATAAAATAGAAAGTCACTAAGAAAAACATTAATACTAAAAATTCAACAAAGAAAATCAAAGTTTTGATTTATCACTAAGAAAATGTCTTCTGATGAAAAAGAATGTTTCAGTCATCGAATTGAGATAATGGCTTTAGTCATTTAAGTCCCATACATTCAAATAGAGCCTGGTAAGAAAGCCGTTAAATCGAGCTTTGACTGTTATCAAACAACAGTTGAAATGGTGGCAACCTATTTACATCGTTAACATAAAGTTTAAATGTTGTTTATACAAGTAGTTATGCAAAAAAAACTCTTTTTTTACAATCGATATTCAAAATATTATTATATGGTAAGACATTCCACTTCGGTGACTGGCACATTATTGAGCTGCAATTGGTTAGTTCTTGAACATTGGAGCACAGCCATCACTGTTCCGGCACCAAACTTAACACAAATTTTACATTAAAATAAAAATCCAATTTTTACTTTTAGATTCTACTCAGTTTGAAACCTTTTTAAGTTCTCCGCATTTTTTAAAAATGCTTATTAAGCTCACTTTACGAAAATTTTAAATAAAACTGAACACTTTATATACTCAGTATATTTCATGATTAATCATGCAAGCCTCACCAACAACAAAAAAAACCTTCCTACAGTGTTATCGACGGTAGATCCAGCTGTGTCATACCATGTAAGAGCTATCTAAAAAAAGTTTAGGAGAGTATAATCATTAACTTAACTTTTTACCGGGGTATCTGTGCTCTAAACATATAATTTGATAAACATCTTTAACGATGATTACTTACAGGAGCAGAACATGTAACTGTAATAGTAGGACATGAATCCTAGAAAGTTGTATTTTTTTAGAAACATTAAACATAACTTTGAGTGATTTTATTTTTCAATAAAACTATTTTAAAATGACTTTACCAGTTAAATGTAACTACTGCTTTAGAACTTTAGAACTGCTTGAATTATGGATAAATTATTTTTGAAGAAAAATGAAGATTTGAAGAAAATTTTTCCCATTAATTTCCAATTTTGCGAACAATTCAAAATTATGTTAAAAATACTGAAAATTTTAAATTAAAAAATTCATGTCAATATTGTTATATGATATTATATGATGCAATAGCTAACATTCAAATATATATTTATTGTTAAAAAGTTAAATTTTATTTAATGTAAAAAAATAAACTATAAACATTAGTTAACTGTCACATAGTTTGCTTGAAAATAAGTAAACTGTAAAATAATTACACTTGACTTTTTCTCTTAACGTAACCCCTAAGGGATGTCCTTAGTGGTTTGTTATATGGAAGGGTACGTTGAATAGAAACAGTCGACGGAACTAGCAATGGATACCTCACTCAGACTACAACAAACATGTTGTTCTTTAATTGAAGCTCTTCAAAAAAGATCAATCAGAATTAATTTTTTAACTGATCTAATTGGAAATTAAAATGCGTCCTCCTAGCTTAACAGGTTTCACAAAGTTGATTTTAAAGAATTTTTCTTTTTTCTAAAATAAATAATTTGTTTGTGAGCAATCGAAAATTTTATTTTTAGAGGATTATTACATACAAATTTTTGTAATTTAAACACTGTTCTTATTTATTTTTTTGACTTTTTTTCAAACCGTATGTGAAACATATTTTGTTTTAAGTTAAAAGAAAATAGTTAAAATGCTTTTTAAAAACTTGCCTGTCCAGTTCCATCCACTTGTGTTATGGGCAAAGAATTTTCGTCAACTATTCTTGCTTCTGGGTGCATGCACATTCCACAAGGTGGAATAGCTTCATAAAAGTTTTTTGATTAAATTACTGACAAAATTTTCATTTTCAAAAAAAAACTTATAATTGTGTAAGCGAAAACATTGGCCCTACTTTGAGAGGGGTTTTGAGCAAAGCCAATGATTTTTCTAATCAAAAGCGAAAACCTACTGGTTGAAGGCGGACTTTCTTGTGGACTTCTATTTGATTTTGTGGGAAAACATTGGAAAGAAAGCTAGAAATAAATTAAAATGTGTTTTTGGTAAAGAAATTTACAAAAATCACCTCTAACCTAAAGAGCAGAAAAGTAATTTTTGTCAAATAGAATTCAAATTTCATTGCACAAGATTTTAGAACACAACAAGAATAAATCTCATTTTGATCAATGTGATTTCCGGATTTTAAATTAAATGCTTTGCAAAATTATTCAACCAAATTCTCTCTTTTCTAAAAAGGCAAAAGAGCATGTTTTTGTAAGTGCATTGCTTGAGCAGTGAATACAGGGTTTCATTGACCTTGTGTAAGAAGGATGTAATCTAGACAAAAAAAATAGATTAAATTTTTTATTCAGCTTTATTGCATTTAAGTATTATACACAGTTAAATTAAATTTCCAAATTAAACAGTAGTTACACTAAGAATTCCACCGATTTGCTGGTTCGATAAGTCACTATTTCCATGCATATTTCCATGAGCTAGGTATTCCTGGATAGTTGTGAACTTGTCCAATAGTTGATGCGATATTTTTCGTTGTTGTTTTCGCTGAGAAAGCTTTAGGATTTGCTAAATAAGAGTTCTGTTGAATAAAAGTTATTGAATTATTTAAAGAGTTTTGCGTTTTAAGTATATCAAACAATCAAGGTTTTTAGTACGTTGACTTGGTAAATTATCAAAACCAAGTTTGTTGAATGAAAACAAATTTAATTGATATTTAAATAATGATATTTAAATAATATAAAAATAATGATATTTAAATAAATAGTTGATGCTTATATATTTAAATAATAACTGATATTTAAATAATAATTGCTTTTAATAAGAAAAAGCGTTTGTTAGAGTAAAATACTGGCAAGTTAACTTATATTCTGAAAAAAAAATAATAATTTTTTTTGATTTGTCAGGCCTTAGAGGCTTGAAGTTCAGATGCGCACACCCCCGTACACGTTCCAGTTACCAAAACTATGTTCAAATTACATCCATAATAGAATTTAGGTACGTTTTTAGTTTGATTTACTTTGTACCCCAAAAGCAAAAAGTCAAATTTTAGTCAAAAAAAATTTTTGGTCGGCTGGACGAAAAAAACATATTTTTCACATAAAAAAAACGAAAAAAGAAGTTTCATTGGTGAATTTGCGAAACCCTTCTGTGCTATATTATTAAAAACTGACCCTTTCTGACCCAAAAAATGATTTTTGGAAAAAAAATTTTGACAAAAAATCGACTTTTTGTATTGGGGTCCAATGTTGGGCATTGGGGGCTTGGGTGCTTGGAGTTGATATGCGCACACCCACATACCTTAGTCACACTTCACTCGAAAGTGACTCTGGATGCATGAAAAAAGCATGCATACCAGAGTTTCTTCATGCGGTAGGCCCCAGTTGACAATACTATGTTCAAATCCCATCTTTGTAGGGTCTCTAGGTTCCCTTTTCGGGTGGTTTGCCTTGGTCCCCCAAGGCAAAAAGTCGATTTTCGGTCAGAATTTTTTTTCAAAAATCATTTTTTGGTCAGAAAATGCCCGAGAACACTTTTTATCGTTTTCAGCGCATGAAAATTACTTAGGATTGGTTAAAACACGATTTTGAAAAATATCGTTAGGGGTTATTTGCTAGTAGCGTCCAAAAACTCAATGTCTAACCTTGTCCGCCGTGACAGTCTGCAGTTTCTCATTGAGCATTCTGGTGTGTTTTTGTTTTCTCTCCTTGTTTCTCTCGATATGCCTTTTTCTGTCTTCTCTTGTCCAAAACTTTCCAGCCTAGTAAAGAATGCTTTAACGAAATTCTTAACAATCTCTCTTATCAGTCTGTCACCTTGAGCAAATCACTAGCCGCATCGTCATCGGTGGAAACTCCCAACCTTTCTCTGTTCAGCTGTTCCTCCCTGGCCTTGAGTACTCTGTTCCTTAGTGGTCTGCGAGTAATATACCTCGTTCCATCAGCTTAAATTAAATAATTATAAATTGTTATGTTTCTGATTAATACTCTGATGGTCGAGCGTTACCTTTGCTGCTCTCGGTACAGAATTTCATGCTGAACACGATGGTATTTTTGGTTTGAAAAATTTTCGACAAAAAAAGTTTTGCTACAGCCTTCTGAATATTGGAAGTTTTTAATTTTTTTGTTATGACACGAAAGTAGAAAAAAATATCATAACTTTTTGTATACTAAAGATTTTTGTGATCTGCAGAATATATCTTGAGGAGCAGAAGCAAAGCTATATTTTGAAGGACCATACTCGTCTACGACAATGATTGTCCCCCGTTAAAAAAATTACCTAATCATTGATTTTCTGCTCGAATTTTTTAACTTGGTATCTAACAAAACTTTACCGAAAATTAAATTCTAGGCTCAGGCTTTGTTTTGTTAAAAACCAAGTTGAAAAATCCGTAAAGAAGTTCAATGATTAGAACAATTTTTTTTTCAATTGGTGGGCGATAATTTAGAACTCGTGAACATGGTCCTTTAACTGGTAATTTGCCTAGATGTCATAAAAATTTTGTAGTTGAAAAACTTCATGGATTACAATGGAAGCCTCTGATGAGGACTCATCTTCAAGTAACCATAACTTTTTCACACTGGACGAATTGGGTGAAGACAGGATACAGTTTTGTATAAATTTTCATGAAAATTACGGAGCAGTGAAATTTTTTTTCCAAAATCTTGTTTACCGAAAAATTATAGTCTAAGTACCTTTAGAGCTATTATATGCCTTCACCACAGTGCAAACTGTCAACTTTTAAGTTTCGACACCATATTCTTGTTCAGCTTGGTAAATTTGTTAAAAAAAATGCCTTTAAGCTACCGTATTTACTCTAATAGGTCTACATGTCAAGAATGTCATGACAAAAAAATTAAAACTTCTAAGATTTAGGGTGCTTTAGCGAAATTATTTTATCGAAAGTTTTTCAAACCAAAAATACTATCGTGTTCAGCGTAAAATTATGCACCAGGAGCAGCAAAGGTCACGCTCGACCATCAGAGCGTTAAGGATGGTGCTTTTTAACTTTTGAGGAAGTTAAAAATTTAAAAAATTTTGAAGTTAACTGTACAGTTATTATACAGTTAAATGAATTTGCAGTAAACTATAGCAAAGTCATTATATCTTTGAAATAAATATTTATAGTGAGAAATTACAGGTCTACGAACTGTGTTCGCAATTCGACTTATTGCAAAGTGTTTCAAATTAAAAATTAACTGTGCAATGATTCATTTGAATCACTGTGAATCATTGCAGAATAAGTCATACCAACATTTTATTTGACTCGTTATGCAATGCTTCACAGTTATCATGATTTAAATGAATCATTGCACAGTTGATTTTTAACTTGATTTTTTTGGAATGATTCAAATTGCCAAAATTGTTCACAAATATCATTATATTTTTACTCACCCCGTCGTTTCACTTTCCATTCATACTGTTGTGCCACATCATTTGTTTCTCCAGCACCCAAATAGACTGTATTGTTATAAATCTTAGGCACATGATTTTTGGGCATCTGACTACTATTATTCGAGTAACTATTCCAGTTGGCCGGTTGACGAAGTTGAGGAAGAGCAGCCGCACTGGCTGCACTGGCGGCAGCACTAATTATATTAGCTTGATCGATCATTGTCTGGCGAATAAGTCTCTGTAATCGTTTTTATAGGTAAATTTGTTACTATCCTTGTATCTTACTTGTTGAAAAGCAATTGTCTCAGCCAGCTTGTCTGGAGATGTGAACATCATGTCTCCAGGGCGAAAACTAAAATAACGTGTGCTCTTTTGCACTGAAGTATACTAATTTAGGTTTTGTTGTACAGGGTGTCTTTGAATTGAAAAATTGGTCAAGGGCTTCCGCGCACCGGTGAAACCCCAAAAAAAACTTTTGAGGTTTCAGCTAACAATTTAATAAGTTATAGCTGAAAAATAGCTTAAAACAAGTGATTAACTAACTAATTAACTTAACTGATTAACAAAGATAATATACCTTAATAAAAGATTGGTTAAAACTTGAAAGGAAATGTGAAAGGCTGGAATTCAAACAAAGTTAAAAAATGAACGCATTTTGGGACACCCTGTATATCCCTATATATACTATACAATTAGTAGTAATATATTAGAATCATCCTAGACGCATGCATAACTGTTTTCGTTTTTTTATGTATAATATAAAGTTATTTATCTACTTTCAAAACTCTGGATCTGAAAATTTTTAAAAAATTTAATAACCGAAAATATGATGAAACAAAAAACAAATATAAATACTTCCAAATCCATTTTTTAAGAGATTGGAGACGTTGGAGACCCAAAAAAACCACCAAAAAGAAACACTAAAATTTTGCTTTTTAAAAATTTGTTGGGTAATTTTTTTTATTCATGCAACAAGAAAAAAGTCAAAAAAGTTGTTCGAGTACTTAATTAAAATGCTAAACTTTCTATTTCTCAAAAAAGGCAGGATTATACCTAAAATTTTGAATTCTGCTTTTTAAAAGTTTACTTACACAACACCATTATTAGAAAAAGTCTGCCTTGTTGAGCCAGAAACACTACTTCTGTGAATTTCCTGCTGTTCCTCGGTATGGTTAACCATGAGTTTGGGAAGGCTACAATAATTATGAAATAAAATTTTAAATTACAAGTTTAAAAGTCAATTTTTACGCACCGAAATTGGACAGCGGGGTTTTGAACAGCACTTGTTGGAGTCTCAATTGTGTGGTAAGGATTTTCGGTCGGTGATCTTATATTATTAGTTGGTCGACACTCTAGATTTCCAATGTTTAGCCTTCGTTCAGCCATAGTTAGATGTAGTGGCCTTCTGAAAAAAAACATTTCTGTTTTTATTCAGACTTTTAATTTATAAATGTTAGCATTTTAGGTACTTATATAGTTCTACCCCCATATCATATTTTTTGAAAAGTGACTTAAAATAATATTCTAACATCATTTTTTCTGCCCAACAAGATGAAAAAATCATTTCTGAACACTTTCTGGATAAAAAATTTTGAATTTTGTCAAACAGTTTTGCCTCCAACCCCTCAGGCGTAGGTAGTCTTTTTAGGGTGTTTTTCACTAAATTTCAGTCTTTTAAAGTAAAATAAAAGTGAAAGTGAAAGATTTCGAACAGGTTTTTACTATCTGGAGCCTACCGCATATAGAAACTCTGGTATGCATATGGTTTTATGCATGTGGAGTCACTTTAGAGAGATTTGTGTCTGAGGTGTGTGGGTGTGCGCATCTCAACCCATTCGGGGGCGCAGGGGGCTTGATGGGTTAGAGATGCGCGCACTCACTTACCTTAGATATGATTCCGAGCAAGACTCTTGATCAAAAATGCATTTAGATGCTGTTTTTGCCCAGCTCCAGCTAGAAAAATGTTATAAATCACCCAAAAATGACTCTGAAAACTCTAAAAAAACCACCTGACAAATGGAAGAATTTTTTTTTTGACAAAACTCAAATTTTTTTTATTCAGAGAAATGCTAAGGAATACTTATTTTTTATAGACTCTATTGTCGTTGACGGGTCTCCAAAAAAAAATTTTGCCTTGGTCCCCCCTGTTGTTTTTTTTTGACGCGTTTTTGCCTTGGTCCCCCCTGTTGTTTTTTTAAAAAATTTTTTCATCATTTTTTCATCATAACGACATTTTAGGTCAGGGCAAAGAATGACTTTTTTCAATGAATTTGCTTTGGTTGACGTGTCTGATTGTAGCGTAGATGTACCTTCCTTGACTCTCTGCTCTCTTGCCCGCTTTTCTGTGACTGATGCAATTACGTTCCTAGCGAAACTTCGGCTGATAGCAAACTCGCGATACTGTGCTCGCTGTGGAAAGTCTATGCGCATTTGTACGAGATCCGAACTAGGCGATGGGTATGAGGTATGTTTTATTTATCTACTTCGTTATAGCTGCAAGAAAGATCGTTTTTAGTGGACATGTAAGTTGCGCAAGAAATATTGTTCGAAGATGTCAATGCGATATGGATCGTTCTATGCTAAGTCGAAACTTTCTCTCCAAAGCTGCATATTATTCTCTTACATGTGGGCTTACAAATTCTCGAATCAACAAATAGTACGGGAGCTGAAACTAGGAAGTCATGCCGTTGTCGATTACATGAATTTTTGTCGGCAAGTGTGTCAATCGTAAGGTTTTACGCTTCAACTTATATCTGACGTTTACTGAATTTTATTTAGCTATTGCGATCATCAAGCTCCAATAGGCGGCGTCGGAAAGTACGTGGAAATCGACGAATCTTGCGTGGCCAAACAAAAGCATAATCGCGGAAGGAAGAAGCCGGGCAGTACACGATGGATCTTTGGGGGTGTTGAACGAGGTCATGGTGGACGGTGCTTCGCTGTAAGAGTCGATAATCGGAAAAGGTTAGATCTTTATTAACTTAAATAAGAACTACTCATGGACTTCCTATATTTTAGAGGCGAGCTTTATCCAGAGATACTAGCAAGAATTCTTCCTGGCACAACAATAATCTCGGATGAGTGGCCTGCTTATTTGCGAATGGAGAAACACTTGCCCATGTACAAACATCTCCTCATATGTCACAAGCGGGATTCCAACGGTGGATTTGCCAAGAATATCAAGTTGCCGGATGGGTCGCTCTTTCGTGTGCATAGCAACAAATGCGAGGGAATGTGGGCACATGTGAAGCACAATATCAAGCGGAATTATGGTACAAGCAATGCCCTCCTTCAATCACATGTGAGTGAAGCCGTGTTTCGATTAAATTGTAAAGCATTAGGTTATAATGTATTCGATTATTTTATTGTTGTTGTCTGTAAGATGTATCCTTTGTAGTTGTATTGTGGTATAAAGTGATTTAGTATTGAAGAATAATTGTGGAATATTACGAAAAGTTAAGATGTCGTTATGATGAAAAAATGATGAAAAAATTTTTTAAAAAAACAACAGGGGGGACCAAGGCAAAAACGCGTCAAAAAAAACAACAGGGGGGACCAAGGCAAAATTTTTTTTGGAGACCCGTCAACGACAATAGGGCACAAAAACGACAATAGACAATTTTTTATATATTGTTAAGCAGAAAAAATGATTTTGGGAGGTTATTTTTGGTCACTTTTCAAAAAATATGATATAGAGGTAGAACTATATTAATACTGCATTTTATGCAAAAGTGTGCTTAGGCAATGAAAGCACTTTTTATTCATTTCAAAATATTTTGCTTTTTTATATTTAACGTATTTTTAGTTGATTATCTTGCAGTTAACATATTGTGAAAGTAAACTATACTACAGTTAGCATACTTTTTTGTCAACTATTTTACAGTTGAATAATTATGAAAATAAGATCATATAAATTGTAATGAAATTCGTATGTTATAGCACATAACCAAATCTTAACTTAGTAATGCTTTTTTTACTTTATTTTCTCAAGTAACCTCATAGCTAATCTGTTTTCGCCAGCACCAGCAGTAGTCCCATATACAGTGTTGCACTGAGTAGCATAGTCCCCTTTAAATGGTGTAGACCGGCAACTATCCAGGCTATCTCCCCCAGTATTGTAAGCCGAAGAAGACGCTTCAGCCTGGATCTCATTATCCAACTGAGAATGCCTGGGTTGCCTTCCATTGGACAAGAATCTGTTGATGAACTGGTGGGAAGGTTGCTGGAATTTATTCTGCGTAGGGGGAGACTTGACTGACCACAGCTTTCTGTTGTTTAGGGTGTTGCTTGTGTTTAGAGGAATAGCAGGCCTGCTTTTCGGATGTTCATTTTCCTTGGCTCGACTTGTTGGAGGAAAGGCTAAGTCAGTGCGGTTTGACTAAAAAATAGCATAAAAAATTCAATTATTATTTTATTGTCTTTGACAATTTCAAATTCAGCTAGTCGGTTTTACTTTATGTTTTATTATAAAAATTTCCAAATCAGCTTGGTTTATTACCTTGATTTTGGAATTTTGTGGGAAATCTATGTGTATTTTTTTAAAGACTTACCTGAGGCGTTTCCATTGCAGACGTACTTAGATGAGCATTATTTCCTTGCTTTTTTATGAGACGATCACACTCCAACCTAATTGTCTCCATTTCTTTATGAAGCTGAGAAAGCTGAAATGTTAATTGTAAAACAAACTATTTGCAAATTTAAACTAATATTTCTGATTGCCTTACTTCCTGTTCTAATGTCTGTTCTAGTATTCTGACTGGTTTTTGTGATTCTTTGCTGTTCAATGTTTTCGTCTGTGTATTAGGCAGTATAGTTGCAGAAACAGGTGGTGGTAATATTTCTGCATCTGAATCCGTCCCTCGACTTAGACCCGAATCCTTTTCTATACCCGAATTTTCAGCTGAATGGCCATCTTCCTGTTCTATCAAAGGACTTAAGGCACCACCATTAGTCCCATTAGTTAAAACTAATCCTTCATCTGCTTCTATATCTTCCTCATCTTCTTCATCTTCGTCCTCTTCATCGTCATTCTAAAAAGAATGAATCATAGCTTAATATTTTTTCGTAGAATTTTTTGACATTTTCGTACACAAATAATTTGTTTTGAATCACAAGGAAATTTCGTTTTAACTTAACCTTTCTCTTATAAACCAGAAAAATATGATTTTTTCTTTAAATAGCACACTGCTTCTGAACTCTAAATTTTTAAAAGCCTAATTTTTTGATTTTCATTGTAAACATTCGAATTCTGTTGTTGACTAAAACAGCACAGGAAAAATCAACCAAAGCGTAATTTCTTATTGTTTTTTGAATCACACGTATTTCACAAGCTCTAAAAGTCAAACCTCCAGTTCACTTTCTGTTTCGAATAAAATAGTTTGACTAAATAAATAAAGTTGAGGGGCAGAATAGGAGTTATGCATATCTTAGTTGAGAAATATAATCAAACATAACAATAAATATTATTTAAGCTTTGTTTTTGCTTCTACTCTCAAAACACACAATTATTAGAAACTCAAGCACCTGGAAGACACTTTTTGACAGCCCCATCATCTCCCTCACAACTGCAGTTGACTGGGTGGGCATGAGGGGGACTTGTCAAAATGGTGCATATTTAAGATGGATGGATTTAGTTCCCTGAGCAAGTAAAAGTTAGGATAGAAAAAGAGGGGGATAGAACATGTGTTATAAAGCTATAAGCCATATACAATGCTACTACGTTTCTGATAGCAAGTATCGATTGAAAAGTCCGACCCTACCGGAGTATAAACCACCCCCCCTTCCCCAAATGGAACTTTTTTTGAACTCCTTCAAAAAACCATTTTAACCATTTTTAAGCATTTCCTACACGTTAAACACGATAAAGGTGTTTTTACCTACTAAAAAATCGAAAAAATTTTGGGTCGTTTTTGATATTTTTGGGTGCTCAACCAAAATCTAAAAAGTGGAATCAACTAAAATTGCGGTGATTAAGAAAACGTGAAAAACTGATTTTTTGAGCCAAGATATAGGGTTTCTATGGGGGGTAACTATTAGAGAGAGGGTAATTAATAGAAAAAATACGGTATTCTACCCTGTTTTGGTCACTGGAGCGAGGCAAAAAGAGCCTCTTTTATGATCAATAGTCTTGCTCGGAATCATGTCTAAGGTAAGTAAATGCGCGCATGGTACCCTAAACATCTGATTTACTAAATTATAATAAACAGAAATCATATATGTAGCGCATCGTGATCTATGCGAAAATAACTAAAAATACCAAAATTCAAGATTTTTTAAAAATCGACATTTTATAAAGAAAAGTAGGTGAAAATACCCTTTTTATCGTGTTTAACGTGTAGGAAATGCTTAAAAATGGTTAAAACGGTGTTTTGAAGGAGTTCAAAAAAAATTCATTTGGGGAGGGCGGGGATGGGGCGGTATACTCCGGTAGCATTAAAAGTTCTCATTTTTTCAGTATTTTTTTGCAAAGGCACTCATAAAAATGGAAATTTTCATGAACGTGTTTCTCAAACCACAAAAAAGGTAGAAAACGTTGGTGTCAGTATTAAATCTTCCCTCTCTCAGCTAGCTCACAATTTACATCTTCCTCGATAATCACTCTCGTTTTAAAATTTTATTAGCGCTAATATATTAAGGTTTAATAAATATGATATTTTTTGTAATTGGTTAAAGGTTTGCAGGATACTTCTGTACGCAGCCACCTTCATCTTTTTTAAAAAGTGACTAAAAAGACTTTTTTTTAATACTTTTTCTGCTTAATACGATATAAGAATCATTTCTAAACAGTTTCTGTTTTTTTCGGTATACGACTTTAGGTAAAGTTTGACATGATGATTGGTGGTATGCAAGCATTTATTTTCGGCTCTGTCATTATTATGGCTTCAGAAGATTTATAGCCTTTTAGAACTTTTTACCCGTTGTTTTACGATTTTTTAGATTTATTAACTGTGATGAAGACTAGATCACAGTTAGTGGTAAGGAAAATACACAACTAGAGCTAAATGAAAACTTAAAAAATCTACAAGCATATATAGTTCAAGTATCAAAGCTACTTTGCGAGACCCGAAGAAATCTACAGCAATAACACATTTTTGTGAACGCAGAAGTAGTAGTAGTAGAATGCACATAATATTGTGTTTGGATTACTATCTGGGCTATTATGCAAAGTTTCCTAAATTTCCTTCTTTGGGTCACTATTCTCGATGTCGACATGTTATTATTAAAAGCAGCAACAAGGAGCTTTAGAACGTGCTCTCTGACATGTTTAACTTAATGACTTTAATGGCTATAATTTGCAAAAATTTAGAATAAAACAATGCACAAGAGAGATTACAGTGAACCCTCGACAAGAGGGCACCCCGATAACTGGGCACCCTCGATAATAGGGCACCTCGAGCCTGGTCCCGGCCACGGTTAACTAAAAATATAGTAAAACGCACCTCTATAATTGGGCACTCTATAACTGGGCACCCTCGATAGTGGGGCACCTTAAGATTAGTCCCGACTAAGAAGTCCGACCTCGATAACTGGGCACCATCGCTAACTGCACAGCAAAATATCAGTTACGACAAAAAAATTTACTTGGTTCGGGCATAAGCCTAACTTAAAATCACTGTTTTCTTGAAATGAAAAAACACTGTCACTAATTTGTTTACAACTCGTTTTTTGGTTTTTGCAAATATTGTTTAAAATATTGTTGATCCGTCCGTGCTTGATCTTTTCGACAGATGCGATGATGTGTTAATTTCCGTTCGAATGAAAAACAAAAAGCAAAGCATTATAACTGATTTCTTTTCCTCTAATGTTTGATTGTTCAATTGTTTTGATTTGGTTGATAAAATAAACAATTTATTGTTATCAAAAAAACTTGTAGAAAATTCTCGATAATTGGGCACCCACTGTGTTCCTGAAGTTTACTGGTACTCCATAAGAGGGCACCTCGATAACGGAGCACCCTCGATAACAGGGCACCCTACAGCCAGTCCCGTGGGGTGCCCTGTTATCGAGGTTTCACTGTATAAAAAAGGCAAAGAAAAAAGACGCTAAGGTTAAAATCAGCGAAAGGTTTCATTTCAAAATTTTAGAAAATACATGTGGAGCAGTGATTGCGAAACTCAAATCAAGCTCAATGTAAAACTTGAGTTTAGTAAACTCAAGGTTTTTTTTCAAGAAAAAGGGTATGAATTTTTTTCTCTATCCCTATAGTCAAGATTTTGCGCTTAACAAAACGTAGAGAAGAAGTCAGACCCGTTTTTCTGTTTTTCCTACAAAAATCGAGAAAAAATGACTTTGAGTTTACTGAACTCAAGTATTACCTCTAGCTTGACCATGAGCTTGACTATGAGTTTCCAAAACACTGATCTAGAGACAGTGTTAATATATGCTTTTTTTCTTATGAAATATTATAAAATCATTTTTGACTTTATTAGTAAACTACTAGTTTAAAAAACCAAAAATGTTAATAATTTTTTATCATAATTAATACGTAAGGTGGACCGGAATAATCTGCAAGAAATCTCAATTTGCTTATTTTTCGACACTCAGCTGTCATTTCAGTGCAATTTTCGTTGTTATTTTGTAGCTCATTTGTACATGTGTGGAGGAAAGGAATGAGCTACAAAACAGAAAATTGCTCAGAAATGACAACTGCAACTCAACAAAACATTGGAGAACTTTGCGTTGCACCTAATACTTGAACAATTTAGTGTTTCTGAACTTATGATCAATGCTACTGATGGTTCTTTTTAAAAGGAGGGTCTAACTGAATGTTACTATTTTCTTTATGTGATAGCTCAAATGAAAGCCTAAAATCTTGGCTACACATTGATATATAAAACGTGTGTAGTTGTAAAAAAAGTCAAAAGATATCAACTCAACCAATCAAAGAAAAACTTTAAAATGATGGGATCGAGAGTTTAGAATTTAAAAGTTACAAAGACCCACAAAACGTGAAGATAGAGGAAAACTGCACTACCCGAATAGTGTCTTATTTGTCTAATAAGACTTTGTGACTTATTCTAATAACCCAGATGAAAAATGTCTTAAGGTTAAGAATTAACTTGTGAAAATAATTTTTCTTTGGCAAAATAAATTTAACTACAAGAGAAAAGAAGCTTACAAATCAAAAAAATGAGAAATAAAAATCAAAAGCAATTTTTTGCAAAAATATATGTGTTTTTGCTTCTTAAATTTAATATTTTGTAGAAGAGCTTAATCAACCAAGTCTTTTTACAGGTACATGAAAAAATAAAGGCAGAGACCAACAGTTTCTTTCCAAAAAAATTTTATATGCGTTTTATCGATGTTTTTCAAAGCTTTTCTGCTTAATTTCAAGAAGTAGCCTCAGCTCATCAATATCATATTTAATACGATTGAAAAAATAAAAATTAAAAAAAAAGGTTGCCGGTCCCCGACTGTTTTTGCGGTTTATTAGAGTGCAGGCATGGCCTTTTGAGGCTATGTCGCAAGCATGGGTATCCTCAAGCGGTTGATCAGGTCTTATTCGGCCTTATTTTGATCACAAATTTCATCAACACAGTCATTTTCAGATCTTTTTTTAACTTCTTAATAAATAAATTAATCAAATAGAATTTTTTTTTCATACTTGTGATCAAAATGAGGTCGGCTGAGGTCATCACCTCTCGTTGGCTGAAGATACCGATCTGGTTAAGTTAGGCGAGCGTAATTTAAGACAACTAGCAACGATTTTTCCCAAACTTGAAGGACCACGCAACTTGATAAGCACAGCAATTTGCGTAATTTGAATTCGCGCGGGGCCACCCTAATTTTGTCAATAATGTTTTTGGCGGTGAACTCGTCCGAACTGGCAATGTTATGCAACGTCGGCTGACTAGTAAACGGTTCATATAATCTGAAAAAATTTTGAATGCTAACGAAATTTATTTCGAAAATATTATTAACAAAATTAAGGTGGTCCCACGCGAATTCAAATTTCATAGAATGCTGTGCTTATCAAATTTAATAGTCCTTGAAATATCCTTATGCCACAGTTAACTTTTTATGTTAAACTATTTTACAATAATATATTGTAAGAAAAACCTCGCAGGCTCTGGCCAAAAGAAGAATAATTCTGTCACTAGGCCTTGAGAACTCGTGAATAGCAGCTTTGCGAGTATGAATGGACACTCCATTGATCTAAATGCATTAAAAATTAATAAAAAATTGTATTCAAAGCGAAGTAAATGCCTGGAGTATCTGGTCTCCGATATGAATTCTGCCATTTTTTTCCGCCAAACCTCCAGGTTCCACCTTAATTTTACAAAATTCACGAAGTAATTTTTATCTCCATACTTGTCCAATAAAAATATTGGTGTCACAGTTTTCATCATCTTTGACAGTGCCACTCCCATAGCACAAAGTAAGGCCAAATTGACGACAGTTCTTAGTCCTTTGCAATATTACTTCCTGCAAGAAAATTCTATTTGTGTTTTAAAATTCAGTCAACCTCATATTCCAGAGCTTCAGCACACTGTTGCATCAATAAAAACTCTTTTCCAGCCATGTTTGCACTATTACAGCTAAATATTAACCAAGTAACTAAAAAATAGAAAAGAATGAATAAAAAATTAGGACCCTAGTAGCGAATATGCAAGTGGATAGGGAGAATGTGTCCCCATTTAACAAAAGAGTTGATAAGAAGAGGTTTCGGTCCCCCTGGTGTTGTCTGTGATTTTTTAGATTTGTTCGAGGGCTGGCTATTCTATATTAAAATTGACTCAAACACAGATGCTGTAGACTAATTTTTAAGTCTGTCCCAATATATGCTGGCCAATCTTTGCCTAATCTTAAAAAATCCCAGAAAAATAACAAAGGTTAAAAATCCGAACTCCTCATTGTTAGATGGGATCGGAAATTTTGTGAACTAGGAAATGTTAGATCCCAAAAAGTATTTCGGTGTAATTTTTTATTGTGTCATACGGAATTTTAAACATTGAGACAACAAAATACTCATGAAAATTTAAAAAACATTTTAAAGTATTCCATAATTACTAAAAACTCATCAGCTTAATTAAAAATAACCCAGTTAAGTCAGTAGTATTGATTCCAAAGCTTCATTCAACACAAATTAAAACCAACTGACGCATTTTTGGAGGAAGCTCTGGATAAACACCTCTCCTTGCCTCAATTAATGAGGGGATAGAGTATGCGAAAAATAGCTAGAAGATATTAATTGTTTGGCAGGTAAGATCAATTTCAATCAATCTAGTCCAGCCAAAAAAACAACAATAAAAATTTAACTAATAAATATTTCAGTTTTTTTTTAAATTGACTTACATTAAATTATCGCTTAATTCTTCATAAGCCTCCGTGTCCTCAGTGAATTCTAGTCTTTTTTCCATTTTGTCGATGGTTCTTAGAAATTTGTTGTCTTTGAATAGAGGGATGGAAGAGTTTATGGGAATAAAGTCAGTTTGAGTAGATACATTTTGATGACTTGCTATTATTAAGACGTTTGAAAGGTTTCTATCATATCCCTTCATTTGATGAGTTCAGAAAAATGATGGTAACTACTGAAAAAAGGTACTGTAAAACTTTTTTAGCCTTTCGATAACAATTTTTTGTATTGAATTGTCGGCGCTACCGGAGTATAACCCCCCTCCCCAAATGAATTTTTTTTTGAACTTTTTCAAAACACCATTTTAACCATTTTTAAGCATTTCCTATACGTTGAACACGATAAAAAGGTGTTTTCACCTACTTTTTTCTATAAAAAGTCGATTTTTTTTAAATCTTGAATTTTGGTATTTTTAGTTGATTTCTGTTTATTATAACTTAGTAAATCAGATGTTGAGGGTACCTTGACCCCAAAAAGATGGAATTTGAACATAGTTTTGTTAACTGGGGCCTACCGAATAAAGAAACTCTGGTATGCATACATTTTTTATGCATCCAGAGTCACTTTCGAGTGATTTGCGACTAAGGTATGTGGGTGTGCGCATCTCAATTACCTTAGACATAATTCCTAACAAGACTCTCGATCAAAAATGCATTTAGAGGCTCTTTTGCCCAGTTCCAGTGACCAAAACATGGTAAAACAGCCAAATAGTCGAAATTTAAAAATGCCCAAAACTCAATTTTTTATTGACCAGAACACAAAAATAATGTCTTTTTTGAACTTCTGAAGTGATTTTAGGTTGATATATGGTGTTTGGAAACACTTTTAAAAAAATTTCATTGGGGGTGGTATACTTCGGTAGAGTCGAATTGTCTATTTGCAGTTCAATTTTTGGATTAACTATTTTATTTTTTGGATTAACAGTTAACTGATTTTGGAGTGAACTATGACACAGTCAACTAATTTTTAAAATAAATTATCCCCCAGTTACCATATTTTGGAACTATGGAAAAAATATATTTATTTCATGATTTTATTCTTTGTTCGATTAAAATGGATGAATAATTAGAGAAAACCAAAAATCACAATTTTTAAACAAAAAAATGTTTGAAAATAACTTTAAAATCCAGCACCTAATTTCTGTCTCTTACTGGCATCAGAAACACAGACTAATATTTAAAAATTTCAATTATTGTGGGTGACATAGTTGAAATATAAATTTCTTAAAAAGGATGCAAATCTTCATAAATTTCATAGAAATTACTACTTTTTAAAAAATCAAAAGTAGTGAAGTTATTAGACAGATCGCAATTTAACCTATATACTGGTACAGCCCAGAGATTAATGTCATGTAATTCCAAATATCAATTTTTAAAACAAAAAAAAACAAATAAAAAAAGTTGACACCATAAAATTAAAGCATAGTAGAATGACCTCTTTTAACTGCCGTCTTTTTGCCAATAATAGACAGTTTTAGTAGAAAAAGTGGCTATGCACTCAAGCAGCTAAGCACAAGATCAATTATGCCCTTGAGGCAGGCTGGCTAACTATTGAAGGGCCAAAAAGTGATTATCATCTAGCTGAGTGAGTGGCAGATTTAGGGTAAGGCAGCTTTGGAGTGGTCTTCAGGGATTTTGGCAACAAGAGACAAAAATGATTGAGTGCATCCTGCCAAAGCTGAAATCATAGCTGGTTCAGCAGTAAAAAACATAGGATTGGTTGTTTAGCTTGAAAACAACATGAAGAAGAAATTAAAACACATAGAAAGGCTAAAAATTTTCGGAACACATTTTGATATTGGGCGGCGAAACTCAAAGGCAAAAATAATAGCCAGAATAAACAGCCAGTCTAATGACCATCGTTAAAGCCCAAAGAAAAAAGATTTTTAAGTTAAAAAAAGAATTCCGCTTGATGGAGTTTAAAATACACAAATAAACAAAAATGAAAAGTGATGCCATGCCATAATGACATAATTCACCGAAAATATTTTTTTCATTCAATATTTTGACATTATTTATTTAGCCAACCACAAAATAATCTGAAACATTTATGTGCAAAAAAGGCTCAAAGAAACGCTCAAACTGTGATTTGAACCTGCGACTGTTTTTTCAGTACCGAAAATTCCTTCTCCTTCAGAAAAAGATAGGTATGAAGGTAAAAAACTATGTCCTTAAAAATAAAAATGTATATTCAGGTAGCCTGCATTACTAGAGTCATGAAAAGACAGCAATATATCACCCCTATGTCCCATCACTGCTCTGTTTGGCTGCATTTTAGTTTTGAAGTTGGAGCTGCTGTATTAGCCAGTTAAATAAAAAGGAAAAAAAGAATGCGAAAAGAGAACATGGCAAAAAGATGAATATGATTGAGGTTGGCGAGGCGTGAATCACCGCTCAATGGTTATCACACACAAAAAATATAGTGGCAAGAAAAGACATGTCTAGTAGAAGTAGTTCATGACTCCATAATAATATTTGATCAACAAAAACTATAAAACAATTTAAGTAAATTTAGTGTATCATTCTCAGAAAAATTGTAATTCTGATTTCACCAATTGCCGTACTTTCTCTAATTGCCAACCTTCTCTAATAAGCGCTTCCCCTTGACTTTGAGCTATTGTATTTCGCAGCAGATATTTCGGCCCTATCCTCATATCAGAGGATTATTTTGCCTTGGTCCCCCCGTGCTCGTTTTTTGTAATTTTTTAGGCTTAGTAGGTCAGCGTATGTTAGGACGGACTCAGACTGACTGTACGCACTGCTCTCCGAACTACAAAAGAGTAAGGAAAAGGTACTTGAGTCCGTCCAAACATACGCTGGTCTACCTTTGTTTAAGCCGAAAGCCTACAAAAAATTACAAAAAAACCAATAGGGAAGACCAAGGCAAATTTGGCGGTACTGGAATATATAACTCCATCCCCCCAGATTAGAATTTTTTTAACGCGGTTTTGAAACCTTTTGAAACAATTTTCATAATGGTTGCTTTGGTTGTGCCATTGTACTCCAGAAATTTTTAACTATAAAATAAATCGACTCCAATGCAGTTTTTTCAAAATGAAAAGATTTTCTCGCTGAAAAAATACTTAACTTCAAAATTCTCACCGGAAAAATAAGTTAACTATTTTTTCAGTGAAAAAGCTGAAAATGAGAATGTAAGGTGGGGAGAGGGTTGTGGTCTCAGGTTCAAACTTTTAACGCTAGTGTAATGTAAATTCCACCTTCCCCCGAAGTTATGATGCACTACCAAGTAACTGGTACTGGATTATTTAAGGATAATCAACTTCATTTCACTAATAATTACGAACCCAAAAAAATAATGTTGAACATTTTCGGAGTGAAAAAAGTGCCCCAGGCGCATTCAAACGTGTGAAATTCTCATTGCCAGCGATAGTTACCATGTTATCCAACTATATAGTTGAATCTCATTGATTTTAACTGTTCCTAGTTAATATAGTAATACGTTAATTGCTGATAGCCAAATTTGAAATTCGTTAAACTTGTCTTAGTTGTGTTTTTAATAATGAAGTGTTATACGTTGGAACATGCTTCAAAGGGTGCCCACGCTAATACATGTGTTCCCCGCCAATTCTAATTTTTTTTTCCTAATCATTGAACTTCTGGACGGATTTTTCAACTTAGTTTCTAACAAAACTATGCTTAAAATTAAATTCTAGGACTTGTTTTTATTAGAAAACCAGTTGAAAAATCCGTACAGAAGTTTAAAGATTAGGAAAATATTTTGAATTCCCGAGCACCACCTCTTATTAGCGTGGACATGCCCCTTTAAAAGAATTTACAAAAAACGACGGTGAACAAATTTTAAGTTCTTAGCTATTGAATTCCGACGAATGGCACAATATTTTAATTCATTTGGTAGTGAAAGACATTAGAATAAATTTGAAATTATGAAAGAAAGCCCCGGAACAGCAGCAGCAGCTTGTGTGTGCATAATCCTAGAGCAGCCTCGTCCTTGTGGATGGCATGCCACCTACTACAGACCAGCCTTTGTCCATTTAGTTGGTGCTGCTTTCATTTAAGCTGAGATGAAATGAAAATCAATTGCTTTGTTCGGCTATTATGTTATTTAAGACCACCACTTCAACAAAGCAAAACATAGAACGCAAATATTTTTATGCAAATTGTGGAATTTAATAGTCCTTTTGGTGCAAGTATGTCTTGTATTTTGTTTTGCTAAATGCTAAAAATACAAGAAAACACTAAAAATAATGTCAGGGGTTTTTTCGAACAATTTAACTAGAGGGTGTGGGTGTTGTTAGACATTTACAGCTACTTATGCACATTGGTTTCCAGTTTAATTTTCTACCTCCATCTCTATAGTATTTGGAGTATGTCTGTCCGCCACAATTTTCAGTAAAACCACATTCGCTAGGAGGAGGTTTCTTGCTATATTAATCCATATGAAGATTATTTTCTGAGAATCCTATAAGAGGAGAATTTGTAAATATGCTAGGAGTAAATGCGCAGTAGCACCAAGTAGCTGTTTTAAAAGGAGGAGGTTTCTTGAACCCATATCAGCAAATTTTACGTGAAAAGTTTTTTCTGCTGCTTAATTTTTCCAAACAGAATAGCTTAAATTAGTGCTAACGTTAGGGAAATTATGTTTGATTTTAATTTTGTAAATTTTCTATCAAATAGAAAAGTTTTTTGAGTGGGAAAACTTAATTTGAAAAAAAAACTTTTCACCAACGCCAAACTAGTATTCTGGTGTTTAGACTGTCAGTTTTTGATTCTTATCATCTGCCATATAATCCTTACAACGAAGATTGACAAGCCTTAGTTAACTTTTTCGCCAGCATCGAATAATGACTTCTCTTTTTGCCGATGTATGTGAGGCTCCTCCAATTGAGGTAAAAACACTTATGTCTGATTAATGCACAAAACATATAAATTAATAACTAGCTAATGGTAATAGAATTAGCTGAAAATGAATTGACTCAGTCAACAATAAATCAATGAGATATCTATAAAATGTAGGGTTGGTGAATGACATGTCATTTTAAAAAAGTGTCATTTGCAATGTCATTTTGTGTCATTGTCATAATAACAATTTTATTTAGGTAAACCAGGGTATCGATCTCAATTTTTTTTTAAAAGAAGATTTTGGCAAAAAAAGGACATTTAGGCCCTTTTGAAAAAAAATAGACATTTTATCATCTAGTGCTTGTTGTCATTTTCAAACAAAAAAACTTTCCATTTCAAAAAAAAAAAGATTTTGGGTCCCAAAAAGGACAAATCCTCAAAATCGAACATATCAAAATCGAATTCTTCATCAACAGCAGTAGTTTTTTTAATTGCTTATAAATTTGGTTCTTCTTTTAATTTTTTCATTTTTTGCTCCTTTCTTGCTGATGCGCATTTTAATATTAATACCATACCACGAAAAATTGGGCAGACCTTTTTCGCAGTTGATTTCCCGCTTATGCAGCTGATCAGAAAAGTAATAAATCAGCTACAAAAGCGTGAAATCAGCTGCAAATTCTGTGGGAATAAAATTTCAAAATGAAAGATTTGTCTTTTTGTGATGCCATTTGTCATCTGTCATAAACCAATCCTAATAAAATCTATAATTTCCAAAAAGGGTTAACTGGGGAGTACTTTTTTAAAATCAAGTTACCGTATATCTAATATAGACTATAGCGCTGCTTTCTACTTCTGAAACGATCAATTTTTAGGTCACTTTTTGCATAGTTTAATTTTCGAAGTTGGTGTTATGACATAGAACATCGGGCAGAGGCTCGCGATTGCGCACAAAAAATTGTGGTTGGTCTGGGAAAAACTTTTTTTATCCAAAAAACTCGAAATTTCCAGAGTTGTTAAAAAAAATTTTTCTTTTTAAGGCTCATTCGACCAATTTTTAGATAAAGTTTTGAAAATTTTTTTAACTGCTGTCAGAATTTATTTATTCAGTCAAAATTTATGTATGATCTGCCAGATCTCGAGATAAAATAAAATGGCTATAAAAAAGATCTTTTAATTGCAAAAAAAATCTTTTTATAATATTCATAAATGAAATTTGATCTTTTGCAGTGATGTAAAAAAATTGCTGCGCCTTCAGCGCTTGTACATTGAATAATTTTTTGCCACTCTCTGATTACCCGCCACCCCGAGAAAAGGGGGGGGGGTTGTAGAAAAATTATACGAAATTAGAGCGGATACGGTATGCACTTTTGAAAAAAAAACCAAAAAGACAAAAATCCAAGTTTTCAAAGAAAAAGTTTTTGAGTAAAAAATTCAGAGCTTTCAAACAAGCATAAACTTTGCGATTTATAAATCTCTCACTTCTAGAAAAATTACAAAAATGATTAAAATTTCTCTACCATATTTCCAACACAGATACCCCTTCCAAATTCAAAATGCAAAAAACAGCTTTGTAAAATATTTGCTCTACCCCGAGATACAGACCCTCAAAGTAGAGGGGGGCGCTTATTAGAGAGGGGGCGCTTATTAGAGATAATACGGTAAGCTAAATTTTGGAGATTAATGTGCTCATTCGCAAAGAGTAGATGAAAAAAGGGAACTACTACACAATGATGACCCCAAAATATTTAATTAACAAAATACAGCATCTGAAAGAGACCAAAGAAGAAAAATATGAACAAAAAATTTGTTGGGGTCATCATTGTGTAGAACAACCGGAAGAGTACATGAAAAAAGTCCCAAACAATTTGAATTTCAATGTCAATTCGTTTCATTCAACAATTTCAATTCGTCAAAATCTTGAGATTTTTACCATCACAATGACTTCTTAACCGCATTTTCATAATAAACCCGACTATTTCACCCCTAAAAATGACCATTTCAGGGCAAAAATTTGTTTTTCGATTTTTGACCGAAAATAAATTAATTTGGTCGAAAATGATTTAAGATTTCAGAGTTAAGGCCATTTTTATTTGACATTTTCAAGATTTTTAGAGGGTTGAAAAATAAAAGTCCATAGGATGTTATAATAAGATATGCGGTAAACGTTAAAAAATTGTTAAAAGTTAAAGACAAAAAAAAAGATTTGCCCAATGTTAAACAGGGAATTTGCATCTCTAAAACGTCTTTAGTGTAAAAATGTATATTTTAGTTTTTTATTGGATTTAACTGTAATATAGCAAGTTCATAAATTTAGTAAAATAGTTAACTTTAAAATCAGTTATGGCTCTATCACAATTGTAAGTGTAAATGTTTTTGGTATTGTGAACACCCCTTACATTTACACTTGCCTCTTCACGATACGAATGTAAATGAAATTTTCTCGCTTTTTTAATTTTTTACTAAATTTATGTTTCTTTTTTAACAAAAATTGATTTTTTCACGTTTCTCAATCTATACTTGGAAGACTATCATGACAACTTCCACGACCCACACAACAACCAGCTCGATCTGATCGAATCCGTAAACGCAACCTCCCAGCGCTAAGGCACTAGCGGAAAGGGTTTGAGAGCAGCACCCTGGCAATTCTCACCAAGATCAACTCATCTCTGTGCGTAGAGCTCTCCTTGTTGTCCAAGATGGTTAGTGAGATCCACAATCAAACACATAAGGACATCCAGAAAATTTTCAGGGAATACGAAAAGTGCTAATTTATGACGCGCAGTTAATTAAATACGGGTTATAATAAGTTATAAAATTGGTATTTGGTAATAAAACATGCATTTGGAAATGGAATCGAGGATAAGTAAAAAAATTTCATTTACGTTTACTTTTTACACTTTTACAGTACATTCGTATTGTAAAAGTGTAAGTGTAAATGTATTTGGCATTGTGAAGACGCCTCACATCAACACTTACACTTACAATTCTGATAGAGCTATTAAACGTAATATAATAACCTGCAAAATCAGAATCAAAATCATTTTTATTCAAAAGGTTAATTTTCCAGGTGTTTTACATGAACAAACTTTTTATGGATGATCCTTCTCCCCAAAAAGTCAACCTGACTATTGGAGCTTATAGAACAGAGGAAGGAAAACCCTGGTAGGCGATAAAAAAATCTGCTACAAACTTTGTCCGTTTAATAAATCATTTCAGGGTACTTCCAGTGGTCCGTGAGGCTGAGAAGCAAATAACAGCTGATGACACCCTCAACCACGAATACCTGCCTGTCCTAGGCTTTGAACCCTTCTCCAAAGCTGCTAGTGAACTAGTACTAGGAGCTGATTCTCCTGCTTCAAAAGAAGGAAGAGTAAGTTTTGGCTTTTATTTTATAAAATTTATTCATTATTTATTTATAAAATAAAAAAACTTTTTGTAGTCTTTCTTGATTGTTTAATCAAAATTTTCTGATCGTCATTAGTGTAGTAGAGTATCTCTATAACGCAAAAATGCTCTGCTATGCAGATTTTACAAGCCAAAATGTGTACTTGAGTGAATCATGCATTTAAGTATTGATTGTATCTCAAGCCTGAAGCCCCAACGCATCCATGGAGTTACAGATGAGAGCAATATACTGGCACATACTTTCTAGCAAGATTCATTAGATTATTAACAGATAATGAATTCTTAACCGTTAGCTGGAAAAAAAATTACGGGAAAAGTTCCGGGACGGGAATCACTTATAAAACCTTTTCGGGACGGGAGTCCCGCCCCGTCCCGCCATCATCTCTAAAATGACATCAAACCTGTCAGAGCTGCAGGACCTCCAAAGTTCGTAACTCACACTCGTAACTCACAAAAAAAAACACTTGAATACACATTTTGGCTGACAGAAGTTGTTCTACGCAGTAGGCCAATCAATCAGTTAATATCAAACGAGAACCTGCAATCGACCATTTTTAAATATATTTTTAGGTGATTGGAGTTCAGTGTTTGTCAGGAACTGGATCTTTGAGAGCTGGGGCTGAGATGTTGTGCCGGGTGGTGGGCCTCAAAACTGTCTTCATCTCCAATCCCACATGGTCAGTTAGTCAACTTTCAGGATAAATTGAAATTAAAATTTCTAAACTAGGGGTAACCACAAGCTGGTCTTCCAAAATGCTGGTTTCACATCCATTAATGGTAATTCAATCGAAAAAATCAAAATAAAATCATGAGTTTGTCTGCTTTAGATTACCGGTACTGGGAACCAGTAAATCACAAAGTGGACATCGATGGGATGCTTGAAGACTTGCAACAAGCACCTGAAAAGTGGGATTTTGTCTAGAGCTATAGTTTGAAATTCATTCATTTGTTTTTCTGTATTTAGATCAGTCATAATACTCCATGGTTGTGCGCATAACCCTACTGGTATACTTGTTTTACAGTCTACTCTAAGTTTTACGCCACCCTCGGGATCGAATTTTGGTGGCGTAAAATCGAGAGTTGACTGTATAATAAAAATTAAAAGTTGCTTCGTCTTTTTCATTATTTTTTATTATTTCCAAAAAGGATACTAAATTTACGTTTATCGCTATGTAATAAGACCAAACCATAATTTTTGGTAAAAAATAACTCGTCAGATGATGTTGTTAACCATTTTCTACTTTTTACAAATGAGTCTTAGGACGAAACTTTATTTTTCGCTCATATTCAGGCATGGACCCCACTCCAGAACAATGGGAAAAAATCTGTGAAGTGATCAAGGTAATTTTAATACAATGCCGTTAATTTCTTAAAATCAGAAAATGTTCAGCGTAAAAACCTCTTTACCTTCTTTGACATTGCCTATCAAGGTTTTGCTAGTGGAGACCCTGACGCTGATGCTTGGGCTATTCGCTACTTTGTGAAGTCAGTGTTTTTTATGCTATGTTTATGATAATCTTGAAAAATGATTTTTACAGACAAGGTCTAGAGATGGTCATCGCCCAGTCATTTGCTAAAAATTTCGGGCTTTACAGTAAATTTTTATATATAAATTGTGGCAAAGTTTTACATAAATAAATTTTGTTTTAGACGAACGAGTGGGCAACTTGACTTTTGTCGTGTCTGATCCCAAACTTTTTCCAGGTCAGACCTACTAGAAAATAATTTTAGCCTATTAAATTTTGTTTAAGCTATTCGCTCTCAAGTGTCTTTGGTTATTCGAGCTAATTGGTCCAACCCTCCAGCTTTCGGTGCCAGAATTGTGCACATGGTGCTCACCAACCCTCAAATGCGCCAACAATGGTGTGAAGCCATCAAGGTGTGACTTTTTTTCCTGATTGCTGTTAAAGCAATGTCTAAAAAGGTACTTCTGCTCAAGCGCAATAAATTTCAAAAATATCTGTGGGGGGACAAACAGCAGAAGTACCCTAAAAACTTGAAAAAAATCTATTAAAGACAATGTCGTCACGCATCAAGTCTATGAGAAGTGCCTTGAAAGGTCATCTAATAGCTTTGGGGACTCCGGGAAGTTGGGAGCACATTACTCAACAAATTGGAATGTGAGCTGCTATCTTGTCTTTTTAAACTTATATAACATGTGTATTATAGGTTCTCTTACACCGGATTGGACAGTTAGCTTAAGTTTTTTATGGTTAAGTTTACTGCTAACATGTGAAACTTTAGAGCAGCAAGTGGATTATTTAGTAAAAACACACAAAGGTAAATCGACAAAATAATGATGTTTTGGTAACAAGAAAAACAACTTTCAGTGTTCCTGCTCACAGATGGACGAATGTCAGTAAATAATTGTTTTGATTTATTTTATTGCTAAGCAACTAAACACAAAAATAGTATCTCTAAACCGTAAAGAACCCCAATTTTGATGATTCATCCCAATAGAAAAGTAAGCTCTTGTGGTATTGTATTTTATTCAGGCATGTGCACGGGCTGGCTCGGGCCACCCGAACCATGACCTTTAAAAATCTCTAGTCTGACAGGCCCGAAAAACTTTTACCCAGACCAGGTCGCACATGCCTGATTTGATGAACCTCAAGTTTTTAAGGTACAGGGTTGGGCAAATTTGTTGCACTTTTTGTTTTGCTCATATCTTTTCATATTTTTTGTGTCTCCGACGAGATCTTTTTTTTATTCGATAGAGGACACTCCCGGAAATCGAATGGCACCAAACATGCATATTAACATTTATCGAAACATCAACAAAAACAACAGACAAAATCAACAACAAAAACCAACAAATTTTCATTCAATGTTGCCATATTCTTGTTCGACACTTCTGCCTTGGACTTCAATGCATCGTTGCAGGCGGCGACCATAGCTGTTCATTGCTCTTTGGACCATGTCAAGAGGCAGTTCTTGGAAAGCTCGAACAATCCTTTGCTTCAGTTCTTCGAGATCGGTAGGCTGAGTTCGGTACACTTGGTCCTTGATCCATCCCCAGAGAAAGAATTCACATGGCGTCGAATCAGGCGAATACAAAGGCCAAGCATACGGAGCTGGACGATTCACTGAACTTCTTTCAATCCAACGGTTTCGAAACTTGCGGTTGAGCCAATTGAAGATGTCCAAATGATAATGAGGCGGCGCTCCATCCTGCGTAAAGATCATTCGAGCTGCTGCATTTTAAATCAATCAAACAAATGTTTAACAAGTCAGCAAAACATGAAAACACAAATTGAAAATAATGATATTGGTGTCATTAAATTTCTCGGAGTGTCCTCTATCGAATAAAAAAAAGATCTCGTGGAGACACAATAAATTTGAAAAGTTATGAGCAAAAAAAAGTGCAACAAATTTGCCCAGCCCTGAAAGTAATCACTCTAAATTAGCTCTAAAATGGCCCATTTTGTAGCAAAAAGTTAGGCTACACCTGCACAGCTTGTAAACAAAAACAAGATGGGTGACCTGTGGTAAGAATAAGTTTCTAAGAACTGGGTTAGCATTTAATGTCAAAATTGTCAAGCATTGTCATAAAAATCTGCAGAATTAACCCTTTTTTGCCTACGCGTAGAAATTTCTACGTGCACTTTGAAGCAATTTTTTTGCACTTCATCTTAAGCATGTATATTAAGTATTATATGTCATTTTGTAGCTAAGAAACAGCTGAATCAAACAGTATATTCAGTTTTACCAAGTTATCTATTTATTGTTACAAAAATTGAATTTGAATAAGAGCGAAATCATCAAAAAATATGTCTTATTGTTGCACATGAAATTCTTTGAAACACTTGTCGTGTAGTCCGACATTGCACTTTTCACACATCCTACTGGCTCTACCCTTACAGACAGCACACACAAGCGCTGATTCAGAGGTGACAATCCAATGGTTGAGCCTATCGAATCGCACACTGTCGGTCACCCGCTTGGAGGTTACTTGCCTGTCCTGGGAGGATCTCCGTCCAGGGCCTGTTGCTGGATTTGCGTACATACGCAAGTAGGATGTGGCAACATTGCGACGAAACTCTAAATAATCACACTTCGGATTTTCTTTTCTCCACAACTGCCAGGCGTTGTGGACTGCTGTGTCGACCCCAAAGCAAAGCAGGACCACCACCACTTTTAGATCAATGGCAACGCGGTAGTTGTTGATGTTTTGATCCATTCTGTCGACTCCTCCCATGTATTGATTGTATTGATGGACTGTGTGTGGTTGATCAACTTCAATTCTCTTCTTTTCCTTGGCAGACCAGCGACTGGCTGAGTGCATTGGCTCCAATAAAAATGGACAGTACAAAGAAATAATAGTTTCAAGACAAAAAAGATAAAAATGGCCAAAAATGCAAATTTATCAATAATATCAGGTTTTTGACTTCATTTTCATAATAAAACTGATAATTTTACCTCTAAATACGACCTTTAGAAAAAATAAAAAAAAATTCAAAATTTTGAAATTTAATTCCGGCAAAAATGGGTTAAGGTTATGCCAGTTTATAAGTAAAAGACATGGACATTAAAATAGGCAAAAATTTTCTGACATATGACAAATGATCGAAAAATACCATTTCTTAACTATTTGACTATTTATATTCAAAAAGTTAAAACATAACTTTTCATTGTTTTAGTAACCTATGCGGTTTGAACACTAAAAATGTGGTAAGTAATTTTCTAGCCAAAAGCTTAAAAAGCAGTGTGAAAATTGAAATTTTAGGAGTATGTTGCTAAGGTACTTTTTTTAACCTGTAAATTGCCATTTTATTTATTTCCATTTTGTTTTTCAGGCTATCGACGACACAGTCAAAAACGTGAAAAGCCATATTTGAACATATAGGAGCTTAGATGATGCAGTCAAATCGATTGCTTTTCACAGGATTTAGGGTACATATTATTGTACCAATCAGTGTAATAGTTAATAAACGTGTAGACACAACCACTTTAATTAATAATAAAGAAACTTAGATAATGCTTTTTGCACATTGTTCTCTCATTAACACCCCAAAAGTTCGTTCCCGCCTAAGGTCCGACACTTTTTTAACCCAATTTATTTCAAATTTGGCTCTGCCCTGTTTCCGCCCAAATTGTTTCCGCCAAAAATCGTTATAGCCAACACAGTTACATTTTTAATTTTTTTGTGGTACCTACGTGTTGACTTGTTCACCCAAAATTGTCCTGGCTTTCACTGTAACTTAGCTTATCAATTAAATCTATAAATTTTATCTGTTACTACCACAAAAAAATTAAAGATGTAACCGTATTGGCTATAACGATTTTTGGCGGAAACAATTTGGGCGGAAACAGGGTAGAGCCTCAAATTTTTGCCAATTCTGTTTTGATAGTCTAGTCCCAAATATTGCAAAAATTCTGATTTTGGCTTTTAAAAGGCGAAAACTCTCATTAACATACACCTGTTTTGAACTTTGGTGTATGTTATTAAGAGTTTTTGCTTTTTAAATGCCAAAATAATTATCTTTTGCAAATCGGAATCCTTGCGATATTTGGGATTGAAATGTCAAAATAGAACTGGCAAGAGTTTGAAAAATTGGGTTAAAAAGTGTCGAACCCTAGGCGGGAACGAACTTTTGAGGCGTATGTTCATGAGAGAATTGACTGTGTCTGCACTCGAGGCATGTAATTTGTTATATTTTTCCAAAGAAGATGCTGCGTTGGGTCGAAAAATACAAAACGTCATTTTCATAAAATTTTTGCAAAACATCTGAAAATTTTAGGTAGACTAGAGTCTAGTCTAGACTAGAGATGACGACGATCGATTAATCGCAAATCGCACCAAAATTTGGCAAAAATAATCGCATTGCATAATCGCATGCATGTTTTCAAAATAATCACAAATCGCAATCACAATTTGAAAAATTGCACGATTAATCGCAAATTTTGCCATACTGAAGAATTTTACCAGCAAAATTAGTTTCAATGTAGTAATGCAGCCAATCAACTCTCGCTATACAGTCAACTCTCGCCATATAGTCAACTCTCGCTATACAGTCAACTCTCGCTATTCATATCAATTTTTTTCTTGTTGTTAAACACTCCTTTATGAAAATTGGTAGTATGCCAGCTTGCCAATATGATTGTGCGCCAATGCGATCGGGCGCCAATGTGACGCTGCTATCTCATATGATCTCATCAAATTCAATTAGGTATAATTAAGTTCGCGTCATTTTGTTGTTTGCGCCAAATGATTTGGCGCCATTTTCCCTTTTCCCGTGTTTCTTTTTTCACCATATTCCGGATGTAAATGTGCAGGGGTAGGATCATTGAGAATGCTCCTCCCCTTTGTGGGTGATTGGTTCTCCCAACGCCTATAAATAGGGAGCTTTGGGAGAGCTTGGGAGAGCCAAGCCACCCGGGTCCCTTCATTTTGATTGTAAACTATTGTGTATTGCTTTTATAAAGGCTATTTGCTAAAAACGTAGCTTTTTGCCACAAAAAACCATACAAAATTATCAGACAATTTGTCTTTGACCAAAGAGCCAAACATATTCCGATCAGCGGAATTAGTCCGCTTTCGTGACATGGTGCACTGACCCGATTCTATTCGGTCAGCTAATATTCAAGTTCCACATTCGGTAGAGGGCAAGTTGCGTATTTTCATAATTAATAATAATTCTGTAATTAATAATAATTAGTAATAATTAATTCAATAATTATAATAATAATCTCATAATTAATAATAATTAATAATATTTCAATAATAATAATAACATAATTAATAATAATTAATAATAATTATTAATAATTAATAATAATAATAATAATTCTGATCAACGGAAGTTTTAGCGATTAGAGATAGCTAGTGTCTCTGGGAAAAATTATTTAAATATTCCATCTGACGAGATTGTTACCTCACACCTACTCACCTAAATAATGTCAGGTGCTATCCGAAATGGCAATGGGCCTGCAAAGGGCAGTCTCACTTTAATTTGAATAAATTGGATAAAAATGAATTTCACTCACCAGCTACGAAAACCCTGAGAGCAAACTTATCTGAAACGAAAAACTTAATTATGAATCTAACAAAATGAAAATAATATCAAACAGCTAGAGTTGCTCAATGATAAATAGTTAGATCTAATTGAAGAACTCGGCAGCTCAAGAAAAAGACTGCTGAGTATACTAACACTACACAGCAAATGACTCATTCCTGAATGAAATTCAAAGAGGAATGGAAGCACTCAGCGTTTTGGACATGAAAATGTGTCCTTTTTGTCTTCCAACTTGAACTTCCCAGCCTGTTCTTGTTATTTTGACGATGGCACCGTACAGATCATCATCAGAAAAAGGTTCCTGTTGTTCCGCATGAGCAGCTTGCAAGACAGCAGTAAAGTGTAAGAGGTTCGATTCACCACAAGCGATGATCATAATGTGAAGCTCTTTAATCACTGCCAATCCAGTTCTGAAAACACAGAAAAAATTCAATCGGCGCATATAAAGACAAATAACTCACTCTTTTCATATAAGCAAGAAAATCGTGAATCCCTTGATAATCTTCGGCGTTCGTGAATTGTGAAGCTGGCAAGTGTTGAAAGTCGGTAAGAAAAAAGTATGCTCTGCGTACTAGTTCGCGTGGAAGAAGAGCAATAGACAGAATCATGACTCATTGTTGTAAGCTCGTTGAAGGGAAATATACTTGAAAAGACGTCGCATCATTTATTGATTCCAATGGAAATTGCACCCACGATGTTGCACAGCAGGCTTCACGTCTAAATAAGTTAGATAAGTAATAAACTGCCTAAAGACAACTATAATTTTAAACCTGCCTGAGAAGAAAAGCACTAGAGCCACCCTCATAGCAGCTGCAAAGTCAGAGATCACAATTGAAGGATGCCAATATTGCGCGGTTTCCTGTAGAATGATTCCATCAAGCTTCTAAATCAATTTCATGTAGGTAGCTTAACGTTTGTCAGTGAGAAATGCAACACACGCGGGAACGAAATGCCCGAATATAATCAAGAAATGATTGCCGAAAAATAGCTTGTCATTATAAATTAGGTCATTTTCTCGTACTTTTAATCTACCTTGGTAGTTCTTGCGAGTTCGGTGGCACGATGTTCGAGACTTCGCTTCTCCATGCCAATCGGATTGCCTGGATGATCATGACCCACACGGTTCTCTTTGATGTAGACAATGCCTTTTATCAAAATTCGTTTTGGACATCCTTCCTTCCATTTTTGGCATTGATATAATTGCTGCTTGTCATCCTGAGATCCGAAATGCTATCGAAAGGCGAAAGGAAATCCTTAATTTCTTATCTAAGCATAAAGAAACCATAAGAATGGACTAGACTCACCTTCATGGCAGAGACTCAAAGAACTGAGGCTCTGTATCTGGAAAGGCCAACGATTGCTGAATTTCATGGTCCTCAGCTTCTTCTTCATGACTTTCATTGTTTTGGAATTCTGCATCTCTTCTGCTTGCTAGAGGAATCGGCACTGTGATTTGTGTTTGCTCTGGGAAAATTTCATCACCACTGTCTTCGAAAGAGAACGACTCGAACATATCCATGGCGTTTGCTTCCTATAAAATGGTAAATGTTGATTGTGAAGACATTTGAGAAAAACAGCTTTTGGTTGAAACACAATTAGCTCAGCCTCGCAATTCAAAGAATTGATATCAATTCATTTTGTTGCCAGTCAAAAATGGCGCCAAATCATTTGTCACAAACATCAAAATGACAACAATTCAAATGGCGCCAATAGCATTTGGTGCAGAATCATATTGGCAAGCTGGCATACTACCGAAATTTGAATATTCGCGAATATTTGCAATATTCTCCCATATACTCGGACTTTTTTTATATTCGCGCTAATATCCCAACTGTAGTAGCAGCTAAAAGCAATCGCACCTGAAGTTTTTGCGATAATCGTTGCGATTAATCGCATTTGATTTTTTCAAATAATCGCAATCGCATCGGGTTAAGATTAAAATAATCGCAATCGCATATTCGCAAAAGGCCAAATCGTCATCACTAGTCTAGACCAGGCGAATTTCAAAAGATGCTTCAGAAATGTGAACTAAAAATGTAATGATAAATTTATTGGGTCATAGCTTGTTCAAGAGGCTGAAGTTGATGTTGGATTTTTTCGCATCGTGAACTTAAACACACTTTAATCCAACTTCGGTGTTTTGGTGTGAAAAAAGTATTGTGCCACTCAAATTAAAATTACAGTTGTACATAGAAAGCAATTGTTCTTTAAAATATAATGATTACAAATTTATAAACTATAAAAAGGATAATGGTGAAATAATTGAGCTTAAATTTTTCTTTGCGTTAACTGTAAAATATAGTTTAGTCAACTATAAAAAACTATACTATAAAATCAGAACTGTCAAAGGATTAACATCTAAATACGTCAACTGTCACCTAATTAACTTTACAACATATATTTCAACTCATACAGATTTCTCTATATAGTATTTGGATCGGGTGAGTCACACTTTTAATGGCGGCAATTGGGAGTGGTCCAAATATTTTTTTTGAGAAGAGTTTTTATCGTAAATATGGGTCGAGAAACGCGAATCCGTTGTCAGAAAAGTGTTTTGGTGATGAAAATTTTGAGTTTTCTAATAAAAGTTATGTTTTTTCGGTATTTTTCGATTTTAAAGGCCAGAAATAAAATCATAGAAGGCTCAAAAATTTTTGTTGTAGATTTTTTAGATCCGTCTCGATGTCAGCTTTCGTTTAAAAATGAGCGGCGAAAAATTCGCGTTTTTAAGAGGGGCGTTGACAAAAGTATGCAGGCCATTTTTCGAGAAAAATTTCATAGTTTTCAAAAATTTTGTTCTCAAATTCAAATTTTTCATTTTCATTCATTTGTCTTGGACGGAAAACTGTTGAGAGATCGAACCACAAGGTAAGTACCCGAGTAGGAAGGTTGGCATCCAGGAAGAGGGTAGCCAAGACGGGAGTATCCAAAGAAAGGTGATCAGGGGGTATGTGGTGGATTAATATTCATCAAACATTCCAAATACGATAGAGGCGCCGATAGGCGCCTGCTGTCCCTACTTTTATTGTATTTCTCTTTTACTTTTATATGAATTTGTCTTTTTTCTCACTGGAAATAACCTCTACATCTCTTTTGCAAACTAAAGATCAAAAATAATTATTTCTCAAATATCTTTTTACTAAAATACATTTTTTTTCAGTCATTTATTAACTTTACGGTTTTTTCTAAATTTTTCGGCAATAATTTGCTTTTAAGAAACCACCCGATTAATTGAAAAAAGTAATTGTAATGTTTTTTCCGAGTGATTTACCGAACTTTTTAAAATTGGCCGCAGCATCTGCAAAATATTTCCTTGAAAGAGTGGGAAACGAAGAACTAAACCGGAACGCAAAAACTGTTTTAACCAATTCTTTAATCACCTCAAGGACAACCCCTACAAATATAAAAAGAAAGAAAATCTACTAAATGGAAATATTTGTTCTCTTAAACACAAAATGGGCATGCTGCAATTCTGTATTCTCCACCTTTTAGTGATTGCAGTTGTTTATTGTAGCAGCATTACCAAACAAGAGGGAATTAAAAGCACTACATGCAACCACAATGGCAAGGACTACAAGGACGGCGAGGAATGGGTAAATTATATTTAAAATTTTTGAGAACAAACAAAAAGAAATTTCCGAGCAAAAACTTGGGCTAAAGTACATTATTTGGCCGGAGCCACTGATTTTTACTGTACACTTTCAACTTTACACTTTCACTATTTGGCCAGAGCCAAAAGTGCTTTTTTTTGAAGGTCTAAGTATTTTTAGGCCCTGACAACGATAAAAAAGGCTAAAAAAGTGTGGGAAGGACATTTTTGGAAAAAAACATACCGACTGCCTTAGTCTCCCTTTTGTGTTCGGTCATTTTTCGACTTGATCACCTCTGTTGAACCTATAAAGACAGAAAATGAACATAGTTTTGTTAACTGGGGCCGAACGCGTAAAGAAACTCTAGTATGCATTCTTTTTCATGCATCCAGAGTCCCTTTCGAGCATTTGTGTGTAAGATATGTAGGTAAGCGCATATCAAGCCCCCAACCCGCGAGGGGGCACAGGGGGATTGAGAGTCATAGATGCGCGCACTCAATTGGCTTAGACATGATTCCGAGCAAGACTCATGATCAAAATGCATGAAGAAGCTCTTTTTGCAAATATCTAGTGACCAAAACGGGGTTAAATAATAAAAATTACCAATAACCACAGGGAGACCAAGGCAGTCGAAAAATTTTTTTTTTTTGAAAAATGTCCTTCCCACACTTTTTTTGCTTTTTCTTTCGTTTTCAGGGCCTAAAACATACTTAGATCTTGAAAAAACGGACTTTTGGCTGTGGCTAAATAGTGTACTCCTGCTAAAACTTGTCATCGTAGGGACTTTGTATCTTTATAGTTTTGCGACAAAACTTTTTGAACAACCTTAAAACTTATGAAATATTGTTTTTGTTAGTTAGCTATGCTACAGTAAACAATTAATTGATAAATATTTACAATAATGTCGACTGTATTAAAGTTTGCACTTTTTCAAACTAACTATAAAACAGTTAATTGAAGTTGTAATAAACTATTTTACAGTTAATTAATGTTATAATAAACCATTTTACAGTTCAATAATCTCAGGATTTTTAGATTTTTTTCAGACAACATTACCAAATATTTTGAAAATAAAATCACATTTTGACTAGACTGAATTTCTAGAGTATAACTTTTGACAGTTAAACATTTTTTCTATTATTATCACATTCTTGTAGACAGTTAGAGATTCCTTCATACTTCGATGCAACGCTAAGCCTAACGGCTTTCTGTATGAAGAGGTTGTTGCTTGTGTATTATCAGATGGAACTCACTTAGCTCTAGACGGAACACAAAAACAGGTATTCAACAATTTATTTAACTTACAATTCCTCAATATCAAGAAAAATCAAGGAAGGACAAAAATGTGGACTTGCACCAAAATTCTAAAGGCAGTGGAGCTACTAAAGAGTGGAAAATGATTGGGACCAGCAATGGCACTGCAAAAACATCTCCTACAGTCACAAACATCTCTCCGGTTGCCCAAAATACATTTAGCAACCCAACAAGTGCTCAATCTTCTTGGAAGGGCCAAGGTGTGGACAACAAGCTCCAGGTTTTTGAATAAATAGTTTAATAAAGTTGTATGGTCTTTTCAGGAAGTCATTGGCAAGAGAAGTCATTTGAACTAGAGTGTAATGCCAACGGAGAAGCCAAATTGGTAGCCTGTCTACCCAAGACAGAGAAACTGCACAGAGTAACAGTCAGCGACTCACCTCAAAAGGAAGGCGACTACCTAATCCACTGCCAACAACATTCAGATGGTGTCATGAGTCTTAAGTGGGAATGGACTGGAAAAACAGCCAAGCAAAGCAAAAGACAATGATTTTAGTTGTTAAATTTAAATAGTTTTGTTTAAATAAAATAGTTTGAGCTCATTTACACTACAGTACCAATGACGATTGTTGTGAGTGTTGAAGTCAACGTGAGAGCTTTTGATATATTTGGGGTATTGACGTTTCAGCACAAAACGAAACTTATTTCGTTTTGTGCTGAAACGTCATATATTTTAAATATTATTGACGCCAATTCAAATTGTGTAATTTTTTGATGTTTTTATATTACATTGAGCATTATTGCAGTGATATTTTCAGTCTGTGTTTTTATTTGTAAAAATTGCCCTAGTGAATGGTCCTGAGTGCCTTCAGTGGTTTCCCCCCAGTAGAGTAAGGAGAGCGGAGTGATGCCCCTTCGGTAGTTTTAGCCCGGAGTAGTGCCTAGAGTTGTTACGCTTACGGCATGTGTGATACACACCTTGAGTCACATTAGCCACTTTCAGTGGTTTGCCCCCAGTATAAGAGAGTGGATATATTCCCGTAAGAGGCTTCCGGTTCCGAGGCAAGTATATGGAAGACTAAATGGTTCAATCAATCTTTCGCCCCTATACCTGACTAAATGGTTGGATAGGTCATTTTCACTGAACCTGGATAGACTAGATGGTTCGAAATGGGTCTGGTCATGTTCTGCTCAGAGACAGATTTACGAATGGCTTCTGAATGTCGTCTTTTGATTGCTGATGGCACCTTTTAAAAATTACACAATTTGAATTGGCGCCAATAATATTTAAATATATGATTTCAGCACAAAACGAAATAAGTTTCGTTTTGTGCTGAAACGTATACGCACCATATATTTGACTTTAAAGGACCATTGACGTTGATGACAACGGCAATTTCGTTTTTGAATTGGCGGAGGACAGCTGTTTTCTCCAAAAGTGTTGAAATGTTTTTCGAATTAATTTTTGATTGCATTTTGAATTAAATTAAACATCCAACGTTGCTTAAAAACGCCAGATCGGACGACGTATACGACTTCTCTTGAGGTGTATCTTATTGGTAAGGAAAAGGATATGCCTTGACTAATAATAAATGGAATTTTAATTGCAAATAAAAACATAATTTGAAAAAACATTTTCCGCATTTTCGGAAAAGGTGCCCCCCGCCAATTAAAAAAATTGATCGCCATTGTCATCAACGGCGATGGTCTTTTAAGCATTATTTAATAGTGGTCAAGATAAAAAAATTCTTGACATTCGCTTAGACTTTTATTTTCCCTTCGAAAATTAGAAGAAGGGCAATGAACTGTTTGAAAAGCTATAAAAATATTTTGAAAAGGAATACAATTATTGGCTCGACTATGATTCTTGATTGCCTTTTATGTTTGAAGACTGAAAACTATTGTTCGGATTTTGTTTGTTTACATTTTCAAAAAAGAACTAAACCGGTTTACGCAATGCCAATATACAGATATAGCTTAAAAAGACATGTTTGTCTTTTCTAAATGTTCAGAAGTGTTTTGGCTGAAAATAAAAAGCTGTTCAAGTTCCGGTTTTAAAGTGGCTTTCAGTTTCTATAGATGCTTCATGTTCTAAAAATTTGCCACAACTTTGTAAAAGAGACTCAGAGCATTAAAGTGACATTTAAAAATACATTCAAAAATTGCTGATTCTATGAAAATTATCGCAGATTCACGACTAATTAAAGAGGTAACCTCACAAGGAAACCGATCAAACTGTACGATTCAATCCAGAAATTCTGACAATGCCGTCTTGTAGAGCATAGTTAGAGAGAGACAACAGAGAGAAAAAATCAAATCTGGTGACTCGAGAAACATCAAACCGTGAACTGCCTTGGTCCACCCTGTGGATTCTTGAAAATATATTTGTTTGTAATTTACCCTCGATATGGTGACACTCCCAAAAGTTTGATCCTTATCAGGGTCCGACACTATTTTAAACCCATATGTTAAAAAATAAAGTGCCGGACCGAGTCGAAAATCAAACCTTTGAAGTGTCACTGTATAGAAGATCCATTGCAAAAATTATGTTTTTGAAATATTTACATTTAGCACAGCAACTTATTTATCACAACCAAAAATGCTCACCAAAACATTGAGACTCCGACAAGTGCTGTTCAACACCGTAGTGAATTACTCTTCTGACTAATTGACTTTTAACATTTTAATTTTGTATTCAATTATCTGTGAAATTTAAAGCGTATTCCCATTCTTTCAGTCTTTGCTTGCATCATCTCTTAACCTAATATTAGTTGAAATATTTTGAAATAAATTATTCTAGTTAAAATTCTCGAGTCTATTATAGCACAAAAAAGTGTGTCACCTATCTATGTTAAAAAGTGTGTAATACATTATTTTATAAAGCAAGCATTGCTATAGAAAACCTATTTAAAAATTTTTGAAATTCAAAACATCTGAAATTTTTATGTATTTCATCACTTTAGTTGGGTTTAAATAAGGGTTGTAAACAAAATCCTGCTCGTGAAAATGTTAGAGGAAAAAGCAGCTTTTAGAGCCCTTTTGTAGGAAATTGTGCTAATATTGAGCTAGAAAATTTTCTTCAAAGAGATTCTGACCCTATTAAAGAATCGGGCCCATTTTTGACCCCTGTTGATTTTTTGTGTGTTCTTTAGGCTTAGACAAAAGTAGACGAGCGTATGTTATGAGACACTTAAACGTGTTTCTCTTACACAGAGGAACCTTTTTGAGTCCGTCCTAGCATACGCTCGCCTACCCTTGCCTGAGCCTGAAGCCTACATAAAAATTTAAAAAAAACCAACAGGGGAGACCAAGGCAAAATATGGGCCAAGATTCTGCTCACTGAATTCCTCAACCCTAGTTCTAATTAAAAATGCAAGATTTAAGATTAGGATTCATAATTATCAAGAGTTTTTTATTTTACAAAAATATGATATTTGAAAAACAGCAATTTTTTTTAACCCCCCGCTTGATCCCCAAATATAAAAGCAAGTATCTGAGGAACTATGCTCTTTTCTTGACTGCGCTCTTCGGTGTGTGGTCCATTTTTGAAGGTAAAATTCAATACCTTTGGTATTAATCCTCTTCGCCTGTTAGGTACTGCAGTGGTTGTCGAATAATTATTTTCAACTGCTGCTTTTACAAAAAAAATAAACAAACATAGAAAAAATTAGTTTGGTTTCCATATCCTAAATTTATAATACTAACTTTATTAATGATTTTTTGATATTCAGATTTATTTTCCAGAACATTTTGTGTGTGCACACCTGTTAGTGGTCGATGTGCAAAAAAATCATCTTGTTTGACTGACTATTTTTTGAATGAATTTTTTAGCGTTTTGAATAAACTTTATTACTAGTGCAAAATTTTTGAATTACATTATTACATACAGTGTGTGTCAAAAAAAAGCCGACACTTTCGAAAAATTTTGTCAAGGGCTCCCGCACACCGTCTGAACTACAGATTTTTTCGGTGTAACCAAGGATGTTTAAATAACGGTTGTGAGGCCGGTTCCGAGTCCTCTCATTCTGCCGTAACCCTAGGTCTAGCTCTCTAAGCATGAGATTAACGTGGCTCGCTGCAAAGGGCTAACTCACTACGTGGTTGATTCCCATATTCGTATGCTCGCACTTGAAGCTGAACTTTTGACCTAGGGCTTCAACTGTCCATCCTGGTCACACCAAATTCAATAGGAATTCAACAGAACTTTCTAACAAGCTTTTTAGCAAGCAACAATCTGTAGAAAAATTCATAAAACAGTTAAAAATTAAATAAAAACAAACATTTTTTTAAATGTCCGCGTTTTTTTTTTTGACACACCCAGTACATTAATATTACATACATTAATTATTTGTATTAAACATTTCGATAAATGCGAAAATTAGGTGGTAGTAATGTGATGTCTGGAGCTGGAGGTGGAGCATCACCACTTTCGAAACCATTTTTGCGAAAATCCACATCTGATAAATTAGCAATCGGCTGGTACATTCCCATTCTTTCAGTCTTTGCTTGCATCATCTCTTAAACTAATATTAGTTGAAATATTTTGAAATAAATTATTCTAGTTAAAATTCTCGGAGTCTATTATAGCACAGCTTACAAAGTGTGTCACCTATCTATGTTAAAAAAGTGTGTAATACATTATTTTATAAAGCAAGCATTGCTATAGAAAATCTATTTAAAAAATTTTTTAATTGCATTTCTTCCTTGGATTTATGGTCTCCGCTGAGAAGCTTGTAGGCTACAGTAAAAATTCCTCCAACGAAGCTCATAATCACATTAATATATCTCCAAATTAGAAAAAGTTTTATGAATAGGTAAAAATCCAAATATGTTTTCACAGTTTCGTAGAATTAAGATCCCGCTAAAATAGGATAAATAAACATACTTTTATGGCAACTTTAAAAAAAAGAGAAAACGTTAATTTATAACACTATTTGTTATTCGAAAATCAAGAGATCGATCATATTTTTTCATAATTTCATAGACTAAAGAATACAACCATCTGAGGCTCATTATCATAATGATTATAAGTTGACTGTATTACAGTAAACCAATTTAAAGCTGACTATAGCACAGTTAACTGGTATTAGAAGATTAACATGCTAATAAGAAAGGAGTCTTTATGGGTTTTTATTTGTGGCAGTTTTTAAAAAGCACGAACCTGCGGGGCCGTAGCCAGGTGGATGACTGATGTATGCAAATCTTTAATTAAATAATTATCCCACAAATGAAAAATTAATTTAAAAATCTTACAAATATGGCTGATGACTAAACAGTTGTTTTATCATGTTTCGCCGTTAAAAATAAAAAAAATTACTTCTTGCGTGTGGAATTTCGTGTCGTTTTAGGTTGTTGTTGATGTGGCTGAGGTTGTTCTAGTCGCCTTGATTCTGGCTCAATCACTAAAATGTTCGAAAATGTATATTTTTCCAATCTTAACATTGATTTATTTTTAAGTTGAATCAGAAAGACTCAGGGAGACTCTAACCTTAATCTTCTCAAAAGTTTTATGATTATTAATACTGAAAATTATTCAACTAAGTTCACCTGGCTTAGGGGCAGCAAATCCAGCACAATTATTATCAACACAATTGACTGAGAGTGCATCAATGGCTTTAAGAGCTGACGGAAAACGAGAATCTGATTGTTGTGGTAAAGACTGAGAAAAAGGTAGAGACTGTCTAGAGCTGGCTCCATAAGACCTGGCACTAGGAGCTTTAGGAGGGGAGGGTGATAAGCTCTGAATACAAAAACTTTAGGCCGAAAACTGCAAAAAATGTTTTTGGTGTTACATATCAAAATCGTTTTTTTTAAAGAAAATGTATATACAGTTGCGGACAATTGTTAGAAAACGACAACAAATTTTTTAAACAAAGCAATTTTTTGCAAGGAAAAGTAATAATATCGCTAAATCTGAAAACACAGTCTTGTAGAGCTATTCAAGGGCTAAAATTCTATC
>JAMRYI010001588.1:0-18809 GCA_029231635.1 Ditylenchus weischeri
TGCCCGAATATAATCAAGAAATGATTGCCGAAAAATAGCTTGTCATTATAAATTAGGTCATTTTCTCGTACTTTTAATCTACCTTGGTAGTTCTTGCGAGTTCGGTGGCACGATGTTCGAGACTTCGCTTCTCCATGCCAATCGGATTGCCTGGATGATCATGACCACACGGTTCTCTTTGATGTAGACAATGCCTTTTATCAAAATTCGTTTTGGACATCCTTCCTTCCATTTTTGGCATTGATATAATTGCTGCTTGTCATCCTGAGATCCGAAATGCTATCGAAAGGCGAAAGGAAATCCTTAATTTCTTATCTAAGCATAAAGAAACCATAAGAATGGACTAGACTCACCTTCATGGCAGAGACTCAAAGAACTGAGGCTCTGTATCTGAAAGGCCAACGATTGCTGAATTTCATGGTCCTCAGCTTCTTCTTCATGACTTTCATTGTTTTGGAATTCTGCATCTCTTCTGCTTGCTAGAGGAATCGGCACTGTGATTTGTGTTTGCTCTGGGAAAATTTCATCACCACTGTCTTCGAAAGAGAACGACTCGAACATATCCATGGCGTTTGCTTCCTATAAAATGGTAAATGTTGATTGTGAAGACATTTGAGAAAAACAGCTTTTGGTTGAAACACAATTAGCTCAGCCTCGCAATTCAAAGAATTGATATCAATTCATTTTGTTGCCAGTCAAAAATGGCGCCAAATCATTTGTCACAAACATCAAAATGACAACAATTCAAATGGCGCCAATAGCATTTGGTGCAGAATCATATTGGCAAGCTGGCATACTACCGAAATTTGAATATTCGCGAATATTTGCAATATTCTCCCATATACTCGGACTTTTTTTATATTCGCGCTAATATCCCAACTGTAGTAGCAGCTAAAAGCAATCGCACCTGAAGTTTTTGCGATAATCGTTGCGATTAATCGCATTTGATTTTTTCAAATAATCGCAATCGCATCGGGTTAAGATTAAAATAATCGCAATCGCATATTCGCAAAAGGCCAAATCGTCATCACTAGTCTAGACCAGGCGAATTTCAAAAGATGCTTCAGAAATGTGAACTAAAAATGTAATGATAAATTTATTGGGTCATAGCTTGTTCAAGAGGCTGAAGTTGATGTTGGATTTTTTCGCATCGTGAACTTAAACACACTTTAATCCAACTTCGGTGTTTTGGTGTGAAAAAAGTATTGTGCCACTCAAATTAAAATTACAGTTGTACATAGAAAGCAATTGTTCTTTAAAATATAATGATTACAAATTTATAAACTATAAAAAGGATAATGGTGAAATAATTGAGCTTAAATTTTCTTTGCGTTAACTGTAAAATATAGTTTAGTCAACTATAAAAAACTATACTATAAAATCAGAACTGTCAAAGGATTAACATCTAAATACGTCAACTGTCACCTAATTAACTTTACAACATATATTTCAACTCATACAGATTTCTCTATATAGTATTTGGATCGGGTGAGTCACACTTTTAATGGCGGCAATTGGGAGTGGTCCAAATATTTTTTTTGAGAAGAGTTTTTATCGTAAATATGGGTCGAGAAACGCGAATCCGTTGTCAGAAAAGTGTTTTGGTGATGAAAATTTTGAGTTTTCTAATAAAAGTTATGTTTTTTCGGTATTTTTCGATTTTAAAGGCCAGAAATAAAATCATAGAAGGCTCAAAAATTTTTGTTGTAGATTTTTTTAGATCCGTCTCGATGTCAGCTTTCGTTTAAAAAAAATGAGCGGCGAAAAATTCGCGTTTTTAAGAGGGGCGTTGACAAAAGTATGCAGGCCATTTTTCGAGAAAAATTTCATAGTTTTCAAAAATTTTGTTCTCAAATTCAAATTTTTCATTTTCATTCATTTGTCTTGGACGGAAAACTGTTGAGAGATCGAACCACAAGGTAAGTACCCGAGTAGGAAGGTTGGCATCCAGGAAGAGGGTAGCCAAGACGGGAGTATCCAAAGAAAGGTGATCAGGGGGTATGTGGTGGATTAATATTCATCAAACATTCCAAATACGATAGAGGCGCCGATAGGCGCCTGCTGTCCCTACTTTTATTGTATTTCTCTTTTACTTTTATATGAATTTGTCTTTTTTCTCACTGGAAATAACCTCTACATCTCTTTTGCAAACTAAAGATCAAAAATAATTATTTCTCAAATATCTTTTTACTAAAATACATTTTTTTTCAGTCATTTATTAACTTTACGGTTTTTTCTAAATTTTTCGGCAATAATTTGCTTTTAAGAAACCACCTAATTGAAAAAGTAATTGTAATGTTTTTCCGTGATTTACCGAACTTTTAAAATTGGCCGCAGCATCTGCAAAATATTTCCTTGAAAGAGTGGGAAACGAAGAACTAAACCGGAACGCAAAAACTGTTTTAACCAATTCTTTAATCACCTCAAGGACAACCCCTACAAATATAAAAAGAAAGAAAATCTACTAAATGGAAATATTTGTTCTCTTAAACACAAAATGGGCATGCTGCAATTCTGTATTCTCCACCTTTTAGTGATTGCAGTTGTTTATTGTAGCAGCATTACCAAACAAGAGGAATTAAAGCACTACATGCAACCACAATGGCAAGGACTACAAGGACGGCGAGGAATGGGTAAATTATATTTAAAATTTTTGAGAACAAACAAAAAGAAATTTCCGAGCAAAAACTTGGGCTAAAGTACATTATTTGGCCGGAGCCACTGATTTTTACTGTACACTTTCAACTTTACACTTTCACTATTTGGCCAGAGCCAAAAGTGCGTTTTTTTGAAGGTCTAAGTATTTTTAGGCCCTGACAACGATAAAAAAGGCTAAAAAAGTGTGGGAAGGACATTTTTGGAAAAAAACATACCGACTGCCTTAGTCTCCCTTTTGTGTTCGGTCATTTTTCGACTTGATCACCTCTGTTGAACCTATAAAGACAGAAAATGAACATAGTTTTGTTAACTGGGGCCGAACGCGTAAAGAAACTCTAGTATGCATTCTTTTTCATGCATCCAGAGTCCCTTTCGAGCATTTGTGTGTAAGATATGTAGGTAAGCGCATATCAACTCTAAGCCCCCATGCCCCCGCGAGGGGGCACAGGGGGATTGAGAGTCATAGATGCGCGCACTCAATTGGCTTAGACATGATTCCGAGCAAGACTCATGATCAAAATGCATGAAGAAGCTCTTTTTGCAAATATCTAGTGACCAAAACGGGGTTAAATAATAAAATTACCAATAACCACAGGGAGACCAAGGCAGTCGAAAATTTTTTTTTTTTGAAAAATGTCCTTCCCACACTTTTGCTTTTTCTTTCGTTTTCAGGGCCTAAAACATACTTAGATCTTGAAAAAACGGACTTTTGGCTGTGGCTAAATAGTGTACTCCTGCTAAAACTTGTCATCGTAGGGACTTTGTATCTTTATAGTTTTGCGACAAAACTTTTTGAACAACCTTAAAACTTATGAAATATTGTTTTTGTTAGTTAGCTATGCTACAGTAAACAATTAATTGATAAATATTTACAATAATGTCGACTGTATTAAAGTTTGCACTTTTTCAAACTAACTATAAAACAGTTAATTGAAGTTGTAATAAACTATTTTACAGTTAATTAATGTTATAATAAACCATTTTACAGTTCAATAATCTCAGGATTTTTAGATTTTTTTCAGACAACATTACCAAATATTTTGAAAATAAAATCACATTTTGACTAGACTGAATTTCTAGAGTATAACTTTTGACAGTTAAACATTTTTTCTATTATTATCACATTCTTGTAGACAGTTAGAGATTCCTTCATACTTCGATGCAACGCTAAGCCTAACGGCTTTCTGTATGAAGAGGTTGTTGCTTGTGTATTATCAGATGGAACTCACTTAGCTCTAGACGGAACACAAAAACAGGTATTCAACAATTTATTTAACTTACAATTCCTCAATATCAAGAAAAATCAAGGAAGGACAAAATGTGTGGACTTGCACCAAAAATTCTAAAGGCAGTGGAGCTACTAAAGAGTGGAAAATGATTGGGACCAGCAATGGCACTGCAAAAACATCTCCTACAGTCACAAACATCTCTCCGGTTGCCCAAAATACATTTAGCAACCCAACAAGTGCTCAATCTTCTTGGAAGGGGCCAAGGTGTGGACAACAAGCTCCAGGTTTTTGAATAAATAGTTTAATAAAGTTGTATGGTCTTTTCAGGAAGTCATTGGCAAGAGAAGTCATTTGAACTAGAGTGTAATGCCAACGGAGAAGCCAAATTGGTAGCCTGTCTACCCAAGACAGAGAAACTGCACAGAGTAACAGTCAGCGACTCACCTCAAAAGGAAGGCGACTACCTAATCCACTGCCAACAACATTCAGATGGTGTCATGAGTCTTAAGTGGGAATGGACTGGAAAAACAGCCAAGCAAAGCAAAAGACAATGATTTTAGTTGTTAAATTTAAATAGTTTTGTTTAAATAAAATAGTTTGAGCTCATTTACACTACAGTACCAATGACGATTGTTGTGAGTGTTGAAGTCAACGTGAGAGCTTTTGATATATTTGGGGTATTGAAGTTTCAGCACAAAACGAAACTTATTTCGTTTTGTGCTGAAACGTCATATATTTTAAATATTATTGACGCCAATTCAAATTGTGTAATTTTTTGATGTTTTTATATTACATTGAGCATTATTGCAGTGATATTTTCAGTCTGTGTTTTTATTTGTAAAAATTGCCCTAGTGAATGGTCCTGAGTGCCTTCAGTGGTTTCCCCCCAGTAGAGTAAGGAGAGCGGAGTGATGCCCCTTCGGTAGTTTTAGCCCGGAGTAGTGCCTAGAGTTGTTACGCTTACGGCATGTGTGATACACACCTTGAGTCACATTAGCCACTTTCAGTGGTTTGCCCCCAGTATAAGAGAGTGGATATATTCCCGTAAGAGGCTTCCGGTTCCGAGGCAAGTATATGGAAGACTAAATGGTTCAATCAATCTTTCGCCCCTATACCTGACTAAATGGTTGGATAGGTCATTTTCACTGAACCTGGATAGACTAGATGGTTCGAAATGGGTCTGGTCATGTTCTGCTCAGAGACAGATTTACGAATGGCTTCTGAATGTCGTCTTTTGATTGCTGATGGCACCTTTAAAAATTACACAATTTGAATTGGCGCCAATAATATTTAAAATATATGACGTTTCAGCACAAAACGAAATAAGTTTCGTTTTGTGCTGAAACGTATACGCACCATATATTTGACTTTAAAGGACCATTGACGTTGATGACAACGGCAATTTCGAGTTTTTGAATTGGCGGAGGACAGCTGTTTTCTCCAAAAGTGTTGAAATGTTTTTCGAATTAATTTTTGATTGCATTTTGAATTAAATTAAACATCCAACGTTGCTTAAAAACGCCAGATCGGACGACGTATACGACTTCTCTTGAGGTGTATCTTATTGGTAAGGAAAAGGATATGCCTTGACTAATAATAAATGGAATTTTAATTGCAAATAAAAACATAATTTGAAAAAACATTTTCCGCATTTTCGGAAAAGGTGCCCCCCGCCAATTAAAAAAATTGATCGCCATTGTCATCAACGGCGATGGTCTTTTAAGCATTATTTAATAGTGGTCAAGATAAAAAAATTCTTGACATTCGCTTAGACTTTTATTTTCCCTTCGAAAATTAGAAGAAGGGCAATGAACTGTTTGAAAAGCTATAAAAATATTTTGAAAAGGAATACAATTATTGGCTCGACTATGATTCTTGATTGCCTTTTATGTTTGAAGACTGAAAACTATTGTTCGGATTTTGTTTGTTTACATTTTCAAAAAAGAACTAAACCGGTTTACGCAATGCCAATATACAGATATAGCTTAAAAAGACATGTTTGTCTTTTCTAAATGTTCAGAAGTGTTTCTTTTAGATCTTGTAAAAAATTTTGGCTGAAAATAAAAAGCTGTTCAAGTTCCGGTTTTAAAGTGGCTTTCAGTTTCTATAGATGCTTCATGTTCTAAAAATTTGCCACAACTTTGTAAAAGAGATTCAGAGCATTAAAGTGACATTTAAAAATACATTCAAAAATTGCTGATTCTATGAAAATTATCGCAGATTCACGACTAATTAAAGAGGTAACCTCACAAGGAAACCGATCAAACTGTACGATTCAATCCAGAAATTCTGACAATGCCGTCTTGTAGAGCATAGTTAGAGAGAGACAACAGAGAGAAAAAATCAAATCTGGTGACTCGAGAAACATCAAACCGTGAACTGCCTTGGTCCACCCTGTGGATTCTTGAAAATATATTTGTTTGTAATTTACCCTCGATATGGTGACACTCCCAAAAGTTTGATCCTTATCAGGGTCCGACACTATTTTAAACCCATATGTTAAAAAAATAAAAGTGCCGGACCGAGTCGAAAATCAAACCTTTGAAGTGTCACTGTATAGAAGATCCATTGCAAAAATTATGTTTTTGAAATATTTACATTTAGCACAGCAACTTATTTATCACAACCAAAAATGCTCACCAAAACATTGAGACTCCGACAAGTGCTGTTCAACACCGTAGTGAATTACTCTTCTGACTAATTGACTTTTAACATTTTAATTTTGTATTCAATTATCTGTGAAATTTAAAGCGTATTCCCATTCTTTCAGTCTTTGCTTGCATCATCTCTTAACCTAATATTAGTTGAAATATTTTGAAATAAATTATTCTAGTTAAAATTCTCGGAGTCTATTATAGCACAGCTTAAAAAGTGTGTCACCTATCTATGTTAAAAAAGTGTGTAATACATTATTTTATAAAGCAAGCATTGCTATAGAAAACCTATTTAAAAAATTTTTGAAATTCAAAACATCTGAAATTTTTATGTATTTCATCACTTTAGTTGGGTTTAAATAAGGGTTGTAAACAAAATCCTGCTCGTGAAAATGTTAGAGGAAAAAGCAGCTTTTAGAGCCCTTTTGTAGGAAATTGTGCTAATATTGAGCTAGAAAATTTTCTTCAAAGAGATTCTGACCCTATTAAAGAATCGGGCCCATTTTTGACCCCTGTTGATTTTTTGTGTGTTCTTTAGGCTTAGACAAAAGTAGACGAGCGTATGTTATGAGACACTTAAACGTGTTTCTCTTACACAGAGGAACCTTTTTGAGTCCGTCCTAGCATACGCTCGCCTACCCTTGCCTGAGCCTGAAGCCTACATAAAAATTTAAAAAAAACCAACAGGGGAGACCAAGGCAAAATATGGGCCAAGATTCTGCTCACTGAATTCCTCAACCCTAGTTCTAATTAAAAATGCAAGATTTAAGATTAGGATTCATAATTATCAAGAGTTTTTTATTTTACAAAAATATGATATTTGAAAAACAGCAATTTTTACCCCCCGCTTGATCCCCAAATATAAAAGCAAGTATCTGAGGAACTATGCTCTTTTCTTGACTGCGCTCTTCGGTGTGTGGTCCATTTTTGAAGGTAAAATTCAATACCTTTGGTATTAATCCTCTTCGCCTGTTAGGTACTGCAGTGGTTGTCGAATAATTATTTTCAACTGCTGCTTTTACAAAAAATAAACAAACATAGAAAAATTAGTTTGGTTTCCATATCCTAAATTTATAATACTAACTTTATTAATGATTTTTGATATTCAGATTTATTTTCCAGAACATTTTGTGTGCACACCTGTTAGTGGTCGATGTGCAAAAAATCATCTTGTTTGACTGACTATTTTTTGAATGAATTTTTTAGCGTTTTGAATAAACTTTATTACTAGTGCAAAATTTTTGAATTACATTATTACATACAGTGTGTGTCAAAAAAAAGCCGACACTTTCGAAAAATTTTGTCAAGGGCTCCCGCACACCGTCTGAACTACAGATTTTTTCGGTGTAACCAAGGATGTTTAAATAACGGTTGTGAGGCCGGTTCCGAGTCCTCTCATTCTGCCGTAACCCTAGGTCTAGCTCTCTAAGCATGAGATTAACGTGGCTCGCTGCAAAGGGCTAACTCACTACGTGGTTGATTCCCATATTCGTATGCTCGCACTTGAAGCTGAACTTTTGACCTAGGGCTTCAACTGTCCATCCTGGTCACACCAAATTCAATAGGAATTCAACAGAACTTTCTAACAAGCTTTTTAGCAAGCAACAATCTGTAGAAAAATTCATAAAACAGTTAAAAATTAAATAAAAACAAACATTTTTTCAAATGTCCGCGTTTTTTTTGACACACCCAGTACATTAATATTACATACATTAATTATTTGTATTAAACATTTCGATAAATGCGAAAATTAGGTGGTAGTAATGTGATGTCTGGAGCTGGAGGTGGAGCATCACCACTTTCGAAACCATTTTTGCGAAAATCCACATCTGATAAATTAGCAATCGGCTGGTACATTCCCATTCTTTCAGTCTTTGCTTGCATCATCTCTTAAACTAATATTAGTTGAAATATTTTGAAATAAATTATTCTAGTTAAAATTCTCGGAGTCTATTATAGCACAGCTTACAAAGTGTGTCACCTATCTATGTTAAAAAAGTGTGTAATACATTATTTTATAAAGCAAGCATTGCTATAGAAAATCTATTTAAAAAATTTTTTAATTGCATTTCTTCCTTGGATTTATGGTCTCCGCTGAGAAGCTTGTAGGCTACAGTAAAAATTCCTCCAACGAAGCTCATAATCACATTAATATATCTCAAATTAGAAAAAAAGTTTTATGAATAGGTAAAAATCCAAATATGTTTTCACAGTTTCGTAGAATTAAGATCCCGCTAAAATAGGATAAATAAACATACTTTTATGGCAACTTTGAAAAAAAAAAGAGAAAACGTTAATTTATAACACTATTTGTTATTCGAAAATCAAGAGATCGATCATATTTTTTCATAATTTCATAGACTAAAGAATACAACCATCTGAGGCTCATTATCATAATGATTATAAGTTGACTGTATTACAGTAAACCAATTTAAAGCTGACTATAGCACAGTTAACTGGTATTAGAAGATTAACATGCTAATAAGAAAGGAGTCTTTATGGGTTTTTATTTGTGGCAGTTTTTAAAAAGCACGAACCTGCGGGGCCGTAGCCAGGTGGATGACTGATGTATGCAAATCTTTAATTAAATAATTATCCCACAAATGAAAAATTAATTTAAAAATCTTACAAATATGGCTGATGACTAAACAGTTGTTTTATCATGTTTCGCCGTTAAAAATAAAAAAAATTACTTCTTGCGTGTGGAATTTCGTGTCGTTTTAGGTTGTTGTTGATGTGGCTGAGGTTGTTCTAGTCGCCTTGATTCTGGCTCAATCACTAAAATGTTCGAAAATGTATATTTTCCAATCTTAACATTGATTTATTTTTAAGTTGAATCAGAAAGACTCAGGGAGACTCTAACCTTAATCTTCTCAAAAGTTTTATGATTATTAATACTGAAAATTATTCAACTAAGTTCACCTGGCTTAGGGGCAGCAAATCCAGCACAATTATTATCAACACAATTGACTGAGAGTGCATCAATGGCTTTAAGAGCTGACGGAAAACGAGAATCTGATTGTTGTGGTAAAGACTGAGAAAAAGGTAGAGACTGTCTAGAGCTGGCTCCATAAGACCTGGCACTAGGAGCTTTAGGAGGGGAGGGTGATAAGCTCTGAATACAAAAACTTTAGGCCGAAAACTGCAAAAAATGTTTTTGGTGTTACATATCAAAATCGTTTTTTTTAAAGAAAATGTATATACAGTTGCGGACAATTGTTAGAAAACGACAACAAATTTTTTAAACAAAGCAATTTTTTGCAAGGAAAAGTAATAATATCGCTAAATCTGAAAACACAGTCTTGTAGAGCTATTCAAGGGCTAAAATTCTATCTAGAAGCATTTTACAAAGCCTTCATTTTTTTGAGCTGGCTTAAGCTCTTTTGAAAAGTGTTCTTATTTTTTGCCCGACAATTGATAGAAAACGACTGTTTTTGCTTGCGTTTGTCAGTGTTTAACGCTTTATTTCAACCATTTTACGTTATAGATGGCTCCTCCACGTTGCGATGAACGAATCGAAAAGCTTGTAGTGCGACTACACGACACCGATGAGAAGTGGAGCTTCGAGAAAATTGCTGCGCATGTGGGCATGTCAAAGTACGGCGTTTGGGCAGTTTATCAGCGAGTCAAGCATCCGAAGTTGCTCAAAACTGGTGGCAAACGACGTTCGACTGATGAGAGGTATCATTTGCAAATCTATTTGGAATAATTTTAGCAAAAAAATATAGGACTGACAGAAAGATTGCTCGCAAGTCAAGGCAGGATCCACATCTGACAGCGCCAGAAATTAGGGAAGAGCTCGGGTTGGAGGACATCAGTGTGCGGACTGTTCAACGTCGGCTTGAGAAGGTTTGCAAAATTAGTTGACTAATGTATTTAGTGTGTTTATTTGATATCTTCAGGCAGGTCTATTCGGTCGTCGGCCTGCAGAGAAGCCATGGATCAGTCCAAAGAATGTCAAGGAAAGGATGAAGTTCGCTAAGGAGCACAAGGACTGGACCGTCGATGATTGGAAGCGGGTGCTGTGGTCAGACGAGAGCAAGTTCAACTTCGTCGGGAATGATGCCAAAGGTGCCTCAACCGTCCGGGCCCAACTTGCGGCCCTTAATGTAAAAGGGGAACATGCCATCCCAACTTGCAGCCATCCCAATTTGCGGCCATCCCAACTTGCGACCATCACAACTTGCGGCACCTAACGTGTCGCCATTCCAACTTGCAACCATCCCAACTTGCGGTCCTTAACTTATGGCCATCCCAACTTGCGGTCCAACTTGTGGCCATCCCAACTTGCGGTCCTTAACTTGTAGCCATCCCAACTTGCGGCCCTTAACTTGCAGCCATCACAACTTGCGGCCCTTAACATGTGGCCATCCCAACTTGCGGCCCTTAACTTGCAGCCATCACAACTTGCGGCCCTTAACATGTGGCCATCCCAACTTGCGACCATCCCAACTTGCGACCATCACAACTTTCGGCACCTAACGTGTGGCCATTCCAACTTGCAACCATTCCAACTTGCGGTCCTTAACTTGTGGCCATCCCAACTTGCGGTCCTAACTAGCGGCCATCCCAACTTGCGGTCCTTAACTTGTGGCCATTCCAACTTGCAACCATTCCAACTTGCGGTCCTTAACTTGTGGCCATCCCAACTTGCGGTCCTTAACTTGCGGCCATCCCAACTTGCGGTCCTTAACTTGTGGCCATCCCAACTTGCGGTCCTTAACTAGCGGCCATCCCAACTTGCGGTCCTTAACTTGTGGCCATTCCAACTTGCAACCATTACAACTTACGACCCTTAACTTGCGGCCATCCCAACTTGCGACTACCACAACTTGCGGCCCTCAACTTGCGGCCATCCCAACTTCCGGCCCGCAACTTACGACCCAACTTGCGGCCATCCCAACTTGTCGACCATCACAACTTGCGGCCCCTAACTTGCGGCCATCCCAACTTCCGGCCCGTAACTTACGACCCTTAACTTGCTGTCATTCCAACTTGCGACCATCACAACTTGCGGCCCCTAACTTGCGGCCATCCCAACTTTCGGCCCGTAACTTACGACCCTTAACTTGCGGCCATCCCAACTTGCGACCATCACAACTTGCGGCCCCTAACTTGCGACCCTTAAATTGTGGCCATCCCAACTTCCGGCTCCTAACTTACGGCCGCAAGTTAAGTGACATGACATTATATTGGCAGACATTATATTTTCTTGAAAAACAGTCATTGGCTTACTGGTTCAATACACCCGTACTGATGCCATAACAAATAGTTCATGACTGTTCTTTAAGAAAATATAAGGTCTGCTACTACCACGATTCAAACCTGTAACCTCAAAAATTTTGAAGGTGAATTTACGCCGCCCCTACATTTGGTAATTATTATTACCATATCTATTCGGGTGTAAACATAACTGGTGCATAGATTAAACCTGATAAATTTGTCTATATGACTGTTGATCTCTTTGGCCACCATTGATATTAGCAGCCCATCCTTCATTGTTGCCATCTTCACTAGGCTCAGGGGTGAAAGAAGAAGGTGGATCCGACACTGACCAACCGTTTCTATTATTTGCCAAAGATGTGCCGGGTGGCAGCTGGGAAGGAGATAATGAAGATGCGCCTAAACCACTGTTACTAAAGATTAGATGTTGAAAAAGTCAAAAAGTTTTCTAAAACTGTCATAAAAACATTTTATTCCCTAACATGCATCAGAAGTTAGTAAAATGCAATTTAGGAAATGCAACATATACTGCACTCCAGCCAGACTTTGACTTAAATGTGTCAGTTTAAATGTCATCTCACTGTCAGTAACATTTTGGCATTACATCTTAAAAGCCATTACACACATTCACTGCTAAGTGAAAATAAAAAAAAGAAAGAAGAAAATTTAAAAAAAAAGAGAGAAAAGAAGAGAAAAGGAAAAGAAAATATGAGACTGACAGTGACACTGACGTCAGCATGACACTTAAACTGACACTGACATTGAAAACTGACACTGACAATTCAAATTTTCAAACTCGTACTGACACTGACGTCAGTGTCACTTTTCAAATATCAGTGTCAGTGTAACTGTCAGTGTCAGTTTAAATTGTCAGCTGATATCAGTGTTAGATGTCACTGTAATTTTCAAATACACTGGCAATAAGTAATGAAAAACATAATGTTAGGTACCCGCCTTTTGCGAATTTGAAATTGCCCGTGTAATATGCCCCTTTGAGTGATCAATACGATCAAGTGAACAATACCACTTACTATCCTGGCTGAAGTCCCAAGAGTTAGACGCGACAGGTGTCTCTGAAGCACTTTGCAATGTGGTTTGTAGTGAGGGCCAGTTACTGTCCAGTGTTGCAGGTGGAACCTGTTCAGGTCGTTGGCTAGGAGGCATAGCTCCAGTTAACTGTTGATGATGCCACTCTTCAGGTGCTACTTGAGTGGGGTCAGCAAACAACGGTTGCCTTGGCTGATCTCTAGCGTCAGTCAAAGCTGGAGGTAACAAAGGAGAGGCTGATGGAGGTGCTCCTTGTATATGGCTCTGAAAAGCTGTAGAAACACCCATTCCATTGCTTGTGATCTCTCCAGTGCTGGATGAGGGAAATCCAAAACCGCTAGACGAAACAGGGGGCTGGTTGGAGTTTCGAATCGGAGGAGGCGAGGGAGACTTGTTTATGACAGGAGATATTGAAGATAAGCCTGAGTAAGGGTTGCGATAGGTGCCGCACTCGCTCACGTCTGAAACGCGGTTAAAATGAATTTTATACATTTGTGATTTAAGAATCTTACGAATGCAACTTCCGTCGTGTGCCCTTACAAACCCTGAACTTGGTTGTCTACGTGTTTTAGCAAAATCTTCGACATTAATAAGGTTATTAAATAAACAAATGCTGAAAAAAAATTTTTCTAAAAAATTATTCAAAGGGGTCTCAAGTTTGATCTTAGCTTGATTTTATCTATTAAAACAATTCGAGTTTTTAAAAAAAAACTATACATAAAAAATAAACTAAAAAAATGACTATAAAATTTAGGTAAAGTCAATATGTGTAAAAACTCACCACTTCTAGACCTGCATTCACATCTTAAAAACATGTTATTATTTTTGAGGCATAATAAAAGACACAGTTTTTGAAGCTGCGTTTTTTAAACAAATTAAAGATGAAAACAAACCTAGCTGGTCGACAATCTTTTTTACAATTCCCCTGAATTTTAATTTTTTATGAGAAAGTATTATTGTAAGAGTTACAATAACGGGCTCTTTGCAGGTTCCTTCGCACGAGCCACACTAAAAATAATAAACGAAAATATGTTTTAAAAATAGGCAATACTTTTTTCGTACCAAATTTACACTCTTTGTACGTACAAAGGTACATGTACGTCATTTTTCTTTTGCTAAAAAATTATTCATACTTTTACTTTTTCGTTATCCTTTTTTTTAAGATCAAAAAAGTATTGCCCTTAAAAAATACAAATACATGTTTAAAGTTTTTATTCGTTCAAATATACAACATGCCGAACATTTTTCGTTTACTCCGAAACGGATCGAAAATTTTTTTACCAGCTAAGCTTTGAGCAACGAAAACACATTTCTTTAAAAAGAAAACAGTTAGTTTTTTTTAAATTTCAAAACTTATAGTAAACTGATTTCGTAACGGTTTCACAGTTTACATATTCAAAAGTTAAGTGTCTCACAGTTAAAATATTTCAAAGTTAACTATTTTTTGGTTAACATGAATTGATAGCACGTTATTTTTCAACCGTTAGGTCGTTTTCGAAGAACAATTAGGTTTTAATTCCTTTAAATTCATCATTGAATTCAGGATTCGTTATCATTAATTAGCATAATGTATACACAGTAATATTTTGAGTGATTTCAAACTAATCCGAAGCAATAAAAATGTGACTTTAAATTATCGAAATATTATCGAAAAGCATTGATATAAAAGGTGAAAGAGTAAAAACAGCTTACATACATAAATGTAAACTTCATTGTCTAAATTAGATTTTTTTCTTACGTTGTTATTCATATTTGCTTACTTTGACAGTCTTTTTGACTTCTGTCAGCTCGAACATTGACTAACAATAGTAGTATAGTTTTAAGCCAAAATATTCGAGTCAAGTTAGTCATTGTGTCTGCAATTCAAAGTATTTAAAAATGAAAAATCTCTAAAGCATTTAGGATGAGCCATTTAAAAGTATCAAGGTCTGTGAAATTACAGAAACACAAGCGCATTGTGTCGGCTTATTCAACTGCAAACCATGCATGTTTCAAACAGCTTAGTGATCCCCATCCTCTCCACAAATCTGTTTACTTAATTCGAGTGGGAACATATGCATCACAAGAGATGCTCCACTTTTCCATGTAGCAAGAAAAGTTTTCTATCTGTTATAATAACACACTATTATACTTTTTTATTAGTCTTCTTTGAATCTTAAATGTTTGTTTAAGATTCCAGATTTTTTTTGATCATAAAACTATATTTTTTGAGTGTAGCTAAGATAAACAAAGGTTATATAATGCTTTTTAGCTATTAATTAAAAAAGAAATATTTCTTTTAAAAACTATTGTGACAAACAAAACACAAAAATTTGATCAGCGTCAACAAAAATAAAATTTTTATTCACCAATTACCTTTTTACCTTCAAAAACAAACTTGAGGTACAAGATAACTTCTTGTATAGGAAGAGGCAATTCGAAAAAATGCAATGACGACAAAATGTGATGAAAAAGTAGAAAATAATCAAAACACTCGAGGCAAATGGAAAGAAAAAGCAATTAAATTTGTTTTTGAATTGAACATTTTCTTAATCACAACAATAATGTAAACTTCATTGTCTAAATTAGATTTTTTTCTTACGTTGTTATTCATATTTGCTTACTTTGACAGTCTTTTTGACTTCTGTCAGCTCGAACATTGACTAACAATAGTAGTATAGTTTTAAGCCAAAATATTCGAGTCAAGTTAGTCATTGTGTCTGCAATTCAAAGTATTTAAAAATGAAAAATCTCTAAAGCATTTAGGATGAGCCATTTAAAAGTATCAAGGTCTGTGAAATTACAGAAACACAAGCGCATTGTGTCGGCTTATTCAACTGCAAACCATGCATGTTTCAAACAGCTTAGTGATCCCCATCCTCTCCACAAATCTGTTTACTTAATTCGACTTTAAGTCCAAAATTTAATAAATTGAACTTTTGATTGAACTTTTTTGATTGAACTTTTCAAAAATTGCTCATAAAAAAACATGTGTGACAAGGTAGTCCGGATAACCGACAAGAACCCCTTTATCTTACGACTGATATTTAAAAATTAGCATATTTTTCATGGCCATAAAATTATAAAAATTTACTTGTCTGTAACTGAATATAATATAACAGATGAATATAACTGAATATAATAAAATAATCTGTTTACTACCATTCACCTACTATGAAATCGGTTAGGAAAACTATAAGGTTATGGATCAAAAAACTCAGAGGGTGAATGCACCGCCCTGTTAACAACACACAGTTCCAGTCAACCCTCGATTTAATGATACCCCCGATTTAAAGATACTTTTTTCGTACCGCTCTAATAAAATGAACGATCGATTTAACGATAATCTCTCGATTTTACGATACTTTTTTCTCCATAGCTCTAAATGATGCTATCATTTAACGTACAATCAAACCTTTGCATAGTGTTTACCCAAAAATGTGGTTTTCGCCTAGGGTCTGACACTTTTTTACTTAAATTTTCAAAATTTACCACCCGTATTTTTCCTGGTCATACAGTCTGGTCCTAAATATCGCAAGGATTTTATTTTCGCTGATCGTCTTTCAGAAACCCAACATTTTTTGCTCTGTAAAAGAGAACACCTTTTTATAGAGAAACCTTTGTTGACAATGAGGATATACTTTGCAGAAGTTTTTAGACTGTGTCTTTTTTCTTTAATTAAAAATGAGCATTCCAAAAACCTAACTAACTTCTTCTGGTCTAACAGTCAAACATCTTATATAGTATTTGGCATGTGTGGGTGGGTGGGTGGGTAACGCTTTTTCACTTCGAAGGCCAGAACGGGTCGTAGATAGCGAAATCACTTTTGTCGCTAATACCATCGTGTTCCCCAGAATGTCAGCTTTCGTTGAACAGGCGAAAAAAATGAGTTCTAATAGAGGATATAACTATTTTTATGAATGAAGTCATAGCCCCTCATTGAAATTTCGAAATACTATAGAGGCGCCGATAGGCGCCTGTGGTCCCTTGTATTTTAATAATAACGATACATTATTTTCGTTATATTGAAGAAATACGGTCTATAATCTAACAATCAAACACATTTTGCTTTCTTGAATTGTTGTGGGTGCAAACAGCATAATATCTGATAGGTATGTCTAAGTTTTTAGAGGCTGTCTGACGAAACTCTCGATTTAATGTTATCTAGAAAATTTTCAGGTTTAGAACCTCGATATAACGATACCTCGATTTAACGATACTTTTTCTCGGTCCCCAGGGGTATCGTTAAATCGAAGTTTGACTGTAGTTGATAAAACTTCTAAAACTCCTAAGCCTAAGCGAATCTACATCTCTAATTAAAACGACACCCACGAAAGGACTTATAATTTTTTTATTTTTTAATTATAATTATAATTATATAGAATAATCAAAAAAGTATAAAAAGTGCGTTACCGTATTTTCTCTAATACACCGACCGGTCGGTTTTTTTTCAACCTCCCTCTGGAGGTCGGCTTATTAGAGTCAAACTGAGATTTTTGTGGATTTAACCAAAATCCAAAAAGTATACCGTGTGTTCTTCTTCCTCGTAAACCTGTTCGTGGATTTGTTAATCGTAGATAACCTGGAAAGGATCTCTCCAGATTTTGCGTGAGAAGGGATTACTTGGGATAAAAGTTTGTTAATTGAGGATTACTTCACACGTGTGATTGGACAATTACTGTTCGGTAAGCAACTTATCATTTAGGCTTCTTTACTTTGTCAATTTGTCATCTCCGACGTGACGAAGAAGAAACGGAAGTGGTGCGCTGGCACTCTACCAGAGATGGATAATCGAAGTCTGGGGAAGCATATCAAAAAAGCTCATTGTCAGCTTGTTCAAGGCATATAGAAATAAACAGTGCAATATATGGAAGCGAGAATGGTGCAGTTTACTACTGCTTTACCTGATTCAAGCCTAAAAACGCCTTTCTAAGGGGTCAATTTAAGCTGCTGATTTGTTCTGAGAAAAAAATTTGGAGCAAGAAGAAGAAAGTTTCAAGTATGATGATAATATTTCGTTAAAATATTAGATTTTTTGTCTAAGCTATAAATCTAAAAATAGAACGACATTCTCTATTAGAATAAATACGGTATCTTAGTCAAATTTAAAAACTAAATTTGAAAAAAAACAATAGAGACACCTAAGCAAAAAACGCACGCATTTCTTTACAATAGCTTTTAAATTTTTATCAACTACAGTCAAACTTCGATTTAACGATACCCCTGGGGACCGAGAAAAAGTATCGTTAAATCGAGGTATCGTTATATCGAGGTTCTAAACCTGAAAATTTTCTAGATAACATTAAATCGAGAGTTTCGTCAGACAGCCTCTAAAAACTTAGACATACCTATCAGATATTATGCTGTTTGCACCCACAACAATTCAAGAAAGCAAAATGTGTTTGATTGTTAGATTATAGACCGTATTTCTTCAATATAACGAAAATAATGTATCGTTATTATTAAAATATGTTTGACTGTTAGACCAGAAGAAGTTAGTTAGGTTTTTGGAATGCTCATTTTTAATTAAAGAAAAAAGACACAGTCTAAAAACTTCTGCAAAGTATACCCTCATTGTCAACAAAGGTTTCTCTAGGGATGCATATTCATGTTGTCATATGTTTCCTTGTATTTTCTTCGAGATTTACAATCGATGGGTTCACCCTCAAGTGACTGGCTAACACTGACCATGAACTCTATGTGGCGGAAAATAAACAGCCTGGCGTCGGCAGGTACTTTGCGCTGTGGATCCTCCACGAACCAAGCTGGACGTTGCATGGCCGAGGACGGCGATCCACACACTGGTGGACCAGCTCTAGTAGCCACCCTTTTCGGCATGGTGCCCTAATTTAAATGGTGGAAATGTACTGTGCAGCGATCAAGAAAGTGGCTGATACAAGCACCGTCACCTTGGGACAGTAAATTATTCTCAGAGCCTAAGATAACTGGACTAATTTAGAGATGATAGTCTTATAGGGCTGCGACCTCCAGATTGTCGAGCATAGCTAGAATTTTCAGG
>JAMRYI010000490.1:0-124616 GCA_029231635.1 Ditylenchus weischeri
AGTATGACGACACGTCGTCATTTGCCGGTAATCTCGCCAAATACTTATTCATCAAACAATGCCGTTTACGTAACATGTAATACTTTTCATAGATTTCAGTATATTTCATGGTATAAGATTTACATAGCGATCCATTCCTAGAATGCTTCAATTGTGTGTACAGGTATATATGCACTCTGAAGACTTTGAGAACACATACGATTTCGAAGGAGCTGTTTCAGACAGCGGTGAAGAAAGCGATGAGTCAGACGAAGAAGCTGCTGGCTTTCCAGAGCATCGAAGCCCAACTCCTCGTAGCATTCCTTTCGCTGTCGGTGATCAAGTCAAGGTCCCGTGGGGGAAAGGAAAAGTGCCAAAGATGTACGACGCTGTAGTGATTGCTGCAACTGCAAATGATGATTCTGCCAGCGATCAAATATGCGTGCAATTCCAAGACAATACTTATGAATTCTATAACGCTGACAAACCAGAAGATACTAAATAACAAATGCTAATTCTTTGTATTATTTCTCGTTCGCCTCTTTCTTGTTAATAAAGATAATTATATTTGTAGTATATATATCTTTCTATGTATTACCACAATACAAAGTTGATGATGAGTCTATATACACTAAGGATATCATATGCTACACATGAGTGGGGGTGCTACACTTGATGGGGTGTATACTACCGAGTGGGGGTGTGCGCGGTGAGGGTGTATCTCTGAGCGAAGTTGTATATACATTTTAGCTCGAGTGCACTGGAGAATCATATTTTCGTCGTTGAGTACATCTGAGAAATCGGAAACGAAGGAAAATTGCTTCTGACGCGCCCGAGAAAACTACAAGACGGCACTACGGTTTGCGATCCCATATTGTCGTACTTCCTGTCGGTACACTGAAAATATTTTATCAAAATCACTCTGTCTTCCGTAATATTCTTTTTGCCAATGTGTTTGTGCTCCGATGTGTTCAGATGGCTTTACTTACAGCCAGCGCGTAGGCAGTAAATGAATGGCAGTAACTGAGCTCATCAGAGATTCTAACAAATGCTATACATGGTCAATCTTAACAACTGGAACGAATGAATGGGGCTAGCATTGTCTACTACATGTGCACCGAATGCGACGTGATGCGAAAGAAGTGAAAGAAACAGGCCTTAGCTCTAGATGACTACCCGTTGCCTACGATGAAAGCAGACGGTATTGCTGATGTATGGATTGAAATAGAGCCGAACCATCTTCATTTGGCTAAAATGTAGTATACACCCCCACTCAAAGTGTAGTATACACCCCACTCAAGTGTAGTATACACCCTCAAGTGTAGTATACACCACTCCAAGTGTAGTACACCCCACTCAAGTGTAGTATATATATATCCTTAGTGTATATAGACTAATCATCAACTTTTGTATTTGTGGTAATACATAGAAAGATACAGTATACTACAAATATAATTATCTTTATTAACAAGAAATAGGCGAACGAGAAATAATACAAAGAAATTATGCTTATTTGCTATTTCGGAGTATCTTCTGGAATTTGTCCGCTTATAGAATGCATAAGTATTGTGAATTGCACGCATATTTGATCGCTGGCAGAATCATCATTTGCAGTTGCAGCAATCACTACAGCGTCGTACATCTTTGGCACTTTTCCTTTCCCCACGGGACCTTGACTTGATCACCGACAGCGAAGTGCTACGAGAGTTGGGCTTCGATGCTCTGGAAAGCCAGCAGCTTCTTCGTCTGACTCATCGCTTTCTTCACCGCTGTCAAACAGCTCTTCGAAATCGTATGTGTTCTCAAAGTCTTCAGAGTGCATATATACCTGTACACACAATTGAAGCATCTTCAGGAATGGATCGCTATAAAAATTTATACCATGAAAATTCTCGAAATCTATGAAAAGTATTACATGTTACGTAAACGGCATTGTTTGATGAATAAGTATTTGGCGAGATTACCCGGCAAATGACGACGTGTCGTCATACTACACTTCAGTGGGTGGTGTATACTACACTTGAGTGGGGGTGTGCTACACTTGAGTGGGGTGTATACTGCACTTGGTGGGGAGTGTATACTACACTTGAGTGGGGGTGTATACTACACTTGAGTGGGGGGTGTATACTACATTTTAGCCAAATGAAGATGGTTCGGCTCTATTTCAATCCATACATCAGCAATACCGTCTGCTTTCATCGTAGGCAACGGGTAGTCATCTAGAGCTAAGGCCTGTTTCTTTCACTTCTTTCGCATCACGTCGCATTCGGTGCACATGTAGTAGACAATTCTAGCCCCATTCACATTCGTTCCAGTTGTTAAGATTGACCATGTATAGCATTTGTTAGAATCTCTGATGAGCTCAGTTACTGCCATTCATTTACTGCCTACGCGCTGGCTGTAAGTAAAGCCATCTGAACACATCGGAGCACAAACACATTGGCAAAAAGAATATTACGGAAGACAGAGTGATTTTCGAAAAATAAATAAAATTCGTCGGCAGTTGGGGTCGTCGGCAGTTCGGCGTCGGCATTTGTGGTCGTCGGCAGTTGGGCATCGGCAGTTGGGGTCGTCGGCAGTTGTCCTTTTACCAAAATTTTAACAATTTTCGCGTTTACTTCTAAAATTATGAAGGCAGCTGCTGACAAAATTGGGGCTATGCTTCTTCTCGTGTTCGCCGACTCTTTTGTCGGCTTGTTGACATTCACCCCGCTGTTTCTGCACTTCCTGACCAATTGTTTTGTGTCAAATACTTACTACAATTCTGAATCTCAAGTGAGTAATTAAAACTTTCAGTAATTTCTGAAAGCTGTGAGGTGTATTGTGGGAACTGTAAACCATACTTTCAGCTATTCACTTCGTTCCATTACAATTTCTCTATGCATAAACAAGCTCTCAGGTTCAGATCGAATGATGTGGTGGATTAGGATGTTGTATTGCAGAAAAAGAAGATGATTTTCCCGATGGCTACTCGCTTTGTGGGCTCACATCCTTTGCTGCTGTTGCTTGATAATCGCTTGTACTCCAATCAAGATGCATTCACCCTGTTGATAAAGAATGTGAACATACCCGAGGGCTATAAATAATTCTTATTTTGCTAGGATCATGTATACTGTTGTTAATTGAGTTTTTAAGTGTGAATAAATGTAACGAATGCGAAAAGACTGGTTGACGAACTATTTCGATCAGGCGAAATGACCATCGTTGAAATGGCCCTTACCATAATTTTTTCCTAATGTGTAGACAGGTTTTGACTGACGCACTAGTTACAGACGCACTAAATACGACGCACTAAATACGCATAACCAATTAAAAAGCAAAAATGTACTTGGTTATTGTTCGCCATGCTCTACAAATGCAAAGATTTATTAAAATGAACAAATTAAGCCGAGCAAAAAGGTTACGTTGACATTTTTATTTTGGTAATGACAACAACGTTTAACAACCTGGCGACTACGATTTTTCATTCGTTTGGGACTCGTCCCCTTCTGTGATTGCTTCCATCGTTTGATAATTCTCTACCTTCATGTCATTTAGCCCCAATTCTTCATTTTGTTCAAAAGAACGTTTGTAAAACTCTTTCTTCAATCTATTGTCATCCATCGGTGCATTAAGACTCTAAAAATAAGCTTTTCGGAACTAAGTTTTCAGAAAGAAAAGCATTCTCATAAATAGCTCACCATAAGATAACTGTTTCCGGCTGGATCGTCAAGAACAAGGGTGCATTTACGTTTGATAACCAACACTTCATCCATTCCTTCTAATATTTTCGTCAACTTCTGCCTCTCCGCACTAGTTGCGCTGTCACCCAGAAAGAATGCACACTGGTCACGGAGCTGATCTTTAATCGCATTTAGAAGGCCCTCAACTGTTGTAAATCGTCCGCAAAGAGCACCAGGTCCCATCTCAATGTCGAATTCTGGTAGATATAGAGCACACGTGTCGGACTTGAGCACATCACGAGCCAAATCGATTTCCTGAATAACCCTTTTGGCTACTTTAATTTGACAAAGTAAAATTATTCACCTCTTCAATTTTCAAAGAAAGTCGACACCCCAGATCCTTAGTTTCCCCACCGCTTTTCACATCATTAGACTTATAGCCGCAACTTTCGCAGTGAGTGCAGATAATGATGACAGTCTGGAAGAATGGGATATCTGAAAAAACTTATGCAGAAAAAATCAAACATCGAGAAATTTGAAAAAAAATTACCGGTAGGCTTCATAAGGGTGTCCACCGGCGCTCCACACGATTGACAACTTCCGGGAAAGTGCATTATCTCATTTTTGCAATCTTCATAAGATTTCCACTCTTCTTCTTGTGAATTTGTGTCAGCCGTTTTCTCTTGTGCATCATCAGCGGCAAAACCAAGCAACTTTTCTTCGTCCAAAGACCGGCAATAGTGACTTGTGATGCATCTCGGGTCGACATGCAAAGGATCTGGATTCTGGATAAAGCAATTTCCCGATGGGTCTTTGAGCTTCTGAATATATAACCAATATAGAGATTTATGAATTTAGCGACAGTAGGAAGGATTGTTTCCTACCAGTGTCCACGGTTGTTTCACCTCCAGCAAGCTGTTGAGATGAATGAGGAACGCATCTAATTTTTCCGCCATTTCTGGCAGCTTTTCTTTCCGCTCTTTCTGGTCTTGCTTCAATCCGATGCATACACGGTTCACGATTCCTTCAACAGTACTCACTTCTAAACAGAGTATGGGCCTAAGTACTTTAAACCTTCTTATTATTCCTACCTCCTGGTTGAGACTTGGAGGGTATTGTAAGCTCAACTTCGGGAATTTCAATGGATGCATACTCTGACTTGACAACTGTTCTGTTTAGATCACTGAATGTAAAAAAAATAAATGCTCTTCCCCAATAAAGTACAGGGTGACACAACTTTTTTTTTACCTTTTGTTTTAGTCATAACTTGTTGTGATTGCAACCTTTTTAATACAACTAAATATTCGTTGGTAAGCCCTTGATTTACCATTTCGTTAAAAAAAAGAGTGGCTCTTTATCTCAAAAATGAGCGAAGTTATGCCTAGTTTAACTCATCGACGGAATTTCATGATTTTAGATGCCGTATACCAAGTATATTAAAGAGGACATAAAGAGCCACTCTTTTTTTAAACGAAATGGCAAATCAAGGGCTTTTCAACGAATATATAGTTGTATTGAAAAGGTTGCAATCACAACGAGTTATGACGAAAACAAAAGGTAAAAAAAGTTGTGTCACCCTGTATATAGGTTTACCCAGTATTCTGCACAGACAATACAATCTCTGTACCAAATTCCTCAAATTTAAAGGGGTTGCAGAAATTAAATAAAGCCCAAAAAGCAACTTACTTGGATAGGCTCTCCACTTTGTATTTCATTGTTGGCATATCCACAATGATCGCAAGCAAAAGACATCACAATGACTTGTTTGTAGAATGGAATCCTCGTGCTCATCAGCTTAGTGCATCCCTGAAAAGCTTGACTAGAAAGAGAAGATAAACAGAGAAAAGATTAACATTTTCATGACAGTTCATGCACAGTGATTCAATCTCCATAGGCGCGTGAATTTCTTCTTCCTCTCCAAGCCTATGATATTCACTGGAAGCTGTCGCACAAGGCTTGTTGGTTTCAGATGACATCTGAAATTATCATATTAGCAGGCAGTCTTTCCAAAATGAAAAGATTTTCTTACTAAAAAATAAGTTAACTATTTTTTCAGTGAAAATGAGAATGCCTTTTTGTGGTCTTTTTCTGGCAAAATCCTGAAATCTGACTAATTTGAGCCCGACCTAACTTATGATTTTACGTCTGGCTCATACCGGTCGGAATCATGCTGGTCATAAAAGACCATAAAGGCATTCTCATCAGCTTTTTTAGTGAAAAGATAGTCAACTTATTTTTTCAGTGAGAAAAATGAGATGGTCAGTGAAAATTTTAAGGCTAACTATTTTTTTCAGTGAGAAAATCGGTGCATAGACGTTTCCCGAATTTGAAACTTTTTTCATTTTCGGGAAACGTTTCCCGAATTAGGTATTCCCCCAGGTAGTCCCCAAACCATGCATCTGTAGTGTATTCAAGACAATTTTCAGCGCTGAATCCGTTTTCAAGGTCCTTTTTATGTAAAACCCCAACTAGTGAGGATTAGACATTCTCGGGCTAACATTTTTCCCTCAAATCAGTCCTAAATCGCTCTCAGTGGTCTTTATCTATTCTAAATACTCCTGATTTATCTTTTATAGTCTTAGTCCATCCTCAATGCTCTTGATACTCTCCAATGGTTTCTACCCACATTTAGTTTCTGGATTCGTAGCAAATACGAGAAAAATAAGAGTTAGGCTAATTTGACCATATCTCGTAATTAGACCACTTTAATTGCATTGCATTCTAAAATCACCATCTCTAGCCTAACAACCGTTAACTTTTTGATGTTTCAGTTTATAATGATAGAAAGTTTAACTAAATTTTATTCTTCGCGAAAAAAACATGTAACCAGAGTGCGAGAATAACAGGTGAAAACAAAAGTATTTTTGTTGCTGGATCTTAGCATACTTCTTGTTTTTGGATCTTGGATTATCCCCTTGCTGAAGTCGCACAACTCTAATCGAATGTTAAAACTGTAGCTTTTGCAGGAGAGACAAGAGAAGCGAGTAACCAGACCTGCGCAAAGCTCCGTGTCGTCTGAAAGAAAAAATGTTATACTGTTAGATCATTGTGCGTGCAAAATTTTTGACCTTTTTAGGAACGAGTGATATGCCTCCGCAGCGCTGTTTGTCTTCATGTCTTCTTTATAAAAATTACACACGAGAAATTGTTTGCTCATCCACTCCATTTCGAAATAAACAACGAAGACCTCAATTTGAAATTGCTTAAAAGTTTTGGGAACAAATCAGGTCGACATCAAGCAGAGCCAAGAGTTCGTTCTTTAAACTTTTCCATGCCATTTCAACTGAATCCGGAGGAAGCAAGGGCAGCGCAAGGAGGAATCTAATCAGCTCACGAAAAACAAAGTCATCGTTGTAACGTACAATAAGACCAATATCTTTCACATTGTGAATAATCGCTTGGCAGAAGTGAAAGTGGCATCCCTTGACTTTCTAAAATGACAGATGTATTACAGAAAAGCGAAAAGGTGCGAAAATACGTTGATTCCAAATAGACCTATAGCAGCCGACAACTCAGCTTTCTCGAAATCCATAAAGACACGCCGGTAGTCAGGGACAACTTTTAGCCGAGTCCAGGCGTTTAGCAGAGAACTGATAACAAACTCGTAGCTCTCCTTGCTTTTTCTTTTCATCAAAGCAGAAGCAACTGCAACCCATTCAAACTTTTCTTCGGCTTGCACTGGTTTTTCGAAGGTAACTTTTCCTAATTGGTTCTCTTTTTTCTCTTGTTGTATCGGCAACTAAAAGTTTCATTTAAAGTGAGAATCTGTAAATAATTTGTACCAATCCATGCATCGTAAATAGCTGAGGAAATGTTTTTGGGCAGATCTCAAAAGTCCCATCCATGGCCAGATATTTGCATTGAGCAGCCAATAGTAGATTCCTGTCACTGCTTAAGAGAACAACACCAGTGTGGAGTCTGACGCAAGAAGCCAACTGAAAACATGCAAATAAATGTTCGGTATAGATGAAACAAGTACCGTTCAGCATTCCCTTTCGTAACCTTAAAGGCATCAGGCAAATCGAACGGATCATCTACTGCTAAGACACCTTCTCTTCTTAGCAGGAAAAGCTGCAACCTTATTTCATTGTATGAGCCGAAGTTGACGACCACTGATGAGGGATCCAAACTGTCTTTATTTTTACTTTAAGAAATTTGTAGTGCTTGATTTTGGTACTAAGCAAGAATATGTCAACATCAAAGCAGACTTAAAAGATAAACCTTTTCAAATGTGGCTTGAGGCTGAGCTTCAACTTGCGATTTGGCCTCCTCGCGGCATTTTCTGTTCAGGTCCAATGATATGATTTCACTCTCAGCAACCGAGATAATACGTGGTGTTTACTTTACGGTACTGTCCAGTGTTGATAATTTTGTGAACGGTGGATGGTGGAGCTTCTTTACTTTGCTTGCGCTGGGCTCTGAAATCAAGTATTAATCGTCTCTTATTTACAAAAACATACTCAGAACAATCATAGCACTTGAAGTATAATTTGTCCTCTGTTTTATTTGATTGATAAAACACATTGTATCCAAGAGTACCCTCCTTTGCAGCCAACATCTGCCCACACAATTTTGTCTTGAAGGATTTCGAAAACTTGTTTGTCAGTATTAAAAATTGTTTCAGGAGAGTCTTACATAAATTCCCCGCGTCCGTCTCCACATCAAGCTTGCACACATGCTTTCCTATCGCTTGGACAGTGAATTGGCGATTGTAGCTAACTAGAATCTTCTCGGCGACATCCTTCAGCTTAAGCTTGCGATGGCAAACTTGATCTAGCATTTCCAACACATCCTGATTTCTCCACGAAAAGAGTTGTTTGCCGCTTGACATCTGATTAACTTAAAAATCAAGTATGTCAAAATAGGAAAAAACCCGTTCAAACTGCTGGGTCACAACTGATCTGTAAAAATATTGAGCTGTAATCTGCTAGAAAACCATAAAGAATGGCATGGAAATCCAATCTTAGTTAAAAATTTGCTACAGAAACATTAAATTGATACTTTGAGATAGCAAAATGTACAAAAAGTTTCAAATTCAGGAAACGTTTCCCAAAAATGAAAAAAGTTTCAAATTCGGGAAACGTCTAACACCAGAAAATCTTCTCATTTTGGAAGCTCTGCTAGCAGGGAAACATATTTCAATTGTTGGCTGAAAGCCTAAATCTCTTCGGGATTTCACCGGTCCGCGGAAGCGCTTGACAAAATTTTTCAAAAATGGCGCAATTTTTACGACTCATCCTGTACGGAGATCCAAGAGGGAGTGTGATCGATAAGGATTAAGAACTTTGAGATCAATAAATATCGTATTTTCTCAAATAGCTCACGCGGGTGAGTTATTTTTCAACCCTTTGCAAATCGGAAAATTTTTAGGCCGATCTCGAGATACAGATCTTCAAAGTTAAGGGAGTGAGTTAATGGAGATGGGTAAGCTACTAGAGAAAATACGGTACGTGGAAGTGATTGTCTTAAGTTGAGACCAAAATAACTCTTAACCAAAATAACGAAAAATTAACCTTTAGAAGTAAAAATTCCGTCACGCAATTTTTAATCATTTTTATTGATTTTTAATAATAATGTAATTAATAAAAAAAAATACAACATTAAAGTGAAAATTATATTCTTAATCAAGAGAATCTTTTTTTGAGTCATCATCAGATTTTTTAATTTCTGCGACCGATTCAGTGTTTTTAGCAGGCAATTCACCAGTTGTTAGGACAGTTGTTTCGGCTGGCAACACATCAGGAACAAGGGCAGTTGAGGATTTATCCGGCTTTTCTTTTGGTTTCTCTCTAGCACCCTGAATAACGCATGTCTTTTAATGTTTGACAAGAGTGTATAAACAAAACAACCTCAATGAATGTCTGAAAGACTCTTGTTTTGCACATAACCTCATTTTTTAACACAAAATTTAAGAAGGTGTCAATAGCCCGTCGACGCTCCTGTATTGCCTCTTGAGAAGCGGAGCCAAAAAGCTTGGCTTCAACAAAGTTAGGGAATGTGTCCTTGAGATGGAGCTGAATTTGAACTTTATATCTTGATTGACCTACTATCTGGAGCTAGCCCTATAAAGCGCCATGATAGGCTTTCGATCCAGCATTACGCTGAAGCTTATCAATTGTTATTAAAATGGAATAAAATAGAGTTCAGTTCCAAAATTACCATAGACTCAGTGATGTAAATCTGGGAACATCCGCACCGGCAAAAATTTACCGATAAGGGAGGCACTCTGACTGTGATTTTTCGATGAATTTTTTTCAAGCGCGTATTGTGAGCGTAGTTTATGAGCGTACCCAAATCCCGTGTGAATTTGGGCTCCCCCGCTCTGACAGCCAACGAAAATTTTAAGAGTGATCCATGGTCCATGGGTCAGTTATAAAAAAGCATGATATGGGTATCGAGGTGCTTTTAGAATTTTGAGTGACCCTTGTACCACTATGTGTGGACCTTCAGAGCTGGAAAGCCAGATTTGTTAGAAACTTGGGCGCGCTTTACAAGAATAGAACAGAACTTTTTTTTAACGAAGTTCCCCCAGGTCACAGTCAGGGTCCTTCCCTTGGGAGTGAGGGGATATAAAAAAGACCACACTCATTGGGACCCTAGCTAAAAAGTCTGTTCTAATCGTTAGAACTTTTAAACCTCATAAATCTCCGATGTATTGAAGGCCTACAGCATTTTGTATTGGATCAAATTGAAAACTCCCGGCAAATCCGTGAATTTTCCGGTCAAATTTGTAAAATATTTTATTCTTGGCTGTTTTCATATCAATTTTTAAATTTTTTTGACCTGCAAGTAGCCCAGTATTTTAGCTTTCTTACAAGCTATTAATTGACTAAATGAGGTTTTAATAAGCTGGAAGAAAAAATGTTTAAATTTACCAAATTTTCGAATTTTTTTCTCTATTCAAAGATTTTTTCCTCCAACTTTTTGAAATCTGCTTTAGTCAGCTGATAGCTTTTAAGAAAGCTGAGATCCTGGGCTGCACGCTGGTTAAAAAAAATTAAAGATTAATAAGAGAACAACCGAAAATAAAACTTTTACAAATTTGCTGGGAAAATTCACGGATTTGGACACTTCACATGCATCCTTTTGTATTACCTGGCGATGAATAGTAGAAAGTTGTGTGTAGAGTCGGTTGAGCTCTTTGAACCTGGACGTCAACTCATAATGTCTGGGCTCATAGTTCAGAGAGTTGTGGGGAGTGGCCTCAAAACATGGATTTATTTTACAATTTTTTTGATAAATGACAAAACTTTGCACCGTGATAATTATATCATAATCAACATGTCCAAAAAAAGTCATTGGCTCTTTGACACCAATGATTTCTGCATGAAACCCGTAGATTTTTCGGTCTTTGTATAGCATAAAACCTTCAATTTTTATTAGCGTTTCTTTCAAAAACAAAAGAAGTAATCTCACCCAAATCTGTCTTGCAATGTGTTTCGTCTGGCAAAAGTGTGGTCATTTACACAAGAATATTGAACGACTGAAAAAGTTATTCAGTTTTACCAAAAAGATTAAAATAAAAAACGGCATTTTTTTGGAAGATTTTTTGTGACACTTTTTATACTCCTTCAAAGCCTTTGATCAAACGGTTTTGAAGTATAGAAAGAGCCGGTACGAGGCTGATTTGCCGTCACGGTTTTCGCCGTTGATAAAATTCGCTGTCGCAAAATTTCAACGTGAAACGATTTTTCTGGCGTTTTTATAAAGGAAGTCTCTAAATGCTCTATGTTACGTTGTAGCGCAGGATCTTAGCTATCTTAAAAAAAGATTGCCTCAATATCACGCTCCTTTGAGGCTGTGAATCGATTTCAAAGTGGAAAATTGCGACGGCGAATTTGCGACGTCGAATTAGCCACGTCCCAAAGAGCCAAAACGACCCCAATTCAATAAAATGCCAAAGTCAGATCCTTAGGGTACTAATTATGGCACAAGTTAACTGGTTGAAGGTCCCTGATTACTCATGTCGAATTCCGTTACACAATTAAAATTGTTTCCATTCGTAAGAAGCCCTAATTCAATATCTGCCCACCCCAAAATCCGCCCTAGACAATGTGGTTGGAAAAAGCCATCACAGGAGCGTACCTTATTTTCTTCAATAAGACTGGATTATTTTTACAAACCACTTGAGACTTATGTTCATTTACCATCCGTTACACTGGTGGCCGGGCTGTAGCCGACTTTAAAAACAGTATATTAGAAAATTACACCATAAATGTTGTAATAGAGCCCCCCTCGAATTTGAGAGTGTGTATCTCGGAGCATAGCCAATATTTTGCAAAGCTATATATTGCATTTTCTTAACTCCCATGAGCTCTACCGATACTGATTTTTAGATTTTGGGTTCTCCCGCATAAATCTCGAGATCGATATTTAAAAATAGAGCTCGGGTGCACAATAGGTGTACAATAACAGTGGGATGCGTCCATTGGTTGGCTTGGGTTTTCTTTTTTAGCTGTGAGACGTTATTTCAGAATCTTCTATTTGTGATTTTAGGTTTGCTGGTCAGGTAAATTTTAAGTGTTCTTAGAATTTGCAATGCAACTGGACGATGTCATGAATGAATGTATTTTTAAGAACACTTAAAATTTACCTGACCAGCAAACCTAAAATCACGAATAAAAGATTATGAAATAACGTCTCACAGCTTAAAAAGAAAACCCAAGCCAACCAATGGCCGTATCTTACTGTTACTGTGCACCTTCGACATGGCTTCATGTGCGTCATCCAGTCAACAAGCGATTCGATCCGAAGTACACCAAAGGTACCGTCAAGTTCGGAAGAGACAATATCATGGTCTGGGGATGCTTTTCGTTGGATGGACTTGGACCTTTTAGACTCGTGGATGGCAAGATGGATCGCTTTCATTACTGCCAAATTCTTTCGGAAACAATGCTGGGTCACATAGAACAACTAGAAGCAGCTCATCCGAATACGAACTTGGTAATTACTTGCTAGTCTTTCATCTTTTAAACAACCGTTTAGATCTTTCAACAATATAATGACCCGACAGATCGTTTCCAAGTGGCTGGAAGACAATTACATCGAAGTGCTCGAATGGCCTGCTCAATCGCCAGACTTAAATCCGATCGAAAACTTCGGGAGGAAAGAAGACTCGGATGCCCAGAAGGTGCAAAGCAGTTGTTGATGCTCGTGGATACGCAACAAAGTATTAAATCTTATTCTGTTATGTCTTCTGTTGCTCAGGTATCAAAAAAGTCGTTGAAATTTGATGTCGTTAACTATCAATTGTCGGGCTTAAAATGCGAGCTAATTCAAAAGGATAGTAAAATGTTGATAAAAAAATATCTATGGAAAAGTAACAAGCACTGTCTTGTAGAGGAAGAAAATGCTACAAAACTGTATATTTACTTTTTTTTGACTACGAATTTGTCACTGAAAATTTCAAATTTTGGAAAAAAATAGGTGTCGTTAACTATCAATTGTCTGCAACTGTATAATATTTCAAACCCAAGAAACCACAAAAAATTTTAAACCATCCTGAAATCCTCAGCTTCAGTTAAAAAAATTGACCTAAAATTCAAACAAAAACACTCCACAAAAATACACAACATTAATTGTCTAGCCACAAACTATAGGACGAAAAACTTGAAAAAAACACGTAGTGCACATCTGCCCATTTAGGGCTATAAAAAAGTTAATTAAGTTACAATCTTTTTTTGTAACCTAATCACTCTGCAGGCACACCTACTCACTGTCCTGGTATCCCCAACCACTCTCCAGGTGCCATTAGCCACTTTTCAGGTACACTACTCATTCTTCAGGAAAAACCTTCCTACTCTCCCGGACCCTACTCACTTTCCGTGTAACTTTACTCACTCTCCTGGCACACCTTTTCCTGGCACACCTTTCCTGGTGCTCTTACCGACTCTCCTTGTACTCCTAATCACTTTCCATGCATACCCCTACCTGCTTTAATGGTAGCCTTACCGACTCTACAGGTGCTGCTACTCACTTTCCTGGTATCCCTACTCACTGACAATCTTTTTTTAATGAAAGCTGAGATTTAGCGCTACAAAATGCATTACGCGCATTTACCGTCTAACCCACTTAGCTCCTAGATTTTGAGTCCGGAACAAAAAAAACCACAATTTTTTCTCTAAACTAGAGCTGACGATTTGGCCTTTTGGGATTATGCGGTTGCGATTATTTTGGCCTTAAGCCGATGCGATAGCGATTATTTAAAAAAATGAAATGCGATTAATCGCAAAAAAATTCAAAGTCAAAAAATTCGACGCTATATCTCAAAAGTAGCTACAATTTAAAAGTCGCATGATTATTATTATCTAATAAAACCAAATGTTACTTATGAGTGAAAAATAAGTTCGCAAGGTACCCTTACTAGTGCTAAGGTGGGTAAAACTATACAGTCGATTCTCGTTTATCCGACACCTGTTTTTTTAAAAAGGGGTGTCGGATAACCGAGACCAGCGGGTCTTTACGGCAACCTGAAAGGATTTTCGGCAAAATCAGAATCCTTGCGATATTTAGGACTAGACTGGCGAATCACATTTGGCAAAGGACTTCGAAAATAGAGCTAAAAAAGTGTCGGACCCTAGGCGGGAACGAACTTGAGGGGGTGTCGGATAAACGAGACTCGACTGTACCGAAAAACCAAAAAACAAAGCAAAATAAATTAAAAAGAGTCTTTAGTAAAATAAACTTCAACAAAACTTATATCACAAAATTTTCTCTATTTCTACAAGAATAACATTTTTGCGATAAATTTTCACGAGGTTAGAGTAAGTAAATCCAAAGCATTACAAATTTATGAAAATGACATTCAAATAATTTTGTTTCGCAGCAAAACACAAATGCCATAACTTTCTCAATCCATTGCATTCAAAAATATTATCGAATGATCTGAACCCACAAAACATTGTTTTCTCTTAGTCTTATTTAACTTTGACACTATTGTAAATGGCAGGTCTCAACTTTATTCGGAGGCCATATTCCTGGCAGGGAAAAGCGAGTCAATATGCACCAGTCATAGATGGCACTAAAATACCGTATTTGTTTTAAATTGGCTCTTGGCTCTTTGTGGAAATTTTGCATTTTTAGTTCCTTCTGCTTTACAACCATTCAAGAGCGATGGCCTAAGATTGTGACCAAATTGGTGGATCAACTTCACCAATTTCAACCTGAAGCGGTCAAATTGTATGGAGAAGTAAGCGATAAATTTCCTACCTTTTGCTAATGTGAAAAGACACATGATCGTCGTTGTCGATCAATTTCATGCGGATTCGCGGCCTGTCAAAAAACTAAAGTTGTAATACAGCTTACAAAAATTACTACCCACTGGAGAAAGATGCACACTTGATTCAGTGGGTCTGCCTAGGTATACCCATCTGAGTACCCCCTACCCGGGTACCACCACCCACAGTTGCACGGGCGCCGGCGCCAGTGTGCGCCGACGAAAATTTTCAGACAAATCGGCGTCGGTGCTGGCGCCTGGCGCCGATTTTTTCGAGCCCGGTGCCCTAGTCGGCGCCGCTTCTTTTGCAGCAAAAAAATTCAAAAATATACCAAATATTGGGTTCCCTTTTCATTTTTTGATTTTTTTCAGTAATTATGTATTAATAAATGTCAATGTATGCATTTTAAATCAATTTGACCACTTTTTGATATTGACGCCGGTGCTGATTTTAGTATTTTTTCCGGCGCCACTTTTTCTTGACCTTGGCGATTTTTTTGAACCCAGGCGCCCTGGTCGGTTTTTATGACTGTGCAACTATGCCACCACCTGTGCAACACCACTTTGGTATCACCCCTGGGCGCCACTCCCCGGGTGCCACTGTCTGATTACCACTAATTGGGTACACTTACCTACCCCCTTCTAGGTACCTTCCTTCCACAGTCGGGTGCCCCCACCTGGGTCCATCCTGGTGGTCGGGTGTATCCACGTAGTTAGGGGTCTATCATGGTGGTTAGGGCGTATCCACAAGGTTCAGGGTCCATCCTGGTGGTCAGGTGTATCCACGTGGTTCTGGTCCTAGCTAACCTACCTGCGCTCCTACCTACCCTACCTACCCACCTACCTACCCTATAAGCATAAGCCAAAAACGCCGCCAGCGCCTTATGAAAAATTCGCTGTAGGTGGCAGAATTAACTAATTTCAGAAAAATTTTGTTGCGGCCGCTGGCGGCGGCGCCAGCCGCCCTAAAATTGCCGCCGCCAGCGCCCCAAAATTTTCGCCACCGGCGTTGGCCCTGTTAAAGAGCGTCTAAAAGCTAAAAAGGAAAAACTTGGCCAGGCAATAAGCGCATCCACGACGGTTGGACATCCTTGACATAGCCTCTGAGCTTTTTTTGCTGTAGTCTGTGACAGAAGTGTAAATATTTCCTAAAAAACAAGAGAAAATGGGCCTTCGAGAAAGTTAGCGGAGTCAACGAAAACAGGCCAAATCAATAGAGGAACAATGACAACCGGTCCAAATTACGATTTTATCCGTGTTTATCCAGCTTTTCAACCAAAAAATCCGATTCATGACTTTTGGATTAGAGTGAAATAGACACCAAGAAATTAGGGGGCATTTTTCATCCAAATAATGAAAATCGGGTGAGTAGCTGTTGAATAAAAAAGTTACTTTCATCATTTTTAGAAAACGTTTAAATGTCAAAATAGAAGCATGAGAAGACGCTTGTTATATACTTTTCAATCCGAATTTCAAATCAAGTAAATTCTGAAAGAATAAAATTCATTTTTTTCAGCGCATTTCTATATTAAAACGAAAAAAGATTTTGGCGTGAACTTCCAAAAATAAAAAGTTATAAGATCCCAAAAAGCACAATTTTTGAAATTACAGATCTTAATCATCTTTTAAATTGATTTTTCACCTTTACTATAAAAGACCATACTTGTTTAGCACAATAAGAATTTCGCAAATTCAAACTCGCGTAAGATAGCTTTTTTTATTCCAAAATCGTTTTAAAAATTATTTTGCTCTGAAATTTTCAATTGCTAAGCTTAGTGTACACTAGGGTCAGGTATACAGCCAGTATACAGCGAAATTCCGGTTAATCGAAAGCCGGGTTCAGGACGGTTAAGTAGCCGAAGATAACTAAAGAACCGTAATGGAAAACCAGGTTTTAAAAAATGGGGGTTTAAAACAACTGGTCCAATGAAAACCGGTCGAATTGTATCCTAATCTAAACCAGACAAAAATCCAATTTTTATCAGCAAGGGGACGCTGATGTGAAGTTGGTGACCTCAAAACTGTCTGAAATGAGGTACTTGATGATGACTGACAAACCGCTCCACGACATCTCAACAGATGCTCCAGATGCCCTAGTTTGGAACTGTGAACTGGACAAATACAGAAAAGATGTAGGCTTATACATTTAAGTCATCATTTTTGAGTAGAAAATATTTAGAACGGGACAGAAAACGTGACCTGGTACAAAGCACCCTGGCTCTTTGTCGAGTGTTATTTGTATCGCAAGATCACGGAATTCTTCAGTCAAACAGTTCACCTCCGTCAATATGATCCTTTCAGGGCGGAAAAAGAGCTTTCATACGTTCAAAGGTGAAGTTAATAAACAAAAATACGGGTTACAGGAAATTTTATTGTCTCCCAAAGTTGCCAGGGTAAAAAGTGAAGCAAAAATGTGGTCGAAAAATTTCCAAAAACAGTCTTCTCCTACGTAAAAAATTTTTTCTACACGTTTCAGACTTGATGTCGTGAACTCCGACTAAAATCCCCAATTTTTTATTTTAGCCGGGGTTGAAAAACATCCAAAAAAAGAATTTCCGCTTATCGCCCAACTTTTCTGACCACAAGACTTTTTGGTTAAAATACAGGGTGCGGCAATTTTTTTAGGCTTCCCTCATACTCCCGCGGGACACGAGACAAAATTTAGGTATAAATTTTAAGTGTCCCGCGGGACAGAGTAGCGGTACAAATATCGTTCCGCAAATCTTGCGTTGAGATGAGTGACAAAGCCGCAGGACACCCATTTTTGTCCCGCAGGACACCAAGTAACATAGTACTTAGCAACTACTTAGAAACTACTTAGCATAGTTTGAAATGTAGAGCGATTTTTTCCGCACTATTCTCGCATTAGTTGAAAACTCGAATAATCCCTGTGCATTTTTACTCTAGCAAGTTTCTGTCTATTGTCTGTCCAAAAGCTAGTATTTTCTGCTGTCGTACTTGAATTTTGCTTGCAGGTTATGGAAGATCAATGCCTGATCAATGCAATTTATTGGTGGATTCAGCGCAAGAAAAGAAGCTACATCCGGCCAGCTCATTATCGCACAGTTCTTCAAGGAAACTCTTTCACGGCATTTCGGATGTACTACGACAGTCCGGAAAAAAGAGATCTAAAGCGATTTATACGACTAACCAAGACCGAGTTTGTTGCGGTTTACTCAAAGGTCAGTTTTCACTCAAGCTAAGTTTTAAGCTCTACCTCTTACTTAAGATTCTTGATCAACTGGAAGCACACTGTCCAACGCATCTTCGACCAATAAGAGGGATGGAGCGGTTTGCTATATTTCTCACGTTCTAATTCACTCTTATTTCTAAATTATGGACTGTTCTTTAACTGGGTTTAAGGTTTATCGCCTTCGGTTCATCATATAGCTCAGTTATTCATATACTCGCGATAAGAGATTCAACAGTCTACAAAGTTTGCAAGGAAGTTGCCGAAGCAGTTATCAACGCAATGCAATCAAAGTATCTTCCACCACCAACTAGACGAATATGGGAAAGAAGTGCAGAAGAATTTGTCCAGTCTCATCAATTTCCGAAAACATTTGGAGCTTTTGATGGCAAGCACATAGCAATCATACAACCTGAGCATTATGGAGCTGCCTTCTTCAACTACAAGGTAGTGTTTTTAAGTACGATTTTGCTTTGAACATCAAGCTAGTTTAGAAATTTTATTCAATCGTCTTGCTTGCAATCGCTGATGCGAAGTCACGATTTTCGGCAGTGGATATTGGAGCAGCAGGAAGGAATAGTGATGCAACATTCTGAATATCAAGCCCGCTGAGGATGTTCCTTGAGTCATCAGGAGCAGATCTGCCACCAAGCCAAGAGGGTGCGTTGCCGTATGTGTTTTTGGGTGATGGAGGGCTCGGCTGCACGGACTTAGTAGGTTCAAATTAGTCTTTTGAGTACATACTGTTACACTTTTTTCAAGATCATTACTCCACTTACAAATCATGGAGCAGACACCCAAGACAGAATTGACTTTAACACACGACTGAGCAGAGCAAGGAGCGCAGTAGAGCACGCATTCGGAATCTTTGCGAAGAGGTGGCGGCTTTTTCTTGGAACAATTGAAGATAAGTAGGACTCTAACATCTAGTGGACAGTGTTAATACAGCTATTTCACGTTTTCAGACTTGACCAAGTACGTTTCTTCACTCTGGCGGCTGTTGTACTACACAACTTTCTGGTATCTCATGCCGATGATGAAGATGAAGAACAGATACGATTTTCAGATGATAGGCGACTGCTAGTCGGTCAAAGAACACCTGAAGCTGGACGAAGAGGACGTGCAATTAGAGAAAAGTTTGTTGATGTTGTAATCAGAGGTGCGTTTGATGAATAAACATAGATCTACTTAAGTGCGTGTTTTCCGAGTTTGGCCATTTTCATCGTTGTCATGCGTACTTTATGCACGTGTTATTGTTTGGAATGTCTGTATGTGCTTTATGTATCGATATTTTAGAAGCCATTGAGAATGACTAAACAAGCGCAGAAGAGCAAGCATGCCAACGAGGAGCAAGTCAAGAAAATATCATATGCTGAAGTAACAGACGAGCATAAAATGTTTCTGATTGAGCTGGCATAAGAGAAACCAATTTTGTGGGACCCGACGAATACCAATTATCCAAGCCTGGGCAAGAAGCAAACAGAGTGGTTGAACGTCGAAAAATCTTTCAGCGAGACGTATTCAGACCAGCGCTTTGGAGGTATACAACAAAAGATCATTGTGTAAATAATGGATTCCGAATTCGAGCGTCTTATGCATGCTGTCGAGAGCGAGAAAATGCCTCCGTTGGCTATAGAAATTGTGGAACTTCTCAATCAACTGGAAGATGTGGGCGAGAAGAAAATACTTCTAGAATGCAAAAGTAATATTTTTCTCTCTTAATCGGCAAAAGTTTATGCAACCGAGTTTAGAAGAGCTTTGTTTATTCATCAGCAAGTGAGAGGAACGTGCGTTTGAGGGGAAAAAAAGGGAGAGAAACACCGATCAGATCAAGTCAGTCACTGAAATGAACCTAAAAGAGTTCCCAGACACATGTGGTGATTAGTTTTGTTGTTTTGTAATGTTGGAGGCTGATAGTTCAATTGAGTCTTAATTGATGGCTTGAAATTTCAGATTTTATTTTTACTTTGTCCCGCAAGTCGGTGTCCCGCGGGACAGCGCCAAAAAATGTACCGTATCTCTGTACCTCGACTTTTGTCCCGTGACTTTGTCCCACGGGAGTCTGAGGACAGCCTTATGAATTTAATTTATTTAAAAATTTATTTTATGACATAAAGTGCTGATATTTTTTTGTTCGATAACCCGCGTTGAATGGACTATTTTCGATAATAATTTTATTTTTTATAATTAAAAATAAATAAAAGTTACTTCTTTTCAAAAAAGGAAAAATATAAATCATTTTTAGTCATTGCTTTTTTCTGTCAATTTCTTTTTGTGAAAGCATTACAAAAAAAGCATTATTAAGGACTAACTTTTTAACTGTGTTAGTCTTCCTATGTTTCTACACATTTTTAGCTCATGTTGTGAAATAAACAGCGCAAGCCTTAGAACATCGGTACCTTTGTCAAGGTTGAATCCCCCGAGACTGTCCAGCGGAATTTCTTACCACCATTTTGATGGGTTGAGAGCAGTGTTGTAAGTGGCACCGGTGCCATACCGGCAGCTCACGGCACCGCACCGATGCAGTGAGTTGGTGCCGGTGCCATATTTTTAAGATTTACAACACTGGTTGAGAGAAGCACTGTGGGTAAGCCGTTTTTTATATATATTTGCATGCAATGGAACAGTTTTAACATCACTCAATGTTATTTTTTTGTGCAGATAAGTCAAGGATCAAGTTTACCACTAAAAGAAGTCATCAAACTCGGAAGAATTTAAGGACGGAATTTAGGTGACGTTCAACAACTTTTATCAATAAAGGATTGACGGATCCACAGAAGACTAAAAGGGACGACGGAAGGAATTCACTAACGTCAGTGTCAGAAGCGTACAAAAAAATTAAAATGACGCGAAAATTCAAGATTTTCACATTGTTTTACCTGTTCAACCTAAAATTGTCTTTAAAAAGAAAAACTTTCTTTCTTGTTAATTATTAAACATAAAAGTATTATCGAAAATAGCCTATGTAATGCGCAAACAAAATGCAATTGAACGAGCTATCAAACAAAAAAAAAGATCAGCACTATATGTTCAAAAATAAATGTTTTGTGAGAAAACCAAATCCTTTAAAAAATTGCCGCACTCTGTATTTGCCTTGGTCCCTCCTTGTTGCTGTTTTTTTTGATTTCATATACCAAGAATACTCACATTGCTCCAATATTTTATACAGTCAGCGAAAATGCCGAAAAGCCCGCTTTTAAAGCCCATCATGGCAACGAGCTTTTTTGCAATGAACTGTTATGAATAATGCACTTATTTCAGCCAAGCGCACCTGATTGCTATCGGCACAGAAATTGTTGGGTTGACAGAAAAAGAGATCAGCCTCGAGGAAACGAGAGTGACCATTCTTCGAATTTTGCAGGTAGCTCTTTAGCTTACAGTTGAGCTCTGATAACCTACTAAAGATCAATTTCTCGCTGTGTCCAACAATTTTTTACTCAAATTTTCGAAATTATCTGAAAGTTTTTTTAAATCAGCTTACCGTATATGCTTTTAATCGCCCACCCACGAGGAGGGCCGAAAATAAATCGCCCACTCTCTAATAATCGCCCAGCTCTACTTACATTCTTTGTACACCTTGTGAGGTTTGACACTTCATTAGGCAGACAAACAAGCAAATTTAAGTTTTAAATTGTTCATCAAACGTAAAATATTCACCCTCAAAGTATTCTCACCAAATGACTTACTTGAGTTCTTTCGGCGGTTTTCTCTCGTGGCCAAATTGAACCTGAGCCCCCACTCACCTGAACCTGAGCCGTTTTCTGACTTTAGGCCAGTTCAGTGATTTGACTCAGCAAACGCCCACCAAAATTATACCTTTAGCTTGGTAAAATTTCGGTATCGGCTGCTTTGTTCCCTACTAGAGAGAGCCTGATCTATTCTTGCCAAATTCAAACTTATTAATCACTTAATAATTGACGATTTAATTAATCGATGGGCATTAATAGCGGTGGTCCTGAATATAACAAAGATTCTGACTTTACGGTTTTTGTTGTAAAGGCCTATAGTTTTGCCAATAAGACCCGCAGTTCTTTTAATAAATCAACACCTTCATATAAAAAACAGAGGTAGACTTATCGAGAACAGCAGGTCTCTATCACAAAAATACAAAATTTTTAAAACGATCGGTAAAATCGGAATCCTTGCGATTTGCGAGACTATACTGACTAAAGACAACTGTCAAAAACGTAAAAGGGTGAAAAAAAGTATCGGAACCAGCTGTGGGTTTAATTTGAGATGTGGATACTTGACTGTTTTTTTAAGTTATTATTAGTACGAAAGCTTGTAGATAGCACTATGGGGCAATAAATGTGATCTGTCCTTGTCGGGTGGCGACCCCCACTTCATCTCCGACAGACTCTTTCATGAACTAGAAGAGCTGGAAAGCAATATTCTGGTCAATGATCTCCGTGTGGCAGTTAACAATTTTATTCTTAGGTAACTTTTATTGTTTTAGTTGCAAAAAGGTTGGCACTCCGCTCGTCGTGCGTGATCTTTGTGACTCTTGGCTCAGAATTATAAAATTTTACGATGATTTTGAGTCTGCAAAACAAATTTAGGTACTTATACGGTTCCATATCGGATTTTTTCAAAAACAGGTTTTAACCATTTCTAAGCAATTCTTACACTAAAACCGATAAAAACGTTGTTTTCGACCACTTTCCATCAAAAATTTGACTTTTTAGATTTTTACCTGCTTCGGCAGGCAACCTACTCAACAGGAAGCCCCTTTAGTACATGGTCGGCTGACCCTTTATATCAAGAAATATATATCTTCAAAATATATATCTATAGAAAAAGAGCTCGAAAAAGAGCCGGGTATAAAAATGATTAAAATTAACATTGCAAGGCTGGGAAAATACTACATTGCTGCTACTATTGTGAAATTTTGTTCTTTGTTAGGCTTGGAATAATATGCAAATAATTTAACTGCCGCTGAATTTTTATAAGCATTTTTACATTTATATTTTCAGTGGTTTTTATTGGTTAAAATTCATTGATATATTTCTTGATATATAAAGGGTCAGCCTTACCATGTACAAAGAGGCTTATTAATGGTTGCCTGCCGAAGGCAGTAGAAAATCTAAAAACGTCAAAATTTTGATGAAAGTGGTCTTTTTTTATCGTGTTTAGTGTAAACTTATAAAACCTGTTTTTAAAATTCCGATATATAAGTACTCATTTGTTTGCCCCTACTAGAGTGCAATTAGTCTATTTGAAAATTTTGACATCGAATTCGTGTTCAGCATGGTCGATTTGCTAAGAAAACTGCTTTGGAATGAATAGTTTGCTGTCAAATCTCAAATTCCTCTCGAGACAAAAAAGATTCAAATATATCAGTTTTGAGAAGTTTAAATCTTTTAATTCTCGAGAGGAATGTGAAAGTTGACATCAAACTATTTATTCTAAAAGCAGTTTTCTTAGCAAATCGACCACGCTGAAAACGAATCCGATGTCAAAATTATGATATTGACAGTGTAGACTGCAGTAGAGGCAAAAAATAGCTACTAAATGTGACCTAACTCAAAGAGGCCATAACCTCTGAAGAAAAATAATTTTTCAAATTTGTTTTGCAGATTCGTCGGCGCCGAGCGCCGGGGCAGCGCTGCTGAACTCATCTGTAAATAGCTTTAAAAATTTTCCCACTGGGCAGATTGAGTAAAGATAGGGTATTGTTTTGTATAGAATTTTTTGAAGATTTCGAATGAGGAAAAACTTTTTTAAATTTGTTTTGCAGATTCAAAATCATCATGAAATTTTATACAAAACAGTACTCTATCTTCACTCAATCCGTCTAGTGGGAACCAGAGGCTTACCTTGTAATCTTCGGATGTTTTCGGCTATAAGTTTAAATGAGATCTGGACAAATAACCACTGAAAGGATAGCTCTGAGAGACAAAAGATAGCTCCCACAGATTTACAAAATCTTTAGTGTATAAAAAGTTATGATCACTTTACGTACTTTCCTGTCAAGCCAAAAATTTAAAAACATTAAATTTTCACAAGGCTCTAGCGAAACTTTTTTGTCGAAAATTTTTCAAACCGAAAACACCTTCGTGTTTAGCGTGAAATTCTGAGCCTAGAGTCACAAATATCACGCACGACAGGCGGGGTATTAAAAATCCAACATTTTGAAACTCAATTTTTAATGTTTTTTGAAAAAAGTCCAACCTAAATTATGTATTTTTGACAAGACATACACTGTCTACACTTACAGACCTGGATCTCAACTCGCCCAACTAGACATAGTTATGGACAATGCTGGTCTCGAGGTATTCACTGACTTGTGTTTGGCAGATTTTCTTATTTCCAAACAGTTGGTGAACAAGGTGGTGCTACATGGAAAGGTGGCTTTTAGGTATTTAAGAGCTCAGACAAATTTTGACTGTTCTGTTGCAGGCTTTCCCGTGGTTTGTCTCGGACACTACCAAAAAAGACATGGACTGGGTGCTTGACCAACTAGCATCAGACGAAGACCAGTACTTGAGCAAATTGGGCACTCGATGGTTACAATTTTTCTCTGAGGTTTATACTATTTTCTGTTAGAGGGTGAGGGAACTTCATATACGCATCGCCTAAGTCACAGGTTAGACCACCACTGGGTGCAAACCTTATTTTTTATCTCTTTTTAGTAACAAGTTTAGTGTCAGAATGATCCTCACACCCTTGGCTATCCAATAAGATCATCAACACAGGCTTTCACACCTACTATACACAGGCTAAAATAGGCTCAATTTTCGAAAATCGATCGTTTTCGGGGCATTTCTTTGACTGGTTTGATTGATATTTTGTTACTTTTTTCTACAAGTCACACGTTTCATATACTAAAATGTAGCCAAGACTCTAGGCTTTCATTTGAGCTATCATACAGACGAATAAGATGTATATTTAGTTAGAGCTGAAATTCAAAAACATTCAACGATGTCCAATTCCATGCTATCTTACACAGGGCTGCCATTTGCATTAAATCCTAAAACTAGGGCGTTTGCTGACAGTAAAGCAGTGCTGAAAATGGTTGCAATCGATTGCTCGATAGTTTTTGGCCCTAGACGTCAGTAAACTTGCCGAAAAGTAAAGATAAAAAAATAGGGTGGCACCCAGGGGAATTTAAAAGGGATTTTCTAAAGAATGATAAACCGATTTACCGTGATTTTTTTCTCTAATGTCCATCGTGTTATACAACTTTTTTTGAGAAAATTTCGAAAAGACAATCAGTGAAAATCATGTATACTGACCGAAATATATGCATAAAAATAAACTCTTAAAATTTTTTCTTGATTGGAACCATTCTACTATAAGTACTCATTTTCACATAGTCTTTTGTAAACATTTAGTGTCATTAGAACCGGCTTGAATTGCGCTTTCTTTTGAGCTATTGAACTGCTGATATTTCTTACAAACACCCCTTTTTGAAAAATAGTGTTTTAAAAAATGCAAATTTGTGTGAAAAATGCCAATTTGTCCATTTTTATAAAGTCCTGACCTGATTTTTTTGCTCATTCTGATTCACCATCAAAAACTGAACAAGTTGGCTAAAAACATTGCGGTTCAAGGGTAGAAGGAGAAAGTTATATCCATTAAAATTTCTCATAACTTTTTTTTCTAGAGAAACCCTTGATTCTGACACCGAATTCAGGGCTTAGGACATTTTTCGGTTGGACATTTTTCAGTCGAAATTTTTCGGTGGTCATTTTTTGGCTGTAATTTTTTTCCGCATTGAGAAATAAATTCTGTTAGTGGCGTTTTGTAACTAAGAATGTGGGGTTCAAAATAAGCTATTCACAATCACTATCTGAATACAAAATTTCGGATAAAAATGCCAAATCTGACACTGAGTCTCCAATTGCGTCCGAAAAATGTCTAAATTCCTTTTTAGTGTGAGACTGGACATTTTTATCCGAAGTTTTGCGATCAGACATTGATTGTCAAGAGCTCATTTTGAAGCCCTGAATCTTAGCTACAAAACGGTATTAACAGAACTTTTTCTCAATACAGAAAAAAAGTAAGCCAAAAGATGACCACCGAAAAATTTCGACCGAAAAATGTCCAACCGAAAAATATCCAAGTCCCCGAATTCGTGTTCAGCGTAGTCGATTTGCATGCCAAGCTGCGTTAACGTAAAAAACTCGCCTTCAAATTCTGCTCGAGAACAGTGGTGTATAATCGCTCTTTCTTGGCTCTGGCTCTCGCTCTAGCTATAATTTTTAAAAATTTTCGCTCTGGCTCTTGCTCTGTCTCGGAGCCAGAACTGGAGCGTTATGGACCAGTGGTTCCAGTGGTTTCAAAATCTTTGGAACATTGGAAATGGAAAGTGGAAATTTCCATGGAAAATTCCCGCTTCTGTCTCACTATTTGAAAAATGGAAAGTTGAAAATGGGAAAATTTACCATAGAAAATTGATGACTAAGGATACGGTCTACGAATTTTTGGAAAATTGGAAATTTTTCCATCAAGACAGAAAATAATCCTATCTTATCCAAAACCATTCGCTAAACGCAGTTTGTCAATATCAGAATAGCGATTTCACTAACCACAACACCCATACCAGATTAGATCAGTGCTTCCAAAATGAAAAAATCTGAAAAATAGTTACCGTATAACTTCTAATAGACGGGCACTCTCCAATAGACGGGCACTCTCCAATAGACGGGCACCCTTAAGGACCTATATCTCAGCCCAGGAAAATTATTTTGCAAATCTGTTTTTTGCGTTTTCTTAGTTAGCATGAGTTTACCTGATTCCACTTTTCAGATTTTAGTTGAGCACCCAAAAATTTCAAAATCGACCCAAATTTTTTCCGACTTTTTCGGGGTAGAAAAATACCCCGGGGCGTTTAATACAGAAAATACGGTATCTCATTTTTCTCATTATTTTTAGTTAACTATTTTTTCAGTGAAAAATCTGAAAATGAGAGTGCCTTTTTATGGTCTTTTTTCTGGAAAAATCCTAAAATCTAACCAATATGAGCCCGACCCAACTTATAATTTTACGTCTGGCTCATAATTTGAGATTTTCTCTACCTGAATTCCAAAATGCGGGTGGGTACCATGGAGTAGGTGGATATCCACCATACTGGCCCAAAAAATTAAAATTTGGTTAAAGTTAGTAATAACTTATTTTTCTTGATCTAGATCGCAGGTGGAATATAGTTTGATAGGACAAAAACTTGGATTTCACCAATGAGAACCACCAACCTGAAATAGCTACCCTTAAATTAAGTGTTACCTATGCTAGAAGACAATATGGTATAGGTATACTGTATACCTGTAGGGTTGATAGGTATGCCTGTAGCGTAAATAGGTGTGCTAGTAGGCTTGGTAGGTATAAAAGAAGATTTACGGTTCCTAAACATCAAGTAGACTTTCCTCAAACCTTCAACATGGGTACGCACCACTGGTCCAAGTGTCCAAGGATATCCAAGTGGACCACCCGAAAATTTAGGAGTTGATTAGATGCGTGAAAAATTTATTATTAATACTCATTTTGGTCGATTATTTATTTCTACCTGATAACTGGGCTCTTGGCTTAAAAAATGACTTAAATCGACTTTTTACGTGAAAATTATTTTATGGATAATTTTCCGTTTTCCATGGAAAATTGGAAAATTTGAAGTGGAAAATGGAAACTGGAAAATATTTTAGTGAGACAGAAAATTGGAAATTTTCCACTTTTCGTTTAGTGAGACATCAACTTTCTATTTTCCACTTTTTATTTTCCAATTTTCCGTGGAAAATTTTCCAATATTTAATTAGTGGTTATAAGCCCTAGGCGATGCGTGTATGAAGTTCCCTACCCCTTTAAAGTTTTCAAAAGAATGTACTCGATACCTAATTCCAGTACCAAAGAATCTCAATATGCTTTTTTTGATGATTTCCTCAAGTTTTAGCAAAAAAATTTAAAAAAATAAATACGTGTGAAAGCTATATGACTACTCCTTGATCAAATCAACAAACAAAGGGGAGACTAACTTTTTCTGTAAGAAATTTCAGAATTAAAAAAAATATTTTTGAGACTTAATTTAAAAGAACCCAATTTATATCAAATATTTTAACGAATTTAGGGCAAATTTGTGTTCGAAGCTCACCCCTTCTGGACACAGCCTTTTGCCTATTCACAAATGAAAGAGAAAGCTTCAGAATTGTATAACCAACTACAGGACTCTTCATTTCTTATCTTCAAAGGGGATTTAAACTACAGAAAGTTAGTGGGGGGATAGGTACTGGCCACTGGAGACACCTTTTACTGTAAGTCACAATAAAAATTTATTAAAATACGCTAATTTAAAATTGTAGGAAGCCTTGTGTGGATTTGGCCCAGCTCCATTGCTGGCATTAAGAACCTTGAAAGCCGAAACAGTGGCTGGTCTTTCAGAAAAAGCCATTAAACTTGTTGCGAGCAAGCATGCAGAAGAAGATTTGTCATGGATGGTTACTAGTGAATATGCTGTTGCCCAACTGTTCAGCCCTAATTAGTCCAGACAATTGTGTTTGATACAGTGAATAATGTTTGATCCATACTGAATAAATAAATTTCTTATTATAGGAATTATTATAAGACTTATTATTATATTTGCACAGGCCCCAAATTTTGGCGACATGGCACTTACTTTTAGATTTTGGACCTGATTTCTTTTATTTTACTGAAAAAAGGTACTTGGTAATTACAAGATTGAGACACTAAAACACCTTTTCCAAAACCATCTCAAACAGCCATTCCCATTGAATCGCAGTTGAAATCAATCTATCCCAAGACAACGCTTCTGACTTCCATAAGCTATATACCGTATTTACTCTATTAACTCTCCATGGAGAGCTATAAATTTAGCTATAAAATTTTCTGAATAGGGGTAAACTTCATACACGCATCGCCTATAAGACACAGGTTCGACTACCACTGGGTGCATACCATATTTTTTATCTTCTTTTATTTACAAGTTTGGTGTCAAATTGATTCTCACATTCTAGGCTATCCAACAAAACTATCAGCGCAGGGTCTCACACCTGCTGGAGCTTATTTTCTTCAGCTCTTCGACAATAGGACCTTAGCTTATAATTAAACGACAAGCGTTTATCCCATTTTTAATTCTGGGGCGTTTTGGACTGTTTTTGCGACGGGGGCGTTTTGGCCTGTGGGTGCGTTTTGTCACGTACCGATAACCACCTAGGTGCATAGATTAAGAGTTTATGCGGCCACACTGGCACCGCTGGTTTGGTCAGAAGATGTGTTTTCGAAGGTTGCGGTACCCTGCAGGTGGTTAGTGTACCTGAGGATAGGTCAGTTTGCGATGAAGCCAATTCGCGAACTGACCGTACATCAGTTTACCTTTAGGTTGTTGGGTTACTAGCTAGTAGTTATGGCAGCAGCCAGTTAGGATGGCCGCCAATCGGTGGCCGCCAGTTGACCTTCGTCCCTTTTTTACGGCTTCAAAAGTTTAAGTTTTCGGTACTTTTCACGGAGATATTTCGAAAATCTAAAGCCCAAAATAAAAATGATAAAGTCAACACCATTACCTTAAAACAACAGGTTATATAACTAGATTTTTTATAGCATGCAATAATGTTGTTGTATACACGTCTTTGTTATATTTCACAAACAAAATCTACAAAAGCACAGATTCGCACATTAACTCGCTACCATATGCAAAAGAAAAAATAAGGGTTCCATTTTAAACGTCGAGTAGGTTCCTAATTACCGTATTTTTTCTAATAAGAGCCCACCCGAAATCCGGAATTTTTTAAAATTATTCTTCGAATTTTGTCCCATGTTTTCGTTCCAACTCCCAGGCATGTTGTTTGCCGCAACTTTTTTTTTGAGAATCTGGTCTACATTTCGGTATGTTTTAGAGTCGATTCAAAAAAGTAGATAAAAACCCGGAGAAAAACTAAAGGAAATTCCGGATTTTGAGGAGGGCTTTTGTTAAAGAAAATATGGTATAACCTCTAGAAATTCATATGAAAACAAATTTCGGTCTCAGAGAAAGTCAACCATAGACCCTCTTCATTTACCGCGTCTACCAAAAGGTAAAACAGCAACTTACATCTCACCAAACTTTACTCTTTTGAATAACTTATTCCAGATTTCTGACAACTCACAATTCACTGAACAATGCTCATAATTTTTTGATTCAATGGATTTTCGGTAGATTTCTGCCATTCTTTTTTGAGCAGTTGCTTGAGCTGTGACATGCGGAATGTTGGATGATCCTTTTTGAGCTCCGGAAGCCGTTTCTCTTCAAATGCTGCATATGCTGCTTTCACACGCTTTTCTGGATGGCGATCAATGGCACTGAGAGTCTCATCAGTTGAAAGGACTTTGATAGCCTCTTCCACCTGAAAATGTGTTTTTTTTCGTTACAGAATAGGCATCAAAAGTTTAAAAGCATTACATTGCTGGCAACATGACGGTCCAAGTTGGAGCGGTTCAAATTTTCTTCGACTTCTTCCCCGGGAACTTCAATCTTTTTGGCAGCTAACAACTCCTGCTTTTGGTTGTATTCCATGAGTTCGGCCTGCTTCCTAGCATTGATTGCAGCCTGGGTCAGTTTCGCAGAAGGAGGAGCCTTAGCGGACGAGGAAGCCAATTGATTCATTTCCTCTTCATATGCCTGCTTCGTGAGAGTCTTCTTTGCCAGAGTTTGCTGACGTTTTTGTTCTTGCTCTGCTTTTCTCTGTTGCTTTTTTTGCACCAATTTGTCGTCATCAGCCCAATAAGCATCTTCTTTAGCTTTTTCCTTTCGCTCCACCTGCTCTGTCTTTACTGCCTCCTTGCGAGCCTAAAATTTGGAAGATCTCAGCTTGGAAAGCAACAAATCCTAATATTCCATAGTTTGAATAAACTTTTTAGCTGTAGAAACATACCCTGGCAGCAACGGCTTTGGTGTTTTCACTCACAAATTTTTTTGGCATGACTGCTTATCGAATATCTGAAAATTGTATTCATTTTTCACACTAATTAACAGGCAGTGCTTGGAAACCCTCTTGCTCTGCTCTTGCTCCGAGCAAGAGCGGAGCAAGATTTTGAAAACTCAATGAGCAAGAGCAGAGCAAAATTTTGAAAATCCACTGAGTAAGAGAAAGAGCGGAGCAAAATTTTAGGATTTTCCAAGCACTTTCTGCCGGCTTCACAAAAGTCAGAGCAGGCAGGATATATACTTATTGCGAAATTTACATATAAAATAGGTTATATATGGCAAAAAGAATGTACGGTAGAACCCCTAATTATCGCTTTTTCCCTAAGCGGGGCATCAAAAACTAATTGGTATTGCTTAATAATTATAGCAAAGCTACATGTTTGAGTCTATCGTAAAGTTCCAATGTTGCATAGAACATACATTGACCCAGACTACCACCGCTTGAGTACCCTCTTACTGATTACGCCCTCTCCCTCTGGGTACCACCATCTGTGTAACAATAAACTGGACATAAACTGGGAACCACCCACCTTGGACATCGTGGTTATTGATGATAGATTGGGACCACTGAGGACAAATTGATATCCAGAAGGATGCGTGGACACCACTGCTCAGGTGTAATTTTGTATCACCACCTGAGGTTGTAAAACAGTCAAAATGTCACAATTACTTTTTGAATACCCAAAATACTTTTTAAAATACCCAAAAATTTGGATTCTACGCAAAAATTTGCGTGTAGAGATGACCAAAAATAAAAAAAATAATTTTCACTTTCAATTCCAAAAAAATCGGACCACTTACCTTCACCCACCGATTTTTACTGTACACTTTCAACTTTACACTTTCTACTTTCAAAAATTTCACTTTCACTTGTTAGGACACCATCACTTTCAACTTTCTACTTTCAATTGTTAGAGTAGGCCCCTGATGGACCTGCAATAAAACCGGTTGGTAAATAGGCTCAAATTGATTTCACACACCAAAATACTGATTTCCCGCAGTAAATTCAATTTTTTGATAAAATACTGATTTCCCGCAATAATTACTGATTTCCCGCAGTAAATTTTGGATTTCCTGCAGTAAATTTGGTGATTTGTGCAATTCAAGTCAAAATTTTGCTGGAACGAATTTTTCAGTCAGAAAATACGTTCAGCTAGTCAGAATTCCGCTCCAGAGTGACCAGAAGCCACCGTAAACTTGTTTTTCGAGGGTTTGCTGAAGGGGGTAGTGTTTTGCAAAAAAGCGATTGAGCGCATCAAAATTCTATTCTAATTTTCTCGATTGCTCAGAATCCTTCCTTGAACTGTTAAAAATCCTTCCTCGAACTGTTCCTTGAACTGTTTCTTCGTCCTTTTTTCCTTCGTGGCTCTAGTGGTCGTGGCAGTGGATCGATCATTTACTGTTTACAAAAGTAGAGAGCGCTTGCACAGTTTATCTTTTATACCGACTGGACAGTTGCAGGAAAGAAAGCCAGGATAAACTCGAAATTTTTTCAACACATAGAAAGAATTGCGAAGGATCTTGTACATAAAATTAATAAAAGTAGAGACTTAGAATTCTAACCTCTGCCAACTTGAATACGTCCAATCAAGATCTTCGGTGATTTCTGCTTGCAATAGTTCAGTCCACATCAGCTTTAACTCAACATCAATATTGCAGGAACCTGAACGAATGAGCCACACATACTCCTGAAGGTATACACTTTGCGAAACGGTTGCTTTTCCTCTCTGAGTTTCTTGCTCTGCTTTCCGCAAATTGCTGATTGGATTTTCAGGAACTGTTGGCACTTTCACTGGCTTCTAAACTGCAAAATATAAGATTGAAAAAGTATCCTTCTTACCTTCCGTTCAGGGTCAATGCTCCAGCCACGTATCAACTGCTCAACGACCAAAATGAAACGTGACAAACCCAGAAGTTTCCGCTGTGTGTAGTCATCATTGATCATTTTATTCGTTCCTTGCAGACCATTATTAGTAGAGATTGAAAACATTGCAAAGCTCGGAGCATATCGGTAGTACCAGCCATGATAGTCTTTTCTTAACAACCACGAATTGAAAAACTTGGTGCATGCTTGGGCCGGTCTTGGAATTTCAGAAAATGAAGTCAGAAAATGAAATATACGTGCAAAAAGATGAATCGGCCGCCAACTCTGACAGAGTGTTTGCCCTAGCTAGGAAATTCACGTCCTCTTTAATTTCTTCGCAAGCTGTTTCATAAATTTTTGATCTGGGCATAATGACATGAGCAAGACACTCGATGTTCAAAACTGACAGCATAAGGTTGGTTTTCGTCAGCTGAAAACATTAAGCAAGAAGTATATTGATAAAATTGATCCAGAACATGTGCTGTCTCAAAGTTATCTTTCACTTGTCTGAGAGTCAAGGATCGTGTAAATTGCCTCTTTTTAGATATATCTGCCTTTTGGATTTCGCACCTGCTTTACCGATGGAATGACCAATCCTTCGAGTTCGACATCTTCCTCAACATTTTCTATAAAATCGTCAATAAGTTGTTGAAAATAATGTCTAACTTGAATAGTTCTTTGAATGTGCTTAGCAGTTTTCCCACTGTGAGGCTCGTCTAAGGCTTCAATCTTCCGCTTGACTGGAGAGCTAAGCCCATTATCGATCAGCCGTCAATGATCATGAGCACCGCTTGTCTGGATACAAGCCTAGAAGAACACTTTTTCAATGCAAAAAAGAAAGCATACTTCAGAGATGTCATTCATGTAGCGAATGCGCATCCGTGCCTTGCAGTTAAGCTTCTTCTGACGATTTTGCTTGGAATATTGGCTGAAATAAACATCAGTACTTGCTTGAATTCCTCTTTCTTGTTTATGGCAGGTCCAGCTTGTGTTTTTAGAAAGCCAAGTATCGTACTCTTTTTTGATTTGCAAATTTTTTCGTTTATCCAAATAGCTCCAGGTTCTCGGGGCATCTCGAAAAACTGCTGTAAAAACAAATAAAATATTGCTTCGTGTTCATAAATAACTGTAGGATATAAGTGTGAACAAACGAAACCCCAAATTGCACAAATAACCAAATTTACTGTGGGAAATACAAAATTTAGTGCGGGAAATCAGTATTTTGTTTAAAATTCAAATTTACTGCGGGAAAAATAAATTTATTGCAAGAAATCAGTATTTTGGGGTGTGTTTTCAGGTACAGCCTTGGTAATTCAATAGGTGAATTCATCGACGGTGAATTCATCGACATTTTGGCGTTCTGTTATTCAGCCTTTTTTCGTGTTTTCATTCAACTTTTTTGAAAATAGTTACCAAAAACCACATAAAGTCACCTCAGTACTTCGAAAAAGGCATCGTTTTCAAGTTCTGGTCAATAGAAAATTGAGTTTTCGGAACTTTGATTTTTCGATCTTTCGAATTCTTAACCATTTTTTGAGTGCGCGCATCTATGACCCATCAAGCATCCTGCGCCCCATTCGGAGGTAGTTGAACCAAGCCGTGACATAGGAACAAATATGTAGCTAAGGTGAGTAAATCATTTAGGTTAATACACACTATCTGGACTACTTACGGCCATTCAGTCAAGTATACTTAAAGAGCTTCATGATTCAAAGTCCATGGCAAATCATAGGGACATCAGATTCATAGGGCATAATACTCGCTAGAACCGAATAACGGGGTCTGCAAAATTAGCACATATAAAATGGTTCATAATGGTTCATTTACCGCATTTTCAATGAACCCGGTTTTCGTTCACGTCTAATTAATCAAAAATCGGTCCGCTTCGGTTAACCGACCGTATAAAATTTGCAACGACAAACGCAAAATATAAAATAAGACAAAACTTTATTGCAAGATGAACCGACTATGACAGTGCAACCAAACAATAATACATGCAAAATATATGACCAAACATATTTCATTTAAGATGATAAACTTCAGTCACAGTGACACACGCAAGAAAATATCACCATTCAGCTCATTCTTTAGTCATCCTTGAATACTTCCACCTTGCAGGTCATCCTTCATGAGTATTTGAGCTGAATCACTGATACTTAGTGAAAGCGAAAGAGCACTGAAAAACGACCACCTTGCAGGTTGAGCAGCTTGCTTTTTACCACTCTACTTGAGACGTTCTGACGAGGAGAAAGACTAAACAAAAAAATTGATAATTAAATAATAAAAGAATTTAGAGCGCCACCCACTGAATTTTCGGAAAGAATAAATAATGACAACCTCAAAGGCCTAATCTCAAAAGAACATTACGAACGACCTAAAAGAAGAAAATTCAAGAAAAGAACAGCTCGAAAGAACAAAACGCCAAAATGTCGATGAATTCACATGTCGATGAATTCACCGTCGATGAATTCACCGTTTCCCCCTTGGTAAATATACGTTACTGAAAATTTACAAAAAATTATCGGAAATATTTCGATTTAAAAAGTTGTCTTATTATGAACAAGATAAGCACAACGCCATTTATACTCTTGCTTTAAAAACTTTTTAAAAACGCTTCGATGAAATTTTTGGCTGACATCGAGTCGAACTTTTGACACTCATCTTTTTGACAACTCGGTTTGTTGACAACTCGGACTTTTGACAATTCGGCTTTTTTAAATTCAAAATTTTTATTATCGTGTCGAAAAAACATTGTAATTATTGATAACTGGTCGATATTTAGATCCGTCTTGTTGTATAGTCTTACTTAATAGATCGACTCGATGTCAGCCGAAATTTTTTTATATTGTGTCTACAATAGATGTTGAAGGCTGTAATCGTTTTGGAAGATTTTAATTTGGAGAAAGTCAACTATGAAAAGAGTTGATTTTGGGAGCAGTCGGTTTTGGGAGAAGTTGTTTTGGGAGAAAGTTTGAGGCGCAATCGTTTTGCCAATGAAACTTTTGCCAATGAGATCACTACGCCAATGGTATGTTTAAGACAATAGCTTCTTTTCTGAAGCAATCTCATTCCCTTGTCTGTCAAATTACCACTCATTTTGTAGCCGATGAGATTAGCTACAAAATAAGTGGTAATTTGCTTGATAAAAGAATAAATATACTTGAGAAAAGAAGCTTTCGACGAAAACATACCATCGGTGAAGTGATCTCATTGGCAAAAAGATGCCATTGGCGAAATGATCTCAAAGTTTTATTGGAAAAATGATTACGCCCGAAAGCTTTTTGAAAAAGCTTTTTTTAGGAAAAATTAATTTCGATGATATCTGTTTTCAGAATATTTTTGTTCAAAACTTTCTTATTCTGCACAATTTTCTTTGGGAAATCTCTTACAAGGGAGCCGATCCAACTGTACGGTTCGACTCAAAAATTCTGACAATACCATCTTGTAGAGCATGGTCGATTTACTACATAGAATTTTAATATTTTTTGCTTACAAACAGAAAGAATCAAATCTGGACACTCGACAAACATGTCAAAACAGACAGAAATTGCCTTGGTCCCCCAGTGGATTTTCAATAAAATATTTTCTGTAGTCAAGCCACCATATAGTGACACCCCGAAGGTTCGATACACAACTAGGTCCGACACTTTTTTTTTCACATATGGGTTAAAAATAGAGTCGGACTTTGCTAGAATTGAACTTTTGACGGTGTCACTATATCAAGGGTAAATTATAAACAAATACGTTTTTAAGAATCCACAGGGGGACCAAGGCAATCTGCGGCTCGATGTTTCTCGAATCTCGGTTTCTCGAAGATTCGATTTTTTTCTGTTTGTTAGCAAAAAATATTAAAATTTTATATAGTAAATCAACCATGCTCTACAAGATGGCATTGTCAGAATTTTTGAATCGAATCGTACAGTTCGATCGGTTCCCTTGTTAGTAGGCAGAAAAAATTAAGAAATGTTTTATTTGCGGAAACTTGCAAAGAAGTGACAAATTTGCCTTTTAAGATTGTGTAAGAGAACCTGCCGGGCGACAATTTTGCTTTTTATGTTACAGTTGGTGGTACCTAGTTAGTGGTATTCAGGTGTTGATACGCAGGTAAAAGCATTCAGGTATAGGGTTGGCAACAGTTAATTCGACGTTTTAAAAAAATTATGACTTTATTTTTTGTTTTTATGTGTGTTTTCTTACAAAATTTTGAGCATGTGACTTCGCAACTGAAAGCCTAGGATAGTGGCCACACAGTGGTAAAATTTAATTTGGCTTACAAAATGGATCTATTGTAATAAAACAATTTCGGGTCAGACTACCCGATTTCGGCATCGATGCCGAAATCGGGTAGTCTGACCCGAAATTGTTTTTATTACAATAGATCCATTTTTGTAAGCCAAATTAAGAAATTTTCATACCAATGTGTGGCCACTATCCTAGGCTTTCAGTTGCGGGGTCCCATGCTCAAAATTTTGTAAAACAACACACATAAAAACAAAAAATAAAGTCAAAATTTTTCAAAACGTCGAATTAACTGTTGCCAACCCTATTCAGGTAGTAGTCTTGATTGGTGATTCTTAGGTAGTGGTGAACATTCACTGCCCGGTAAAAGCGTACCCCTAAGGGTACTTTTTAAAGCCATTTAATCGGATGTCCACCTGACCAGGTGGTACGTATTACAGATTTGGAAAAATCGCAATTTCGGTCTTCACAAACCGGTTTAGGCAAGAAATTTTAGATCAGGAAAAGTGATTTGTTTTTGGTTTTGGTTGAGTTTTATTTTTATCGGGCAGCCAGGATATTCATCTACCCGAGGGGTGCCTACCAAAGATTTTTCGATCCGCGTGGAGGAAATTTTGATTTTGCCACTAACAAACCCGACTCCCTACACAATTTCAAGCCACGAAAAAATTTTGTTATTATATTTTAACTAAATTTTTATTTTTAGGCCATCCAGGTGGATATCCACCTGACCAGGTGGTACCCACCCCGGGTTTTGGGGTTTGAGTAGCAAAGTTTGCAATCTTGGCCTTGTTTAATTTAATTACCCACACAATTTTAGGTGAGAAAAGATGGTTTGTTTTTGATTTTTAACAAAGTTTAATTTTACAGGCCTATTAGGTGGACATCCACCTGAGCTTAGAGCACCCACCCAAGATTTCGGCATTCAGACGGGTGAAATCGCAATTTAGTTATAACAAACAGGATTCACCGCTCGATTCTACGTACGATATGATTAGTTGTTTTTTAATTTGACTAATTTGTATTCTTAGGCCTATTAGTTTGATATCCACCTGAGCTCAATGTACCCACCCCAGATTTTGGGATTTGCGTGGGCGAAAGTGTGATTTTGAACATATAAAACAGGTTTTCCCACACGATTTTTAGTGTAACTGCAATATGTGTTCGTAATTACAAGGATATTTTTGAATAGCCACTTAGTATATGGGGTAGGGTGTGTAGAATAAGAAGCATATAGAAGAAGATTCCAATCTGTTTTTTTGCAAAGACTGCAACTTTTTAAACTTTTTTTTTCGAAAAAATCTGTTCACGAAAATTATTTCGGCTGAAGTTCGTTTTCCGGTAATCTCCCAAAATCGTATTTTAACCACTTTTTAAGACGTTTTAAGCACTGAAACGTACAAAAAACGTGTTTTTAAATGGCGGAAAGGCATTTGCAGAAAAAAAATTCTCGAAAAAATAATTTTTTGACCAAAAAAATCGTTACGAATAAAGAAATCTGAACGAGCCGAAATATATAATTGTGAAGTTATCCAAAAATCAGTTCTGAAAAAACCCATAAAAATATGTTTTTAAGTGAGGGGTCGGCACTTTTTGAAAATTTTTTTTTGACTAAATGTTGACTTTTTGTCTGGGGGACCAAGGTGAAAGGTATTGAAGGGTGGCTGGATACCCTTCAATGGTGTTCTACCGGGTGTCTCAAAAGTTCGAACTCACTTTTTAAGATTTGAGTTTTTCTTAAAACAGTGTAGACATCAACAAATATTTAATACCATTTTGTAGCCCTAAGTGTCCTCTTTCCAACAAGATATCAAACGTAAATTTTATTCAACAAAATGACGGCCAACAGCCTCAACACACTTCTTCAGTCTTTTTGGAAAATTATCGATAGCCTTCTGAATCATTTCTTCTGGAATTGCATCCCTCTCCACAATCTTCACTTCTGCTGGCAGGGGCTCCTTGCTCCATACCCTAAACTCAATTTGAAAATCGGAACTTAACAATCAAAGCTTACCTGTCATTTTGTGAATTGAAAGCTTGCTCCAAGTCAAACCATTTCTCATCAGTGAAGAGAATGTTGCGGTGCTTTTTGGCAGGGTTGAAGCGTTTGAGAAGCTGTTTTGAACGATCCAAGCGCTTCTTTTTTGCATCGTCGTTGAGCTGCTGGCCTTGCACTGACTTCCTGGCCTTCATGTCAAATGATCCGGTGAGCATCCTTGCTGATTTCCAAGTCTTTGGCAAGTTTTCTTGTGGAGTTGGTGGTGCTATGGAGGTGCCCATGCTCATCCATTTTGTCTTCGATCTTCTGAATGTTCTCCGGGGTTGTGGCAGTAACAGGACGGCCACTTCTTGGACGATCAGCATTGCTCCCTGTTTCTTCGAATCGACGAATAGCTTTTGAGACTTGTGTTTGGGAGCAATTTAGCATTCGTGCAATTTCTCTCCCAGAATAGCCTTGCTCATGAAGCCTTACAATTCCGGCGCGCAGTTCAGACATATTTTTTGAGCTTTTTGAAAGAATGATACACCAAATGAAAGAGGAGACTTAGGGTTACAAAATCATATCAAAAGATAAGATTTATCTTAATCTTAAAGACAAAAGATAAGCATTTAAAAAAGTGAGTTCGAACTTTTGAGACACCCGGTACCCCGTTTTGGTCCCTGGAGCTGGGCAAAAAGAGCTTCTGAATGCATTCTTAATCAAGGCTCTACCATGGAATCATGTCTAAGGTATGTGGGTGTGCGCATCTCAACCCCAAGCGCCAAGCCCCCTGCGCCCCCTAAGGGGAAAAAGTGGTCAAAACTCATTTTCGGATCACTTCACAATTGTATAGTTTAGCCTCTGAACCTAACGAAGAAATTGATAATTTTGTGCAAAATTTCTTTTTTTTTCGGAAAATGTCTTTCCGCCACCTGAAAACCCATTTTTCATACGTTCCACAGCTTTAAACGTCCAAGAAAGCAGTCAAAACACAATTTCGGGAGGTTACCGGATAACAAATTCCTGCCATTATTTCGACCAAAAAAAATGATTTTCTAAATTAAATTTATCTAAAACAGATTTTTCACCTTCTATAACACAAAAAAATTAAATATTAGGTTGATCCAAAAGTTCTTGGGCACCTTGAAAAAATTTATTTTCGATTTTTTATTAATGTGTTAATATTTTAGCATGATGTTTATCATTCCAATGTTTGCAGATCTAATTCAGAGGAGATATCACTCGAAGTCACATCAACAAAACAGCTCTCCAAAATCTTTATTCAACAAAATAATCTCCCTCAACATCAACAACATTTTGCCATCTTTCAGGCAATCTCCCAATACCTTTAACAAAGAATCTAATCGGTTTCGAATCAAAATAAACTTGCAGATCTGTTAAAATTGCTTCTTCTGTTGCGTATTCTTTGCCAGCCAAAAAGTGCTGCATAAACGAATACGAAAAAGAAGCGAATAAAAAATCGAAAAAAAATTTTTTCAAGGTGCCCAAGAACTTTTGGATCAACCTAATAGTATACTTTTTGCAGCTCAGTTGCAATATCACGTTTAGGGTTGTCGAGTTTCGAGTAATTACTCGAAACTCGAAAACTGCTTTCGATTTTGGCATCGGAGTAAAAATCTGTTTTTACAATATATACCCAACTTTTAATTCTGAGTATATATTGTAAAATTAGATTTTTACTCCGATGCCAAAAATCGACCGTAAAAGAATTTCAGTTTTCGAGTTTCGAGTAATTACTCGAAACTCGACAACCCTAATCACGTTCCAATGTGGCTTCGAGGTTTCTCCCAAAACCGACTCTTTTCATAGTTGACTATTTTAAAATTTAAATGTTCCAAAACAATTACAGCCGATGTCGACGTATTTGAGGTGCCTGAGAGCTGCGAATCCGTAAAGTGATTTTTTTCTCAAGATCTCTTATCAGAACTTTCCAATAGTTGGCCGGGAAGCAGTGTTTCCAAAATGATAAGATTTTTTCACTGAAAAAATTAGCTAACAATTTTTTTAGTGAAAAATAGGGTGGTGCACGGTCGGTTAACCGAACCGGACCAGTTTTTGCCAATTAACCGAAACCGAAAACCGGGTACGAAAAAATACGCGGTTAACCTAAAACCGGGTACAACAAAATTCCGGTTAATTTACGACAAAAATAACCGAAACCGAGTTTTTTCCGGTTAACCGACCAAAGCGAAACTAAAAAACCGTAACCGAAAACCGGGTACGCCAAAATGCGGTTAACCGAAAACCGGGTAGTGATAAATTAACCGTAACCGCACCACCCTAGTGAAAAAGCTAAAAATGAGAATGCGCTCAAGAAACCTAACTCGAATTTGAGTGCGGATTCTTTCCTTTTTATATCAATTTTTTAAACAACATCTACTTTATCAATTGCTCATTTTGTAGCCATGAATCTTAACTACGAGATGATGCTAACAGAATAATTTTTGAAAAATTTTAAAAAAGTTATGGCCATTTTCGTGTGACATATCTGATTTGGCATCCGACTTTCGACATCCATTGTGGTCAAGCTATTAAAGTTGCTTCCTAACTTTAACCTTTTTTGTTCAGATTAATTGTTCGAATTTAATAAATTTTCAGGTATTTGCCCATCGTAAGATTGAGAAATGAATTTGATGTGCTTAAAAACCTTGGTGAAAACTATTTTGTAGTATATGGCATTTTAAAATTGAAAATCGTTTAGCCGAAGTGGTCCGTTTTGTGTTGTCCGTCAGTGGCTAAGCCAATTCAACAGATTTCGGGCCCAACAAGCTACGGTTCAAAGCGACAATTTCACGATCGTTCACAAGTGCCCAGAGTAGTGGATGACAGGTGACTTAATTCCGCTCATTCCGATAATTACGTTTTTTTTCAGGGAAAAGAAGATGCACAAAGTCTGTCGCAACTAAAATTTTTAATTGAAAAAGTTGGCTTCAAGCGCTTTTTTTTTCAGGTACACGACATGGGCTACTATTACCGTTATCATCGCAGGGGGTGGATTCTTTGCCTCGCATTCCAGACTGCCGTGAGCCACTCTACAAACCGAAGTACAAAATTCGTGAGCCATGGTCGGAAACTCAGGCTGATTTCGGCGCCAATGACTATATCGATTTGTTAGGAGACAAGAAGAGTAAAATACATCCAGGTAAATATCAAGCTTCACCTTTTATAACACAAGTTTTTAAATAGTATACTTTTTGCAGCTCAGTTGCAATATCATGTTCCAATGTGGCTTCGAGGTTTTCCTGGTCAGCACAGAGCTAATGAGCTGGTCAAACTAGTTCATTATCGGTAATATTTCTCACATTTTTCACATTTACTTAACTTCGACTACATTTCCAGTAATATGTACAAATCTAAGTTGGAGAGGTACTCACCTCACCGTTGGTTCCATCTGAACAAGCGCATCAACTATCTGCTCATCTATCACAACTATGTCAAGCAAGATGAGCTGAGAGACGAGCGAAGCCTTGGATTGTGGGATGAAAAACCAGACTACCATTTCAAGGATAAATCTAGGCGCTCGTTCAGTGATTTGCCATAAGTTCTTCTCTGTTATTGTTTGGTTCTTTTCATTGGTGAATATAGTCTCTTTACAGACTCTAATTAAATTTCATTGAGATCTGTTGATACATAAAGCTTGTTCATAACTGGTTACTTTTTATTCTTGATTTTTCTACAATTAGCTTTCAGGGAGATAAATTTTTCGGGCTGTGGGAAACACCCAAGTCAAGCTTTTATTTTTTCCTATCCTCTATAACTCAAGAAATGCCCAATGATTTCGGTACGTCAGGTGTTTGAACTGGGTTTTAGCCGCAATGCTAGCCATTTCTGGATATTTCTGTAACAGTGAAAACATGATTTTGTTTTTATCGATTTTTAAGCACACTGATTGTCCATGAGGCCATCCGCAGAGACAGTCTGCTATAAGTTCAACTTTTACAGGATGGGCCTGAAAAGAGGAAATTGTGAAAGTACCGCAGTGCGCTCAGTCGATTTCTTTTTTTAAAGATCTTTTAAAATCTTGAAATCAACGTATTTATTATAAAAAAGCAAATTGGCAACAGCAAAGAAACAGGATCCAAGCTTTGCTACAAGTAGATTGTAAGTAATTTGTTGAACGTTCGGTTCGATCCGATGTTTGAATTCGAAAACTTTCGAGCGTCTGATTTGAATTTTAATTTAAAATTTTTAAATTTTACAATTCTCAAATGTTCGATCTGAAAAATCGTGACGTTTTCAAATTCCAACTTCGAATCTAAGATTAATCTAACACATGTTCGATGTTTGTTTTTGATCCTGGGAATGTTCTTGTCAATTATTTTTCATTTTTAGTTTTAGTTTAACAGTTATGCCAAGCGACGTGTGGGCAACTTTTGTGATAAAGGGCGACGGGGAGGGGTCAGTTAGCAACGGTGTCAGTTAGCAACGGTCAACAGAGCTGTTAACTGCCTAAAACCAACCTCCACTTCCCCCTCCGAACCTCCACCCCAAAAATTTTTCCCCTCCTTCCACCTCCACCCTCCATGCCCAAAAATTTTCACTTCCCCTTCCACCTCCACCCTCCATGCCCAAAAAAAAAAAACACCTCCTCCCTCCATACCCAAAAAATTTCACTTCCCTTTCCACCTCCACCCTCCAGGAGGGGAGGTTTATAAAACCTCCATTTCACCTCATCTAAACATTCGCACTCAAATCACATTATTGGATATTGCAATTTATTCAAGCAAACAAACACAAATATCAGAGAGAAACAAACTTAGAATTGAATGAGATGAGAATTCTTTGTCATCACTTCTATCTCTGGAGTGTGGTGCGCCCTATAGCTCGTCTTCTCGAGATCTTCGTTTGCCGAATTCGGAGTACGGCGTACCTCTTCAAAACTATTGTCCACCCTATGGTGCGCCTCACCGAGAACATCATCTGCCACGACTGCGAAGTTATTGTTTGGAGTAAGATTGGTTTCCATGGCTTCTAAAAGTATTTGTCGTTTAGATAGATGAGATGGATAGCGGAGAGGTATGCGAAAAATGAAAGGGATGAGAAAAAAGTATACAATTTTGGTCAGCAAAACAGATGGCGAAAGACTCTAACTCATCACTGGATGAGTTAGTTTTGAGACAAAATGTTTGGCGTTCTGTTTTTGATAGTACCAGCCGGAGGTTGCCGGAGGTGATTTTTCATCACCCTCCCCTTCCACTTCCACCCTCCGTACTCTGAAAATTATCACCTCCCCTTCCACTTCCACCCTCCATACCCTAAAAATTTTCACCTCCCCCTCCACCTCCAACCCTCTACCCCAAAATTTTTTCACCTCCCCCTCCACTTCCGAACTTCCGGACCGGAGGTGGAAGGTGGAGGTTAAACCTCCCCTCCTGGAGGTTGCTTCCGGAGGGGTTAACAGCTCTGACGGTCAATTAGCAACAGTTTTTCGAACGGTCAGTTAGCAACGGTCAATTAGCAACAGTTTTTTGAACGGTCAGTTAGCAACGGTCAATTAGCAACGGTTTTTCGAACGGTCAGTTAGCAACGGTCAATTAGCAACGGTTTTTTGCCGAGGAAAAAATTGCCGAGGAAGCACATTCAACCAAGCCAATCATGACATACAACCACAAAATAATCATGACCGCCCTCCGCTGTCCGTTTATAGAATGGTTAAGTTGAAATTTATTAATAAAATATCAAGATTTATTCAGGGACGTTGGTAACAGCAAAAATTTCAAGGATGTTGGAAACAATAACAATTTCAAGGATGTTGGAACAATAAGAATCATTCTTTTTCTTTCATCTCAAATTTCGCCACATCGAAGTGATCCTTAGGGAAGCCCTGAAAGCGGATGAATCCCACGCGCGGCTCCATAGTATCGGTAAGAAGGTCCTGAATTCACCCAAAATAAACCAGTACTGACAAAATAAGCTCAACTAACCAACCTTGTCGACAAAGAACGGAATGAAGTGAGGATAGGATTCCGGCTGATAAAGGACAAAGTTGGTGATGTAGAGCTTGGTTGCCAAGAGGAGTTGCATGCTGCTTCCCCATTCCCCGAGCCGCGAAAATTTTCTGACGTATTCCTCCACCCCATCGGCGCTTCCAAAGTATTTGACCCACGAGTGCTGCTTGTTGACCAGAAGGAACTCCATCAACTCTCGTCGCGCTCGCTCATGCTCCTCCTCGTCCTTGTACACCAATAAAGCTAGCGATCTGAAAAATAAACAATGGTACCAACAAAATCGGCTGGAGTTTAGAATGTGACCTTTTTCTAAAAATGGTCAAAATCAGTTTTTTTAGTTGTGTAACATTGTAAAAAATGCTCAGCATTCATTTTTATTGTTGGGAAAGCCAATTTTTCAAAAAAAAAAAATTTTGTCGAAAATTGTCAAAAAACGTAGATTTAAGGAGAAGAAAGAATTCTTACACGTTAAAACCGATAAAAACGTTGTTTCCGACCACATAAAAATACAGAAAAGGTTTTTTTTCCATCAGACATTTTGACTTTTTCACATTTTTTACCTGCCTGCCTTCGGCAGGCACCCTAATTCAATAGGAAGCCCCTTTGGGGGTACATTGTTCGGGCCAAGGGCTGACCCTTTATACACACCTGCCTGCCTTCGGCAGGCACCCTAATTCAATGGGAAGCCCCTTAATTTCGATATGGGGGAACCGCATAAGTACCGACTAAGCACTTCACATAAACGAATTATATCGTGGAAAGGGGATGACTTTTTCTTAAACAAAATCTCTCTGATAGAGAGGACTGAGCAAACATTTCTGTATGTGCATCTCAAAATACATTGAAAAGCTAAAAGGTAACCAACACTTAGAGTAATTACCAAAAATTGATTTTTCACCAACAATGATGGTATAACGTTTTTTGACAATTTTCGACAAAATTTTTTTTTTTTGAAAAATTGGCTTTCCCAACAATAAAAATGAATGCTGAGCATTTTTTACAATGTTACACAACTAAAAAAACTGATTTTGACCATTTTTAGAAAAAGGTCACATTCTAAACTTTAGCCACAAAATCATCAACGGCTAGATTGTACCTGTAGAAGCAGTTGTTGTCTCCTTTGGGTCAATTTGGCGGATTCCGGTAGGCTCATCATTCCACGGGTAGATCGGCTGCGGCGGATGAATCTCCTTTACCACTTCAGGTGAGTCCAGGCGTGGCTTCTTGGCTGGAGGCGAATGGTCTGGAATAAAAAATATTGCAATCGATCAACACGTTATTTGGGAATAATCAAAACCTTTTGTCTCCACTTCGATGAACGACAGCAGTTCCTTGGGATAACATAAGAAGGCAATATACCAACCTCTCTCATTCGCACGATCCACTCCCCGACTCGAGAACGTTTCCTGTAATGGTACTTCTGACGGCTGTGATACGATTCGGCGTCATTCGTGGTCCTTTTAGCCATTCCAAAAAGAGAGAAGTACTTTGGTCCAAGCGCTAGCCACGTATCCCTAAAAACAAAATATAGCAGGATGACAGAGAGCTAAATTATAGGATCCACCTATAATAATCCACCAAATCGTTAAGCTTATTTATTTGTCTGGGAGTGATTAAGGCGTGCTCAATAAAAGATAGCTTTCAACAACTACTAGCGCAAAACATGAGGAGATATGCGAGTAAAGCAGAATCAACATATAAAGTTCGAATCGCCTTTATTAGCTACTATTTTCTTATCAAGACCCACGACTCTCAATTTTTTTGAAACCTGTTGCTAATTGACCGTTGCTAACTGACCGTTCGAAAAACCGTTGCTAATTGACCGTTGCTAACTGACACCGTTGCTAACTGATCGTACACCAAGGGCGACAAGGCAGTTTGCAAGTGTGGCACTGAATATTTGCTGGGAAAAAGTGGAGCCACAACAAATCTATCTTCTTATCTAACCAAAACATAACGAAGCCATGGTAAAATTTGATGGTCCAAGCGCAAAGAAGGCACGAACGGAAACAATCACTTCGATGTTCAGTTCCACCGTTCTGAATGAGCCCAAGTTGCCAACGTCAAATCCGGATTATTATGGCCATGACGACATATTTAAATAGTGGCAAAAAATGCTCCAAACTTTTCGCATCTCGCAATTTTGGCTCGTAAATACTTTTCCAATTCCTTATCCAGCGTTGCGTCAAAAAGGTGTTTTCCCAAAGCTTCTCTTCTTTTCGCTAACTCTCTTCGATCCCGTTTACCGAAAAATGCTGCAGCCAACCTTCTCCATATCAAAACCGGGCTGGCGGATTCAGTACTAGAGTATGCCATAAGCAAAAATACTGAAGAACCAGAAGAAATCATCAATATTTTGTAGAAAAATTCCGTAGATGTTAAAGAATTTTGATTTATGTGGTTGTTATACATCAATAAAGGTCACGAAATTCTGAGTAAAATTATAAAAATGTCTCGTAAAAAGTTCTAAATTTCCCTAATCAAAAGTTCGATTCGAATTCGAAAATTTTCGACGTTCGGTTCGAAGTTTGAATTCGAAAATTTTTAAGTCGAACGTTCAAAAAAATCTCGAATATTTCGAATAATGTTCGAAATCGAACGTTCGATTCGACAACCCTATTCTTGATCCAATTTACCAGTTACTTTTTGCTCTTACCATAAATTGTGTGCTCTTAATCCAATTATAACCCTCCTTTTATAAATTAATGGGATTGTGTAAAGTTGTACAAAAAAACCAGTTTAGGAATGTTTATTTCAAATGTTTAAAAAGCGAACACAGTGATGCAAAAATGCTAAGTAAGTAAGTAAGTGTATGTGAGGCAATTACTGATCAACTATCTAAAAGAAATTGGCAGATGCACACTAAGGTTTCTACAGTAAGATGGTTCTGGTTATAGCTGCTGTCACAGCGTATGGGTCACAGTTGCTGGATGGACGACGGTCTTCCAAATAGCCTTTCTTCTCCTCACCCACATGACGTGGGATTCGCACACTACATCCTCGGTCAGCCACACCCCTAAAATTTTGTTTTCGTCACTTCAATGTATAATGTTAGAAAGTTGACTGACCAAGTGAACTTGTCTGTGGAAGAAGTCTCACATAGACCAGACAGTCGCTTCAAATTATCCTTTCCACCGTTGGGATCGTAGACGGCTAAGTGCTCCTGGTGTTTAAGCGCTAATTTGTCCATAGCTTGCTCAATCACCTTCAGGCCACCTAAATAATAAAAATAATAATTTTCAGATTTCCGCTTACGTATATCAAAAGATACCTTCTTCACGCATGCTTAGTGTACTAAAGTTGGTGTGACAACCTGCTCCATTCCACTGTCCATTAGTGTTCAGAGTGATAGCGGGCTTAGGATCTAGAAAAATACATATTCGGCTACTTTTTCGCAATTTTTCGGCCCCATTTGAACATTCATTTATACTTTGGACGGAGCGGATTTTTTAATTTAAATTTTTAGTTTTTAGTCCATCCTTTCAAATATCAATGATACGAGTTATTGTGAGTTTCTAGTTTAGAATGTACAGTATCCGATTTCCTACTGCATCAAGCGGGTGTAGAATTGTTGAGTGGCCAATTTGCCGTTTTCAAATCACAAAATGTTGAAATTTTTTAGAATTTTGGTTTATATATTTTTCTTAAATTTCGTAAGATACTAAATAAAGATTTTTTTGGTGGGTGATTTTTAATTCTGTCCGCTAATCTCTGAAAAATGCCCACTGATATTTTTAGCGGGCATTTTTCCAAAAATTAGGGGGCATTTTTCAGAAATTAGCGGGCATTTCTCCCGAAGTTAGCGGGGAATTTTCAGAGATTAGAGGGCAGATTTAAGTATTACCCTTTTTTTGGTCTAATTTTTTTCTTGGATCACACTTATGTTTTAAACTCTTAGAATGATACGAATTAAATAATTGCGTACCACAGAAAAGCCAAGGCATATTATTTGACCTATTAGACGATTTCCAATTAGAGGGGTGATCCGAAAATTGTAGGGAATTTGCGGTGGTGTTAGTAAGCACATTAGAGGATCTCCTCAGCCGACATTGGTGGTCTTTAAGTATGCAGTGGTGTATAATCGCTCCTTCTTGGCTCTGGCTCGGAGCCTGAGCGGAGCGTTATACACCACTGTATGTATGTGGGAATAGAAAAGACCTTTTCGGTATTTAGCTCAGAAAAGTGTAATGTAAGTTAAAAAAATAGAATTCAGGACAAAAACCAGCTGTGATGAGTTTAATGAAAAAAATGTTGTAGATTCTCATATACAACGCTGCTTTCACACCAACCTAGAGTAACAATCACTCCAAACTGCTCAGCAGTTCTATGAAGCAAATAGCGAGCCATCCACAACTGGTCTCCCATGGTAATTCCTTCGCAAGCTGAAAATACAGAAACTATGCACAGTTAGACTTTGATTTAGCAGTAGGGCTTATTGGGTTGTGACCCGTTTTTGTTAAAAGTTATAAAAATTAAAAACTTACGCCCTATCTGGAACTCCCATTGACCAGGTGTTACCTCTAAAAATTAAACAAAACATTGGTGAATTCTGATATGACTGGAAATAAAACCAGCATTGGTTCCGCCAATATCCAGGTTAGCATGCAGACAGGCACGGTAGTGAGTTTCAATAAGTTCTCGGCCGAACACTTTATCAGCACCAACACCACAGTAGTAAGGGCCTTGAGGGGCTGGGAATCCATTCTTTGGCCAACTGAATAAACAAGCTTTTCGTTTTGTTTGTTTTGGCAATAATTCAGCTGAAGGATTGTTTGGTTGAAATTTACTACAGTCTGCTATCTCCATAGTGGCCATGTCTTTATAGAGGCTAGTAAAATTTTATTTACAGTAGACTCTCTTCCACCCTGACAACTGGTCAAGCTGGGCACTATAGAGAGTTGGTCATTATGGCGGGGTAATACATAAATAAATTTCAGTGGCCACTATAAAGAACTGGCCAATGGGCCGGAGGAGATTATGGAGAGAGTCGTTTGTATTCGGTTGGCCACGTAAAGTTGACGGTAATTAAAGGACCATACTTGTTGATGACAATTAGAATTTGGCAAATTCAAATTCGCGCGGGACTCTTCTCTTTCGTCTCTCACTGTACCCTTTTTGAGTCGTTCGAAATAACTCAAAAGGGTACAGTGCGAGGCCTAAGAGAAGTGTCCCGCATTTGAAATTGCCGCATTCTCATTGTCATCAACAAGTATGGTCCTTCAAAAACAAGCACCCATTTGGTGAATTGTTAAAGGATACTGCCAAATTATATGAGTCAAAAAATTTAGTTGTGTGTGGTTTGTGATTTGCCTGCGCAGGCAATAAAAATCAAATAAATTGCAAAAAAACTTGATAAATAAATTTTAAATTAAAAAAAAACGCACCAGCTCTCGTATAACTATGGGCACTGCACATTTTTAACAAATATTATTTAATTTCAAGTCCGGTCTTTTTTTTTATGGACCGGCGCCGGTGTCAGCGGCGGGCGCCTGAACTATGGCAGTATCTGATCTTCAACGGTAAACGTTGTAAAAGATAAGAACCGGTTGTTTGGTATATTGGCAGGATATTTTGGCGTCATGAAATAAAAAAAATAAAAAAGTTCGGTCGATATCCATACATCAAAATGAAAGAATAATAAGCAAGAATACAGAGGAAGGAAAATTTATGGCTATTTAAAAATCCTACCCAAGTGGATGTCCATCTTTGTCTAACAACAGGTATTCCTGCTCCATGCCAAACCAAGGTTTTTCTTCGGCACACTGCTGCATCACCTTGTTGCATTCAAACCTGTGATTTGTGGCTGAAAGCTTGTGGTGTTTTACGTGGCTAAAGCAAAAGCAAAGATTTTTTACCAGTAGGCTGCTTCTTGTAATCATATGTTTCGCACATCACCAAACGGTTGTTGCCACCCAGGAAAGGATCAGGAAAGTCAGCTACTGGTTTCAGAGTCATGTCTGAGTTCACCCCTGTGGCTTGTCCTGTAGATGAGCCATCGTAATTCCACTCCGGATAGTCTAAAAGACATTTTTTGTAATTTAAATCCTTTAACAGTTAAAAGAGAAGTTTTGTAATTCTGTAGTTGGTTCGGACAACTCAGACAATTCAAAATTGAGTGTTTGGGCTGAAAAGAAAGCCTACAATGCGCTGAGTACGAAAGCATCAAATTTGGGTACCTTTTCGTAGACATTCGCCAATCGGAAATCGACCTGCATTCTTTTAAATTTTAGTGCATCAGAAATAAAATTTAATTATGCATCTTTCTGACAAAAAAATTCGAAACAAGTAGGGGGAAGCAACACGAAAAAGGTCTTTGAAGTTTGCTAGTCGTCCTAACTCTTTTCAGTTTTTGACGTAAAGCTTTTTTTACAAGGCAACACTAAAATTCGGACGCTGGATCGTGATCAGCGTATCTGTCTTCCTTCTAAAACTACTCTTAGAAGTGCAATTAGAGTTTTATATTTCAAATTACTCTCAATTACCAATTATTGACTTGTTTGAAAGTCCAACAATCGACCAATTATTGTCTTGGTCTGTCAAGTAATTTTTTTTGAGGGTTGATCACTCAAATTAAAAATAATACAGATAGGTTAGAGCAATTTTGGAAAATCAAACACAAACCAAAAAGAGGCTTTTTTTCTTTGAAGTTTGCTAGTCGTCCTAACTCTTTTCAGTTTTTGACTCTTTTCAGTTAATTACAGAAAATATGTCTAAAAACAAGCATTTTGTAAATTACCAGAAATGGTTTTGGGTACTTGTGGCAAAGTTCTAGTCTTTGAGCGCAGATACTCCCCCGTTCCGTCAATCCAAATATAAGTGGCCTAAAATGGAGAAAAATTTAATTTCTCAACCGACTGACAAATTACCCACCTGACACTTGGTTGGATGAGGCTTCAAGCCCAGGAACTGGTCAATAACTGTAGTTCCTAGGGGCAGCTTGACATTGTATTGACTGGACGACATTTTTTTCTTAATTCACACACCACAACAGGGGTAGAAGATAAGGCAAATTGGAATGCACTAAATTGCGCAAAAGATTAGACAACCAACTTATTTCAGCAGTACAAACTACAGGGTAGTCCACAGAATTGAGCTGGTTTTAAATAACAACTTTTAATAAGGCAAAATTTAGAAAAAAACTTGTTTTCATTTATTATGCTAAAGTGGTGGCTGCATTCAGTTTACAATGACTGGCTTTCGCTTAATTTTTTGCTGTGCTTCTACCTAGAAAGTTTCATGGACTATTTACGGCGAAAATATATATTGCGACTTATCGATTCAGCTCGCGATGAATCGTTTTTGGTATATAGTGTTGAAAACACGATTTCCCTTGGTGCTCCTGTACTTTGGACCGTAACCATCTGGACTTTTAGGAAGTTGCAGAGTCCAAACCACAGGACACCAAGCAAAATTATACGAAGAAAAGATTTATACGATAAATAGACCAAAAATTTTATAACTACAGGGTGGGTCATTTTTTCCTGACACGATCTCGAAATTCTGTTTTTTTCCAGATCGTGTAAGAAAAAAATTATGATCGTTTTTAATCGGCAGAACTTTTTAACTCACCCTACAATTCAAGACTTTGTTTAACCCGGCCTACCGTAAACTCTCTAACTATACCCATGTACCACTATAGTTCACAGTATTAAAAATAACCCTTCGAAAATCGAATTTAAATTTTCCAATCACCCTGTAAATTCCAAATAGTAAGCCTAAGTGGAGTGCGCGAATGTTGATTGGCCAGCGCAACTAAAATGATTTGAATGCTGTACTTTACTCTCCCTCCACCCCCTCCATCAAACTTTGGTTGATGGGCAGTATTAAAGTATGAGCATTCACTCAAAATAATTGTTTAATGCAAAGTTCCAAAATCGAAAAAACTACATGCAGACAGAAAAAATAATTGGGGGAATTCCATTAGCACGTGAAAACTTGCCACTTTTATATCCTGTCCTCCTAATCGTGTTACAAAAACTACCAAAAAGAGGGAGGAGGGTGCAAAAGTGCAGGCAGGTGTAATTTATTCGAGTCTACTACCACCACCACCACTTTTACTTAAATAGACCATCAGACTTGCGATTAAACAAAAAATTTATTTAGCAGCAGCAGTAGTAGTAGGTATCAGAGAATTTACAAAAAATAATACTCTATAAGCCCGGGGATGGAATGCAAGTTGATAAGAAAAGCAACCATCAAACTTTGATACAGTTGATCTACCACCACTGCAATTGGTTGCCAAACTAATCCCTGGTTAATGATCATGATAATGCCAGACAAGGAATTTACGAAAAGTGGGAAAAAATTTAGATGTGGGAAGTATAAGTGGTAAAAGAAAAATTAACACAGAGCTTTCACTGAAAAAAAATTAGCCTGGTAATTATCTTATCAGTGGATTTGGATTATGCTTTTTGGCACACCTTCAATGTAACGTACAACATTTTATCAGAAGATATTCTACCACAAACTCAACGTGTTAAAAATTCAAATTAACTTTTTGTTACAAATTTTTTGAGACGGACAGTTTTGCCTTTAAATTGTTTAAAAATACAGGGTGTTTAAAAAAAACTCCCCCATTTCTGAAAATCAATTTTTAAAAGCAAATTTTGAACACAAGTCATATGTTATCCACTCCTCTGCAATGTTTTTCATAAAAAATAACAGTTATAGTATGTTTAAAACCTAATATGCGGAGATTTCCGAAAAAATTCGGAAATCGGCCGGGCAAGGGGTTACGTACACCAATAATTTAAAAAACCGGGAGATTTTTTTAAACACCCTGTAATTGTTTTTCGGATATACTATACTGCAAATAACTTATTATGACATTCGCATAATTGAAATTTCAATGCATTTAAGCCTACGCACTAAACTATTTTCTTTATATATCCATGGTTTACTAGTTAGTTACTAGTTAGAAATTTTCAATCATATATTGGGTTGGTCCATAAGTTCGTGGGGGTTGTATATGTTATACGTAACAGACCATATTTATGTATGGGTTCCAAAATTTTTGATAAATGAGAATTGGCACTCAATTAATTGCTGGGTTTGAAAATCGAAATTTTGACTAAACCCATCGGTTTAAATTTTCGCGAAATAATCATTTATTAATTAACCGATGGGTTTCAAATCGTAAATTGTGTAGTCTGTTGCGTATAAACTACCCACGAACTTATGAACCAACCCAATATACCCGAAGTGCTTCCATTTTTTTTTAAATTTTTATTATTGATTTTTGTATTATATTTACGAATAGTCGCCCAAAAAATTTAGGTCTAAATATCTAGGTGATTTGACTAGCCAAAACTGCTGCACTGATGTTATAAATAAAATTAAAAAAGTAACAGAAATTGCCCAGTCAATCTTGTAAAGAGAGAGAAAGCAGAATAGAAGACACTGCCGGTTATTACTTGAACTGTTTGTCTTAAAAAACAATTTGTGACAGAATTTGTATTGCCAATTTGACTTTGTCATAGAATGTCTTTATGGTGATGGTACATTGTAGGGTGTGCCATTAAAAGAAATTAGAAGCAGAGGTAAATTAAAATTTTAATGAATAAAATTACGCTGCATGGGAAAATTATAAAAAAATTATTTGTTTTCCTGCGTATCTCAGCAACATTTTGAAATACTAGGAGCCATAACTTAGTTTCGAAAAAAATTAAAGATATAGAGGTTTGAATGAAGTACCGTATAAGCAGACAGTCTCCTTATTTTTCAACCTCTCTCTAGGGTGCAGTTTTATGAGAGTATGTTGGCTTAGGCTTCAACCCCTCGGCGACAGAGGTGCCCACAAAACAGAAAACTAAATCAGTTTTATTCGAATTCGAGATAAAAAGTAACAATATTACAACAATGTGCTCTGGCCTAAAACCATCGATTTCATTACTATCAAATTTCGGTGAGTCATTGCTTCCATATCTATTTCCGTGTCCTGCACGATGTCAACTTCTTTGGCAGCAGCCACTTTCTTGGTTGCAACTGTAAAAAAATCGCCCTCAAAACTTTAAAACTTTAACTTTAAAACATACAAATTGTGGTGTCGGTTTTTTTAAGAGTATATCAACCTATTTTTGCTGGACAAAAAAGGATTGCCCTTTGCAAATTTAATTTTTAATTAATTTGTAGCGATTTTTAGCGATTTTTAGCGATTTTAGCGACTCTCACCAATCTTATTGTTATCGGCGATGCTTTTTGACAATGCAGTAAAAAGGATAAATTGTATTCTAAAAAATGTTATTGCTATTGCATTTTTGTGGTGGGTGTTGATCGATCCTTTCACAGCCAGTTGCAGCCTATTCTGTCCAGCTAATCAGCAAACGTAGAAAGTATTTGGACTGAAAAATGGATAGCTGGCTGGATGGGTGGATAAAAATCAAAGGACAACAGGCTAAGTTCCTGCTTTTGTTGTGCTGCTGCAACACTCCTTTGTTAAATGGTGTTCTTTTTCTACATCTCTGGCCCTTCAAACCAACTGCTGCCATCACTTGTATTACTATGGCTGCTGTGAAAAGACCGCAAAGAGGCAGACAAAAGTAAGCCCAAAGTTTGGCTTTTCAATCAATCCCCCTCTACCAATCGATTAGGACTAAGCTGCACACTACTACTACTTTTGATATCTACAAAGGTGCTGCTGGCCAGTCTACGGCTGCCTTAAAGCCATTCCACCTGTTGTTGTTCTTGTTTGGAGGCCCTCCTCCCAATAATAGCAGTTTGAGGATTCTCTGGGCTAGCCACGAAGATTGGAGGTGGTGTACGTTGAATTATATTTTTACTATATTTTTTGACTACTCTTCTCATGCATAAGTCTTTAAGGGAGACAAAAATCATGAGCAAGTTTTGGGTACATGGGTGTTTCTTCATTCAGGATATTTTTTTTAATGATATTAGAGTTTTTATGCGTAAATTAGAGCGAGAAAACACCCTCTTAGCTACTTTCAAAATAACCGAAAAAGCGTATTTACAAATGATTGGGGGTTCAGACGCAGTAGGTTTTTATTATTGGGTGGGGTATACAGCAGAAGCTATTATTGGGTGGGGTATACAGCAGAAGCTATTATTGGGTGGGGTATGCCACAGTAGCGTCCAAATTTCTCTAATGGCTCGTTCAGGGGTACTTGTTCGGAAAGAGGGCCGCATTTTTGAAAGTTAATTAATATATGCATTTTGCATTTAAATATGCATTGTTTTTCGACGCATTTTGTTATTAAAGTAGAACATTTATTTTTCGTCGATCGATCGGATAAAGGTTTTTAAATGATATGGCTTGCCTAACTGGGCTTTGTTTAATTGTTCAAAAAAAGGCCTCTTTCCGAACAAGTTCCCGTTCAGGAACCCGTAGTTGGAGTATTCGTGAACAAGTCAAAGTTGGAGTATTTTGCATTGTGAGCACCCCTTACTCCGACTGCGGGTTCCTGAACGAGCCATAAGCAATGAAAAACTATTATCCAGCATTTGCTCTAAAACTTCACTATATCTTAAAATTTGTGTGTTTATTTGCAGGCTTTCGCACAACTAGTTAGCATATCATCATCTACACGATGAGTGATGAAAATGAGGAGCACAACATTGAGGTGATGACAGATGCCGACTTCGAGCGGGCTCTGGATGCCCTTCGCGAAGAAGGCAGCGATGAAGTTGGAGATCTGTTGAGTAGGTTACACACACTGACAATTGCCTGTCACTAGTTTAGTCTCAGTATTACAACACCCCTCAAACTCGACCCTTAGCCAAGTCCGACAATTTTTGAAATCTTTTGCAATTCAACTCCAAAGAACAAAAATTGCCAAGATTTGGATTTCTTAAAACTATTACAGTTTTAAAGACACGCGTTTTCTCATCTTTTTTCAAAAAATATATATATAAAAGAGCGGTCAAATGAGAACTCTTTTTTTAATTTTTGGGACTCTAGACTCTTCTAGACTCTAGACTTACCAAAAAGAGCTAGTAAAAGGAATTTAAAAAAAATGGGGTAAAAAAATGTCAGAACCCCAGCTGGATGTCAAACTTGGGGGATGACGGTCTGACCAATTTTATCCAGCAAAAAGAAATAAGGCGCATAATACCTCGATATCCTGGACCTGCTCTAAAAAGGGGCAGCGAAAGATTGCGCAAATTTACATTGCACAAAGTTCAAAAATTCAAATTGATAAAAATCCTGATAAGGCTAAAGAGTGCTGGGTCTAATGTTAGATCATACATTTTCTATTATACACATTCACCCTCTGAACTACCTCATGTCTTCTTTTTTGAGAACTCGAAAAACAGCCATTCTACAAATAAGGTCCACACACAAATGGCAAGCAACAATTTTTATTAGCGAGATGATGATAAGTTGCAAATCACATAAAAAATATTCTCACTCAACGAAATTTCAAGTAAAAGAACGCACCGAGAATTTTCTTTCCAACCTTCTTCAAGATAGATTCTTTTGCTTGTGCAACCTTTGACAGATTCTCTAGACAGACAGGCTCAGACGATTCCTCAAAAACCAGAGAAGTTTCGACAGATTCAGGCTACGAAATAAAACTATTATTGAATTATTGAAGCTTTAAAGTTAAAAGAGCGAAAACAAAAAAACAGTCCACTGCGGGAAAAACAAGAATGAATTTGAATGTGTACAAACGTTGGCGTTCTGTTAAGACGTTTCGTCAAAAAGTCCCGAATGGGAACTTTTGACAAAACACCCATATGCCGTGAATTTGCGCAATTTTATTTTGGGCAATCTTCGCTGCCCCTAAAAAGTCGGATCAAATCTGTGCAAAATCGAGCATATATGGAAACTAGAAGTCATTTTGAGTCGGCAACTCTTTTTTCTAGTCAAATTTCTGAAGTTTTTGAGTTTTCCGCAAAAAAAAATTGAAACATCAAAGTGAACCTTTTTCACATTTGAAAAGCCGTGACTCATCATAAATTGACTTTTGCAGAACTGATGAACGAAAATCAGATGATTAGTTGGGAGGAGGCTGAAAGAATTATGGGTGACAGCAATCCTGAACCAGTCAAATCCAGTCTCCCGGCTGCGGTTAGCATTTTGTATAAATCAAAGCTGTCACATAACTTGGGTAATGCGATTATCATAGAAAATAGGGCTTTTATTTAACCCACCATCAACGGTCGACTGACCACTGTTTTCAAACTCCAGCGTTTTAAAATAAAGATTTTTATCAAGTTGGGACACACGTTTGAGCCCGTCCTAGCATGCGCTGGCCTACTTTAAAAAATATCAAAATAGCCTAAATATGAAAGGCGCGAGTTCAAAAGTCGTGGTCAGTCGACCCTCGAATCCGCGGTCAGTTGATATTTTACCACCATCAACACCATAGGCGTACCCAGGATCGTGAAAAATTTTCTAACGGGGGGAGGTGGAGGAGTTAAAAAGGTTAAAAAATCCTGACGGGGGTTGGGCTATAGCCCGGTTAGACCCCCCTGGGTACGCCTATGATCAACACATCCCTAGCACTAAACCAAAAGTCTCTAATAAAAACAAGGAGGGGAACATGTGTCGAGCTTAACCGGAAAAGGTTCGAGCCCGGAAGGCCAGTATAGCTGTAGGCTCGCACTAGTGCCCGAAATTTTCTAATAATTTTTTTAAATAACATTCTACGCATACTAAATTCAGACACGCCCCACAGAACCAGACAACGACACAGATGTCGACTCCACTATTCAACGGCTGTATCGCAATGACCCTAAACTGGTGGAGATCAATCTCAACAACATGAAGGTTACCTATGAAGCCGAAAACTAACTTTTCCAACAATTCCGGTTTTTAGCGAACACCTATCCCACAAGTAAAGAGGATCCTCGAAGCAATGTGTGAAAATACTTACATGGAGAAGCTGAGTCTGGCCAATATGGGCCTTTACGACATGGATATTGCTGTAAATTGTTTATGATTTTGTTTTTATGAAAGTTTTCGTTTTTTACGGGTGGCTGCGGACTCAGATCCCGAAAACTGAGAACACGGACAACTCAGCTTTTGAAAAACTGATTTCGAAAGGAATCATATATAGGACCACTTGGAGTGGGGAAATTCGCGCGAATATTCGGAATATTCGCGAATATTGTCTTACTACTTTTGCAAACTGTGCTACAGTCAACTATCCCAATACAGTCAACTCTCAGTCAACAATACAGTTGTTTGAATGTTCGCACTGCGAACATTGCTCCTGACGAGCTTATATTGAAACAAACCTACAGTAAAGAGTAATATTGCAGCCAGCACCGACAAACGCAGACAAATTTTCATGGAATAAACAATAAATTAAGTACAAAATAGGTGAGTCTAACCTAAACAGGCAAAAATTTAGCTCGGGAGTACAAAAAACCGATTTCAAACAATCAAATTATTTCTCGCCCAATTGTCAAAAAGGTGAGTTTTGTTTGGGATGGGTTGTCAAAAAAACGAATGGTGTTAAGACCAGTTTTTCGCGATTTAAATTTTTTTTGGTTCAGTTTTGGATCATCCCAGTCGTAAATGTGTCAACTGTCCCAAACAGAGTTGTCCTATATATGAATTTGATCTGAGATCAGTTGTCACAAAGCTGAGTTGTCCGTGTTGTCAGTTTCTGAGATCTGAGTCCGTAGCTCCGTGTTTACAACACCTATCCTCCTACTGGTTTGATTTTTAAAAAAATTATTGATGGCCGATTTTTCAACTAAATTACGTTGGTCTACCATGTTTCTAAGCGGGATGATTTTAGCCCACAATCGCTGATCTATTTATATTAAAAATTCGATAAAAACCGAAGATTAGCGCTTTTTTGAGCGACTTTCACTAATTTTAATCCAACATTTTGGTTTTGGACTACTTTAATTTAGGAACCCTGCCCTAAGCACAATCAGAAAAAACAACGGGGAGGATTAACAAATTTGAAAGATCCGCCATCATCTGAACATCTGTAACCATCAAAAAAAATTTTGCTGGTGGTAGTGCACACTGTGGCTGCGGTCAACTATGGAGGGAGTCGACTAAATTTTCTAAAATTTTGTTTGTAACTCGGTTTGCAGCATTCATTGTACACATTTTTTTATTTAGTTCAGAACTAAAGTTTAGGAGATAGAGAAAAAATTCCGACATGTTTTTTGTACAAAAAATTTGGCTGAAGTGGTATTCATTGAAATAGGGACAGCCTGCACAAGTTCATGAAAATAGAGCAAAAATATTCAAAAAAATTAGATTTATTATTATTAAATTTATTATTGATTAATTTCATATTCAGCCCTTACTAGACGTGATTGAAAACAACGACACCCTGCGTTGCTTAAATGTGGAGACCAATTACTTGAGTGGCGATTTCTTCTCCAAACTATTCAAAGCTGCCCTCAAGCACCAGTCTTTGGAAGAGGTCAAGGGGGTCAACCAGGTGATTTACATGGCAAACAATTTTTTTTTCCACTAATCCGTGTATATATGCAGGGGGTCGCCTTCTCAACAACTGCTGAAAAAGAGATCATAGATGCAATCTTTCAAAACAAGGGTCTTACTAAAATCAGCATTAATTTGAGACTGCCAGAAGGACGCCACAAAGTAGAGCAAGCGACCATTCGAAACCAAGAAATTCGTAAGCAGACTCTTTGGAGACAAAAAGTTCAGTTAGATTATTGATCAAGCATTTATTCAGGCAGAATTCTGAGGCGACAAGCAGCAGCAGAGGCAGCACAAAGCAAAGCTGCTGCGTCAACAAGGGCATCGAAAACTGCCAAAGTAAGTGGTTTAATTTACTCATAGATTAACCTTTTTCATATGAATAGCTTTTTTTGGCATTCCTGTCCGATTTCACTGAGAAAAAAGTTTTCAACTTTTATGTCAGAAAATAACCAGTGGGAAGCATAAAATATGGAACATCCGCATAATCAGAGGAAACACAATAAATTTTCAAAATTTTAGGAACCAGAAGAAAAAGAGCAGCCCACCACGTCTAAAGCAGCACCACCCAAACCAACCACTTCAAAAGCAGGAGTGGAGAAGTCAAAAGAAGCAAAACCCACAAAAATGGTGAGGAAACCCTCGGCAGCTGAAGAGCCGGAAGAGGAGACCGTATTATTGAGAAGGAAAAGTTCCGGCAGCAAGGCACTCCAGGAAAAACAGGTCTCCACAGTCAAACCACTGGCTGTTGCTGGTGCTAAACCAATGGCAGTAGCTAGTCTAAAAGACAGGGAAAAGTTGGTGCCTGCAACTGACAAGACGCCGCCTGCCACAGCCTCAAAGGAAAAAGAGAAACTGTTTGCAACCAAAGGAAAACCCTCTGCAACTATAGCCAAGGAGGACGAGCAGCCCTCACCACCAAAAACAAAGAAAGTCGTTAAAAAGAAGCTTTCATCAAACAGCAGCAAGGCAGGAGATGGTGCAGAAAAGCAGTCTCCAGCAGTCAGTTTAAAGCCTGCTGCAACTGAGAGCAATAAAGTTGATGAAACAACTCCCAAGAAAATTGTCAAGAAAAAAGCGCCACCCAAGCCAGCCCCAAAACCGGCTGCCGATTCCAATGAAGACCTGGCAGCAAAAGAACCCCCGTCAGCGTCCACTAAGCCAAAAAGTAAAGATGAACCCATGGGAGTGTATCCCAGAAAAAAAGTCACATCATCACCCAGCACAGGAAGCTCAACTAATAAATGAGAAAGGTATCACTCAAAAACGATGTCATCTTTCAATGTTGTCTGTGAAGATTTTGATTCTGTTGACTGTGGAACAAGAGAATAATAAATTTATTGCATGCATTCACAGAGTATATTTTATAATAAAGCATAATACAGAAGCAATTAAGCAACAAAACACCAGAAATAATAGATGATGAAATTTCGCTCTGTTTCCTAGACTGGTCCTATCTTCAGCACGGACAGCACGGGCACATAGCTTTCATGCAGCAGATGACAGCGATGATTGCGATGATAAGTCCAGCGTTGCCAACCAGCGAGATGATGAAATAGACGAGAAGGCAGTTATCCTACAAGAAACGAAACAATGAACAGAGCAAAACAAGAGCTAACTTACGTTTAAGCACGATTTTACCTCATCAACCTTGGCTTTAGAAGTTTTATAGCGACTTTCAAACTCACCAATTTTGGCTTGGGCTTCAGCAACCTTCGCTACAGATGCATTATAGCTATTTTGAACCTCAAAAAGTTTGGACTGCACTTCGGCAACCTTCTCTTTGGACGCTTCATACAGTTTTTCTGCATCAGCAACCTTGACTTCAGAAGCTTTGTAGCGATTCTGGGCATCTTTAATCTGAACCCTAGCTTCATCTAGCTGTTTTTGAAGATTCTCGATATCAGGACAAGGAGTCGGTGGAGTTTCTTCAGCGGCAGAAAAGAAGGCATTTCCAGTCCCAATAAAAGAATGCGAAACGAAGAGAGCAGACAGCATAGCGATGCTAACCACCAAGAAGGAATTTCGGGCCATTTTGTTTCAAATACCTAAAACAAACAGATGTTATTCAAAGGACCATGCTCGCGGTGGGTTCCCGCCAATTCAATTTTTTTTTTCTTAATCATTGATCTTCTGTACGGATTTTTTAACTTGGTTTCTAACAAAATGACCATCTACTCCTGAGGGGCGGGAGGCAATTTTTTGACAAAATTCAATTTTTTTATCAGAAAGTGTTCAGAAATTCTTCTTTTATCGTGTAGAGCAGAAAAAATGAGTTCGGGAAGTGATTTCGGGTCACTTTTCACAAAATCCGAGTATGGGGTTAACTATAAAGTGCCAAATCTTGATATCCCTCGCATTCATATTTAAGAACCAGTTAACTTTAGAATAGGTCAATTCCTGCGCTTGGACGACAAAGGCAGTTGGCAACAACAGTGCTTCAAGACCAAAAAGGCAGTCACTCACAGTCACGATGAACCCAAAAAGAGGATGCAGCTGTGGTGGAAAAACGATCAAGATGACAATATGTCCAATTCGTGTGAGCATTTTTTAAATTCATACTAAAATTTAGACTTCTGTTTCTTCAAACAATTGATGCTATGTTAATATAGCATTAAATTTAACCAAAAAGTCAAGAATTGATAAAAAATTTCACGGCACCCTTCTTGCTAAAAATAAAAATTAAAAAAAATTATAGTCCCGGGTAGGGTTGGCGGTTCGGGTACCCGTTTTCGGTTTTTTTATCCGAAAACCGGAAATTTTGCGGTTTTCGGTTATCGGTTCGGGTACCCGAAAATTTCGGTTTTCGGTTATCGGTTCGGGTCGGGTACCCGAAAATTTCGGTTTTCGGTTATCGGTTCAGATAACCGAAGAAATTTGATTTATATTATACAATGTATAATGCAACTCTCACATTTGGACCTATTTTTATGTCTTAGATATGCCAAGCGACGTCTGGAAGTCATTCAAAAAGTCGGAGACAAGGCTCTTTGCATTTGCGGGGACGAGCTGAAAATATGCAAGTTTGGCTCTACGTCTAATCTTTCACATCACTTGAAGTCAGCAAAGCACAAAGAAACTAGGAAAAGAAAGGGACCGGTCCAAGTGTGCCAAAGAAAGCAAAGATGGAAACAGTGGCTGATGTGATGTTTAATTTGTGTTATTTCACTTTTCAATAAAACATCCAGATTTGACTTGACTACTGGCATTTCTATTTATCTTTAACATCTGAAAAATATGGCGAACTGAAAATATTATCCAGAACCGGAAATTTTTCAGTTATCAGTCAGGTCGGTTACCCGAAAATTTCGGTTATCGGTTCGGGTCGGGTACCCGAAAATTTCGGTTTTCGGGTTCCGGTTCGGGTACCCGAAAATTTCGGTTTTCGGTTATCGGTTCGGTTCGGGTACCCGAAAATTTCGGTTTCGGTTATCAGTTCGTCGGGTACCCGAAAATTTCGGTTTTCGGTTATCGGTTCAGGTACCCGAAAATTTCGGTTTTCGGTTTCGGTTCGGGTAACCGAAACCGAAAATCTCGGTTACCCGCCAACCCTAGTCCCGGGTATGCAACTATAATTTTTAACTTTCTCAGGGACGAAGGTAAACTCGCGAAGGTCAACTCGCAAAGGGTTCAACTCGCGAAGGTCAACTCGCGAAGTTTTTCAAAATTTTTTGCTCTTATTGCTCTTGCTAACCGCCTCAAAAAGATATCAAACCTTTCGGCTTTTCAAATTTTGACTGTAGTTTTACCAAAGGTGACCGTTGACACTCATTTTGGCAAAACCCATTTGGGCCCTTCATTTGGACTCCCTCATTTGGACCCCGCAGGTAAATATTGAATTTTTAAACATTACGTATCCTTTAATTAGTTTCGTATCCCGTAGGGTATTCAGGTGGTAGCATGTAGGTGATGGTACCGAGAAAGTGTACCCAAGTGGTAGTACAAAGGCCTTGACCAGGTACTCAGGTGGAGGTATCTAGGTAGTGGTGGTCGTCCACTCGGATCAAAAAAAATTCAAATTTTTTTTTACTTTTTCTGGTTCCAAAACCTGTTTTACGGACTAATTCGAGGATGCTAAAGATGGTCTGATAGTAGTAAAATAAGCTTTTGTATGGTATTTTTTGAGTATTGGAAAATAATTGATTTTAGCAAAACTCGATTTTACCAAAACTCAAAAAATACTCAACAAAGCGGCATTTCACCACTATCAAACCATCTTCAGCATGCCCGAATTAGTCCATAAAACAGGTTTTGGAACCCGAAAAAGTAAAAAAAAATTGAAATAAACCCTGAACCAAAACCCACCCTGCACGCCTTTTTCTGTCTCTAGTGCGGATCAATTCGCTTAACGCCCTGTCAAACCATCTTTAGAATACTCTAATTAGTGCAGAAAACAAAAACGAAAAAAATCCAATATTTACCTACGGGGCCCAAATGAGTGGGACCAAAATGATTTTTGGCCAAATGAGTAGTAACCAAGGTGACGGCCTTGGGGTGACGAGTGTGACGGTTTATCAAAGGTTTATGTACTAAATTACACAGTATAAACTTAAAGTGAGGTTTTTCGCAGAAAATTTTTCTGTAGCACTTACCGGGTTGTGAACACACCTCTCACTCACACTCTCACACACCTCACCTCTCACACCTCGCATTTTATGGGTGGTCAGCCCAAAGAGATTTCAACCCGTTTTAAAACCGTTAAATTATAACAAGGATGTTGGAAAAATTGGCGCTACCGGAGTATAACAAAAAGTAACGAGAAATTGAGTAATAACGAAGTTGGAAGAATAGCGCACAAGGATGTTGGTGAAGAATAATCATTCAATCGCTACGTCGAAGTGCTTCCCGAACATCGTCGAGGTATACCTGATCATCACGGTTTGCGCATCCATCTTGAAAGGAGTATCGACCTAAAAGATAATAATTCATGTCAATAAACAAACCAATTTAATGATACAGTCAACCCCCGCTGTAGTGACACCCCTCGGGACCGGCCTTGGGGTGTCACTTTAGCGAGGGTGTCACTATAGCGGGGTGTCACTCTAGCGGGGGTTTCCATGAAAAGTCTTTACAAGTGTCACTATATCGAGGGTTTCCTGAACAAACTTACAAATTGCAAATTCAAAGATACATGTATTTGTACACTAAACAACAACAATTCAAATACATTTATCAACAATTAGCGGGAAAAAATTCGTTATTGTCGGCTGCATCATCTTCTTTCGTCACTCTTCGTGGAAAAAATTATCTATTCCATCAGTGAAGCGAAGTACGTCAGGATCACTAGAGTTTTCTTCCACATACTGACGCGCTATCGCAAAGCCGCGCTGCGCTTCTATTCGGCTTATTGATGGCTTTTCCACTTCGACTTCTTCGGCATTAAAAAAGTCAGTGTCGCTATCTTCATCGGCATCGATATTGCTTCTCGAGACATCTTCGACTATTTCAGCTAGCGTGAGAGCACCACCTATAAAAATATTACAGACAGACCAACCCCTTTTTTGAAAAACTTGTGGTCGTCAAGTCATCTACGTCGATGTAATCTTGAATCGCAACGTCAGTGTCAATTCCACCAAGCTGTAGTAAATCAGTCCAGGCATTGAGAAATTCATTCATGGCTTCATCTACAGCTTTATCTGCACCAGCACCATCTTTTTCTTGCAGGAAATCACCAGTGCCTTCTTCTGCATTGCTTAGCTCCTCAAAACATAAGATTCTAACTATGATACGAAAGATATTTTGCAATTTACCCTGTGGATGAATTTAGCGTGACGGAAGCAGTTCCTGATAGTTTCCTTACTCACTTGTTCCCAGCTTCGACGAAGTAGATGTAAAGTATCCAAAAGAGCCAGCTTGTAGTTCTTGCCTGTCTCGATTTGAGAGATCCGCCAACGAAGAAGATGCTTTCTGTAGTTGACCTTGAGGTTTTGAATGACGCCTTGATCCATAGGCTACAAAAACTGAACGACACCCAACTCGCACCGGTCCCAACTCGCACCGCCCAACTCGCACCGGACCCAACTCGCGCCCCCAACTCGCACCGGTCCCAACTCGCACCGCCCAACTCGCACCGGACCCAACTCGCGCAGCACGAACCAACTTGTACAGGGTGCCGCTCTCTTCTTGATCGATGGAAAAAATCTCAAGTGCCCTGCGGACAATTTATTTTACCAATAATGAGAGCGAGCGCGAGTGAAAGCCTATGGATAGATTCAAAGCCAAGTTCAATTCACTTCTGCCAACCAAAGAAAAAAAGCAAAGTAAGACTTTATTTTCTCCCTGATATTTTGTGAGCATTGAGATTTTTCTCATGGTTCAGATTGAAGGATTGAGTGTCAGACGCAGCATGCAAGCAGAGCTGGCCAGCGGAACAAGTGAAAACGTCTCATCAGCTATCGTTAGAACTGAGAAAAAGGTTTTAAATAAGTTTGCGTCAGAGTCTAAAGGTTTTTTTTGCTTTTTTTCTGAAATTTCACGCCACTTTTCAGAGTTTTTTTGGGGAAGTCAGACAAGCAAGCATCGCTAACAGAAAAGCAACTGCAAAAGCTTTTGGTCGCGCTAAACGTAAACTGATTCCTACAGTACCAGATTATGATGCTTTGTTGGACGACGAAAACTTCTTGCTGCGATGCACAGAGCGTGGATCCCAGCAAGAACATCAGAAATTCGGAGAAAAACATTTGATATTCGGGGGTTTGTGATTTTGCAATTGCCTCTTTTTGTAAATCTAGGGCTTTTTAGATAATAACATGCTTCTGTTCTCTTCACCTCGCCAGCTGTACTACTTAAGCCGCAGCAGAGAAATCGTTAGTGACGGTAACTTCAAATACAAGCCAGTCGGATCCTACCAAGTCTATCGCGTCTTCGGATTCGTCGGAAAAGATTCACAGATTCACTCAGTCTCTCTGTTCACGGCTCTTCTAAAGAAAAAAGATGGGAAAACGTACCGAAAGATGTGGCGAAAACGTATTATAGTTCTTTTTGGTTTATGGCTAACTTTTTTGCTTTAGTCGCTCAAGAGCTAGTGGATCTTGGACTTGGTCAACTGAAATGGAAATTAGCTCACTTTGACCATGAGGCTGGTGCTCACGGAAGCTTCCAACGACAGTTCCCAGATGTCGTAATCAAGATGTGCTGTTTTCATACTAAGCAAGATCTCAACCGTCAAGTAATATTCGATTAAATTTTGAGGTGCTAATGATAGGAAACTTTAGGTGCAGCTCAAAGGCCTGGCTATCGAGTATCGTGATCAAAAGGAAGTGCGTGATATTGTGAGAATGCTAGGAGCTTTGCAATTGGTACATCCACAAGTGTGGAACTACTCCTTAAATCTTCTTCGTCTACGAATCCAAGACCAGTTCAATTTGCAGACGGAATCGCCTCGTAAACTCAACGATCTGATTGACTATTACAGGTTCTTGATATTTTTATTGCAACAAATAACTTAGTCATTAAGGGATACATGGCTCGTTCTTGGTGATTTCTTCTCCCACTATGAAGTAGAGGGTCAAAGAACGACAAACAATGCTGAATCTTACCATGGAAAGCTACGACACCATTTTCGGGTGAAATCTCTCCCTGGGTGAATGGATCGTTCGTTTCAAAGAGGTTTTTTTTATTTTATCTATTGGTCTAAAGATCTATTTTTTCCCCATTTTTAGCTGAGTCACGCAGAAGAGGAGAATGCAAGTGATGTGGCTCATGGTAGACAACCTCCTCGAACACAGTCTCTGGCATCTTGTCAAAGGTCATTACAAATATCTGCTGCTCAAGAAGAATTCAAGCTAGTCCTGCAAAACCAGATCAATGATGGAAGCTTCGATGAAAAACTTTGCGATTACTTGTTGAAGATTGGTTACATGATGGGCTACAATGAGGATCCGACCGGCAATGAAGAGGATCATGAAGAGCAAGATGAGTGTAGTACTTCAGAAGAAGAAAGAAATGCGGTAGATTCTATATTAAGTATGTCTTCTTGATTTGTTTTTGGTACATTCTTGATTTGGTTCAATTTGTTCGTTTGCAATAACAAAGAGAGGTGGTTATTTTTGGCTTTAATACACTTTATTGAAGGTTACACTATATCAAGTGTACCTTAAAGTCACTTTAGCCCCTGGAAACCGGATAATACCTACACTATATCAAGGTAACACTGTATCGAGGTTTAATTGTAGTCAAGACATACAATCAGTAAATTACCGTTTTTCTCTAGTAATCATCCCCTCATATATCCTGAAGCAATACAAAGACTCACGTCGAAAATCATGTTTTATTCAAAAGATATGATTAATCATATTAGCGGTGATCTTTTTGCTAAAAATGTTGCCATTTTCAGAAACGACTGGTTAAATTGCAATCCTTCGGGGGTTGACTGTATAAGATATCTTAAAATCTAAGCTTTAGTTTGGTATATATAACATAACAAAAAACAAATAAAAATATTCTCTTATACCAAAATAAGTTTAGAAAACACGAGCTCGACTCGCCTATGTGAGCACCAGGCAACACATCAGACCCAGTGAGGTGTCTCGGATATCCGAGATTCGGCACTTGGTTCTAGTGTCATGTATCCTCCGCCCCCATTATTATTTTTCAAATCAATTTTTTGGATATTTTTAAAGGAAGAAAGGGCTGTATTGGGATTTGAATCAGCTTGGTGATAAAGTCAATAAATATGGGTAATTCTGGACCCGCGATTTTTGAATCCTGTAATATTTCTCTTTTTCGACAAGCTTACATTTATTTATTGTGCAATCTATTTTAAAGTTGGGGTTATGATCAATTTATTCGCTTTCTTACTAATTTGCATCTACAATATTCTATCATCTTTGGACCCATCATTTGTATATAAAATACAGAGTGATTAATCTTTTTCACACCACATCACTTTCATTATTGTAGAGGAGTGAAAATATAAGTTGTCCATTAGATGCAATAAAACAGAAATGAAGCAAAAGTATTATTATTATAAAAATATTATTATTATTCCAAGTTTTTAATTCATGAGAAAATGAGTAGTATCAACGAATTGGCTAAATTAGTGTTGAGCAAATTAGGGTAGAGGAAAACAGACATATTATTACATTACGAAACAAAGCTATTAGGTTGTACCACAAAATATTGTTGTTTTCTCAAAAATTTCATGTATATAGCAACTCTGAATAATATGAGGAGGATTTGGAAATTTTCAGATAATCAACAATACTTTATGGGCAACTTTTTAAAAAATTTTCAGAACACAGTTTTTAAACAAACGGATCTTTTGAGAAGTATTTCTTGCACCGACGTAGAGTTATGCCAGATCCGAGTAGTTTGTAAGCCCAATTTTTGAATTAGTCTTCTAATTTTAACATTGTCTTTAAAGGGAGGGTGCATGTTGCGTGGGATTTTTGATTATTGTTGTTTTCTTTTCTTCACAGTATTTTTTATTCATAATGTCTCATCTGCTAATACATTTCTTTGCCACCTTTTACGCAGAATCCGAAAATGTTATCAGAACCAAAATATCTATTGAAGAATCTCATGAAAAACACAAAAATTGGCCAAAACATTCATAGGGAAATACGGTATGAATGTTTCGGTCAATTTTTATGTTTTTCATCAAACTTTTTAAAAGATTTTTTAATTCTGATAACATTTCCGGATTCTGCGTAAAGAGTTGGCCAAGAGATGTATCAACAGATGAGCCATTATCAATAAAAATTCGGTTAAGAAAATAAAAGAACGATAGTCGAAAATCTCACGCAACATGCACCCCAGATTCCGAAAGCTTAAGAGCGTTTCACCCTAAATAAGAGCAAAAAATAGCAGAACCAGCTGAGGTTTGAGATCGAGCCTAATTTCATGTCACTGCAACAAAAACCCCTATTATTTTAGGCCAAAAAATTAAAAATTATTTCAAAAACAACTTTTTATATTTTACTCGAAAAGAGGATATGAGAAATATGAACCTAGGTGTTTCACCAATTAAAAAATATGGACATTAACATCTAAACTACTACTACTACTCAAACCAAACATAAAATTTGTCAGCTATATTTGGGCGAGAAGGCAGGTTTAGGCAGTGGAGGTGGAGGACTGCTGGAAGCTGAAGAGCTGGCCGAAGAAGAAGAACATGATTCCTCACAGATAGCTCCAAACAACATACGACGGCTCTGGAACAGCTGGAAAGTGGACTCCGCCAGTTTGCCTGGTTGACTATGGAAGGCTGGGGAGGAGGGGGACTGCATGGTCATCCTGGCCAGCCGCTGGATAGGCAAATGGATGGAGGAGTTGGATGCCGAACATCCTGAAGACACAGCCTGCACTGATGTGGACGACACTGGCGAGTCGGAAATGCTGAATGAAGAAGAGGAGCTGGAGAAGTTGGCCTCAAAGTCCGAGATGGACCGGTTACCCAGGCTCATCTGACGCCGGACACTGCCACTGTACCTACTGTGCGCCGACAGTTTGCGACCATTGAAGTATTTGCCGTTGCCCTTCAAGTCGGTGCTGAACATGGTAGCTTTTTTGTGGAAACTGTACTGCTTGAGATCAGCTTTGTGCGCTGGATGCAACATTGGGGTGTAGCCAACTGGTTCGCAAAAGTCCTGAAATATGGTTGAGGTGGTATGTTGGTTTGGGCTGTGAATAGTATGATTACAATGAGTTTGGCTTTGTCGAAGAATTTGTTGTAGCCATAGTCGAGAATGTAGATCTCTTTGTAGTCTACGTGTGGATAATGCTTCTCGTTGTGCATTCGGTCAATTTTGCGCAACTCGTGAGCCCTGAAATACATGCTGGATTATTAGGGTTGAGATCGCACAGGAATTATTGAGCATAGAGGCGTTACCATGCTTGCGGGATTTTTTTTTGAATTCGCGCCTTTTCTAATTTGTTTTCCAATTTTTTTTAATTTAGGCGAAGCCTTAGCTGCAGGTTAGATCAGCACATGTTAAGACGGGCTCAATCCAGTATTTCCAAAATGAGAAGATTTTCTCACTGAAAAAATAGTTATCTCATTTTTCTCAATGAAAAAATAAGTTATTTATCTTTTCAATGAAAAAGCTGAAAATGAGAATGCATTTTATGGTTTTTATGACCAGTATGATTTCGACCAGTATGAGCCATAAGTTAGGTCGGGCTCATATTGGTCAGATTTCAGGATTTTGCCAGAAAAAGACCAAAAAAGGCATTCTCATTTTCAGCTTTTTCACTGAAAAAGTAGTTAACTAAAAATAGTGAGAAAAATGAGACAACTATTTTTTCAGTGAAAATTTTTTTCATTTTGGAAACACTGGCTCAAACGTGTTGGCCTTTCAAAAGACCCGAAAAGGTGCATTTTGGATTTTTAGACTTGTTTGCATGGCGTAGTGGTAAAGCTTTCTGTCACACCATTTCACATAGCAAATAAGGGGATTTTCTTCAACCCCACACCTGGACACCGCCGATTTTTCAATTTTTCAGCAAATCCACAAACTACTATAGCGCTGCTTGGGTTCGTTTGAAACACTCACTTTTTAGGTTTTCGAAGTTGGTGTTCTCTGATAGGAAACCGGGTGAAGGCTCGAGGAATATGCAAAAAAATTCTGGGGTTGCTGCGGCGAAAAAAATATTTTAGTCAAAAAAAATTTTTGAAATTTGTTTTTTGGAATTTTTGGGTGTTTCGGCGGTGAAAATGTTTCATGTCCCTAAGAACACTATTGTGCGCCAGCTCCTGGCGCTTCGAATAAAAACAAGATCGGGTCGATATGAGGACCGGAACCTGGGAATCTCCCGATTTCCATGAAGGTGGTCAGAATCGAAAAATTCGGAGGATTTGAAATGGATTTGAATTATAATGTTTGTTGCTTCGCGAGGAATTCGAAAATTAACTGCGAATTATTGTTTTAAGAGTAGCTTCTTAATTAAATCGACTTCGCTGGACAAGAATTCAGCGTCAGAATCACGGGATTGCTCATCAAAAAAAAATTGGTCAAAAGTTGGTCCAAAAAGTGGCTTTTCGGCAAAACACAGGGGGGCCAAGGCATATTTTGTAGTGTGACAGGCTCAAATCCTGGTGGTAGCTGGTAGTGATTCTTTTAAGCAAATTAACTATGCCGAGCATAAATTCAGCGTGGAAATTTTCAGTTTGTGCTGGAAATTTTTCTACCATCAATTTTTTTCCAAAATAACTATTGCTGGCTAGTTGGGAGCGTTGAGCTGAGCCAACAACCCAAAGGTGTGAGCTCTTTAAATTCAAGGGCTTGACAATTTGAGATAAAAACTCCATCAAAGAAAATCAACTCACATTTGAGGACCGCGTTTCTGAGAAAACTCGCAATAGAAGATAGGGATGCGCGAGTTGATATCTCGGAAGTCTTCTTGTTTGGAGGGATAGAAGGTGGCTTCGATGTGAATAGGGTCAAAAATGTTGACGGCGTGCTGAAAAAAACACTATTTTCAGCGGATTTAATTGAAGTCTCGGGAGACATTTATTGTATAAAAAAAATCTTGAATCATTTTATGCCGTGTCATGTGGCTTTTGGGTAATAAAACCCTGTATGTGGTTATTGAGTGCCAAAATTGAGACCTACCCTGATGTGTCCTCCACTGAATTCGAACGGGTAGCGGCAGTCAACAAGAAAGAACTTTTTTCTGAACTGCTCCTCCGTCATTGAATCCAGCAGGCGACAGAGTGTGTCGGCAGAGATGCTCCTGAAAGCGGCTGAAGCAGTCTGCGGTTTTTCCACTGTCTTCAAAGAGTAGTGCTGAAATAGTGAATTTTAAATCGGGCTTTTCATTTAAAAAAATTGGCTGTATGCCTTAGTTTTTGACAAAGTCAGACTGTTTGAAATTCAGTCATTTGAGGCCATGAAAGACCTGGGATTATTTTTGTAAAATCCTGAAATCGGGGAGCAGTTTTTTTGACCCTGGAGGAGTCTAGGTTGTAAAAAATTGAGACTCACTCAGAGCCGTCTAGCTTTAACTAGAACCTACCTCGAGGGGATCTGGTGAGTGATAGCTGTTCGGGTTGTTCTTCATGCGGTCAAAAGAAGACTCCAAAACACTGGAGGAGTGGACTCGAGGCATGGATCGAACTGACATTGGAATGCCTTCCTAAATTTTAAAACTTTGTAAGCTGGTCCAACACACAACAGCTATAACTACTACATGGTCATGCAAAAACATTTGTTCATTGCTTTTGCGCCGTTTTTTGGCATCTTCTTCCAAGGCTGACGATCGTTTGCGAGACAGCTTGGCGAGCGGACCACCATCCTGTGACTTTTGGAAGAAGCGAGCAGTAGGCGAAACATCCGCATGAGCACTGCAAGATAAATAAAGGTTTGTAAAGTCAAAATGTTACCAACCAATGCAATATGCATTTCGAATTCGTGCTGCACAAAAAATAAATCCATAGCAGCGTTTAACAAATTATTATACTGAACTTTTTGATATTTTTAGGTATGTCGAGAACGCGAAATTTTCGAATTGAGTATCAGAATTGCGGGTAGTACTCAAAATTTTTGGGTCGAGTAGCAAAACGAAGTTCATTATTTTCGAGTTCAATTACTCGAAAATAAGTACCCGACTCGACAATCATAGATTTTTCTTGAAAAAATTCTAATTTACACGTGTCTATATGCAAAAATTAAAAAATTTATGGCTCGCCGATTTAATTGTCTGACCATGACCAAAGAGTGTGAGATCACATCAACCACGATTGCGATTAAGAACTGTGGTAAGGGGTCAGACACTATTTATGGACAATTTTTTTATTGGCAAGTGAAGGCTCCATTCGTACCGGGAAAGCTTGTAGCGGAGAATTCGTATCCAGTGGTCCATTTGAAAAGCTAAACACTTACTTTGTATTGGTGATATCTCTCAGTTGCAAAGGTCGTTTGCTGAGAGGAGCCGAGATTTGTCTATTGTAGGTGGGTGGATAGGGGGTGGTGTTGTGAGCAATGTGTTTGGCAGGCTGTGCTTTGGGTGGCATTTTGGGTGGCTCTCTGTTCCCCACACGAGGCAGGTAGTCGGAATTGTCCTTCTCAGTGTTCAGCAAATTGAAGGGGCCACCCATCTTGGCTGATAAAACTATGTCTGTTTCGCTCTCACAAGCTGTGGCTGGCGAGCACTCTTGGAAGGGTAAAAATAGACTGACGTTGGTTGGTCCGTGTTGGTTGCCTAATTCCTGAAATTTAAACATTTTTTAAAAACTAATTTAAAAAATAGGCCCTATTCCAATACTACGACTTCCTCATGCCCTGGTCTCCCTATTGATCTTTTTAAAGAGATTTCATATCTTTCGAAAAACATATTTGAGCCTGTCCTAAATTACGCTGTCTTACCCTTGCCTACGCTTTGATTTTTATTTTTATTATTGTTAACACACAAAGTGCATTTAGATACTTCTTGGGACAATTGAGAGAGAAAAAAGTCCTAAAAAAATCAGCTTGGGGACCAAGGCAAATTTTTTTAAACATTTTTTACAAATTTTTTGTAAAAATGATTAAAACGCGTGGTTCTTATGGGTTATTGGGACCACACCCATTTTTGTTGTTTTCAAAACATGTTTTCATCCATTTAACACAACTGTTCCAACGAGACGATTCTGTTGAAGGAACTCGACGATTGCAGTTTCACAGCGTGGAAATTAATGAATTAATCAATAAATTAAGGAAAAAATAAACATAGTGCTAAATACAGCAATGAATAAGCTTTTAAATAAGGTATTAATTGCCTTGAATCAAAAAATAAAATGCGTAAAGCTTGCATTATAAAAAATAATAAAAATTACATGGGTCGAAAAGACCCACTTAGTAGTTTGAAGGTTAAGAAACTCGATAAACCAACACCCTTAAGATTAATATGATCATTAAGCCGACAACCCCGGTAAACTGACACTCCTGATAGGCCAACACCTTGGGCCAGTCCCAAGGGGTGTCGGCTTATCCAGATTCGACTGTAGAGCCAAACAAGTGATGAAAAAATTTCAAATCCACATTGTGGCCTAAGAACCCTAACCTTACACATAATATCCTGCTTTTCATCTAATTGTAATTTTTTTATGATTAACCGAAATCAGAATAGTCCGAAAATCAGGTCAATAATAATAATCAAGCTTAGGCTGGCGATCGAACCGAGAACCAAACTCTTAACCCACCATAGCCAAAGGGCTGAAATCAGTAGGCATTTTGGCAGTCTCGTTCATCCTAGTGCTACTGCCTGTTCCAAACGCTGTAGTGGAGTAGCTGTCGAGACTACTGATGCCCGAGTCTCGGCTCGAGTCGTCTCTGTACACCAAGGTAGTCGGATCAGTGGTAGTTGTGCTGAAGACGTGTCCGTGATCCACTTTGGTGAAGTAAGTGGTGAGGTCAGTGTTCTGCCATGGCATTCTTTTTAGTGCATTCAGGTGGTCTGCTGAAATAATATTGGTAATTTTAAATAGTAGTAACAGGAAATGTGGGTGGGGCATCACGTCTACATATATGAATGTATTTATGTGTCCCCACTCTCTCAGCCCAATTAGTTCTCTTGAGGCTGTGCTCACCGCCATTTCCCACGCCCTTCCACCTCTCCTTATTCCCTTGTTTTTTAAATTTGTTATGAGTTGATTTTGTCTAATACGGATGTGGTGCGCATAAGAGACTTCACACGTGGGCTTGCAGCTATTATAATCTTTGTTTCTAGGATTAACACCCAGAACAGACAGGATATGGATAAAAGCAACAATTTTTTGTGTTGACTTAGTTTTACAAGTGCTATTTGCAGGACATTCAAATTTTTTACACCAGTTATTTTAACGTAAATTTTGGGATTTCTGGATTTCTTTGTCTATTAGGGTATAAACATATTGCTTTGCTCCTTCAAAGCAAAAATTCAAATTTTGGTCAAAAAAAGTTTCCTGAAAATGGTCGATTGAGACATAAAAACTTATTTTAAGCACATACAAAGTGATAAAATAGTGGTAAGTTTTGTAAAAAGTCGAATTCAAGTCACAAATCTGTATATAGTATTTGGCATGTGTCTGTCGCCACTTTCGTGTTTAAGCCCAATTTTTTGCCGTCTTTTGTGAACTAATGTCGGATATCTCTCGAGAACCCTCACGCTCAACATCTTAGCTTTCTTTGAAGCACAAATACGTATCATTGAACTTGCTTCGAATTTTTTTTTGTTGCCCTCTAAATTGGAGATAGTGGATTTAGCCTGGATTTTTGGTGGGTGTTTGGGTTGAAACCCAAATTTCTGCCAATTTTCGCAAACTTATGTCGGCTATCTTTCCGAAACCCTTAAGTAAAACATCTCAGCTCTCTTCTGAGCACAAAAACGTATAATTGAAGTTGCTTGTAAAAAATTTTTCTCTGCCCTCCAAATTGGAGATGGTGGATTTTAGCCTGGAAATACGGTGGATTTCGGTGTTCAAGCCCAATTTCTGCCAATTTTTGCAAACCTATGAATTTTTTTTCACTAAAACTTTTAACTACAATATTATAGCTTCCTTTCGAGCACAAGAATAAGGGTTAAAATAAGGGTAGTTCTAATAAAAGTTTGGGTGTACTAAGGAGGAGGATACCCAGGAGGTGGGTACCCAAGAGGAGGATACTAAGGAGGGGTGTATCCAGGAGAAGGAGGGGAAGGGGGGTATACCCATGAGTAGTATACCCAGGAGGATGGTACCCAGGAGGGTCGTACCCAAGAGGAGGATACCCAGAAAGGGTGTACCCAGGAGGACGGACCCAGGAGGGAGAAGAGCCCAAGAGGAGGTTACCCAGGAGGAAAGTAGCCAGGAGGAGGGTAGCCAAGAAGGGATACCCAAAAGGAGGATACCCAGGAGGAAGGTAACTAGGAGGAGGGTGGTTAGGAGGAGGGTACCTAGGAGAAGGGTAGCCTGGAGGGGATACTCAGGAGGGGTTTACCCGGAATGAGGGTAACCAGGAGGGAGTATTCAGAAGGAGGGTAGGTAGGAAGGGGTGAACCAGAAGGGAGGTACCCACGAAAAAAAGGCAGGAGGAGGGCTGCCAGGAGGGAGATAGCCAGAAGGAGGTTAGCCAGGAGAAGGGTATCCAGGAACAGGGTAGGCAGGACGGGGTGGGCAGGAGGAGGGTACCCAGTGAGAGGGTAGATAGGATACCCAGGAAAAGGGTGATCAGAAAGATATGTGATGGATTAATATTTATTAGAATTTCAAAATACGATGGCGCCGATAGACGCCTGTTGCGCCTAGTATATGAATAGTTTTGATAATTCTGGTTTGATGTGGTTGAGTTAGTAGTAGTAATAGTAAATCTGTAACCTGGGACATGGGAAAGCCCCTCTCTCACTCCTTCTACTGCTGTCTACTCCCCTTATTTAAGTTTTGCTGGTAGACTGTGATGGGATGGGAGATGTGTTTATGTGTTACCCACAGAAGATGGTATGGGGTTCACTCACACACACTTGTAAACACTTTCTGGGCCACATTTGAAAAAAGTTAAAAATTTGTTAAAAAAGCTATGCTCGCCTAATATGCAATTTTTTATTTTGCTGATACCAGGTGTAAAAAGTAAAATTACGATGATTTTACATCGAATCTTTTTATTTTATCAATACATGCTGTCTTCCGACCTTAATCTATTTAGGACAATAGTTTTCGAGTGGTATTAAATTCCGCCAAATCAAATTTGTGACCAAATATCTGAATTTTGCTGCCAAATTCGAATTGGCAGCAATTAATTTCGCAACGAAATTCATTTATTTGGCAACAAACTTGGTTTAGCAGCACAATTAAATACAGTCAAACCTTGATATAGTGGCCCCCACCTCAGGTTTGCTCCAGCCTAGGGTCTGACACTTTTTTTACCTAAATTTTTGGAGTCTTTTGCTAGTTCTGTTTTGACAGTTTAGTCCCAAATATTGTCAACTGTCAAAACAGAACTAGCAAAAGACTTCGAAATTGAGGTAAAAAAGTGTCGGACCCTAGGCTGGGCAAACCTGAGGTGGGGGCTACTATATCAAGGTTTGACTGTATTAGCCATGATTTTTGACACAAAAAGACCCTTTTAGCTAAACCCATATGAAGCCAAGTAATTTCGAAAATTTCGCCTTGAGAGACCGAGGTCACATTTTAGGGTTCGAAAAAGGCAAGGCCCCAAAATAAAGTTTTTTTTTGAAAGGCAAGTTTTTGACAAAAAATGCTCGAAATACGGTAAAAAGTTTTCTCGTTTTTATAAATAAAAAATGCAAAAAATATATAATTTAAAAAGGCGCGAATTCAAAAAATTACGAAAAATGGATGAAAGATCTATACGTATTTGCTCTAATAGACGCCCCAAGGCGTTTATTTTTCAAACCCCTAAAAATCTCATCTCATCTCTCTAGAAATTGTCAATTAAAAATGGCCTAAGGCCTAACTCTAAAATCTCAGTCTAAAATGAAGTGGTGGGGAGGGGGGTCTAATGGAGCAGGGGCGTCTATGAAAGGAAATACGGTATGTTGAATGTCTCGCCCAGCTAAATTAGTCCATTTTTAGGCAGCTAATTTCGGTATTATCAGCTAAATTAGCGTCAATTAGCCGACTAAATTTGCAGTGGTTAACCTCAGCAGAAAAGCTGTCAAAAAATATTAGGCCGTTATCGAAAACAAAATTTAAGTGTTTGGTCCCCCCCTCAGTAGGTAAATTTACGGCAAAAATGAGTCTTTTTTCGGCAAAAATAAACTGAAAAACGGGTTTAGGCCAGTTAGCCGACAGAAAATAATTGAAAAACGGTAGAATGAAAAAAATTGTGAGCTGAAACTTTTTGCCCGCTTCTATATATTCTACGTTAAAGCACAATAACAGCAAATAGTTTACAAACAGGCTAAATAAACCAAGATAACCCAAGCTTCTTGCATAAAATCAGACACAACTAAAATAAATCTTCACCTATCAAAAAATAAGTAAAAATAGTAGAAAAGATATGGACGGATAAAATAGCAATTGCATTGTTCTTCTTCTCCAGGGTGCTAAGCTCAAATGAATAACAAGCTAGGGGGAGATATGTCTAAGCCAGAACACAACTGTCACAGTAATCTGCAACACTCCTAGTAGCCTCAGCCGTTTCACACACAGCCCCAAATGCATGGGTTTGGTAAATCCAGGTGTTTTGATACTGCGATGCCGCTCTATATCCCTCCCTTCCCTGCCATCAACCACATCCTCAAATGTATTAGCAGGCAGTAGAAATTGCCTATGTTTGTGCCTGTCATTCCTCTACTTCTGAGAATCCATTGTTTTTAATATCCAGCAAAAAATTTACAAAGTGCCAAAATAAAAATGTGCTTGATTGAAGTGAATTGAAGTCGAAGCCAAATGACGCCGAGTACGGGAGTCAAACCCACGCACTCGTTCACCAATTTTTGTGGTAGAACAACCAGCCAGCTTCCTTACACAGAGGTAAGCTTGGATCAGAAATAGAACTAAAATTTGATGAAGATATGCAAAAATCTAGCGAAGTTGCTGTAAAAAAATTGATGCTTGCCCAGAAAAAACAGCAGGCTAATTGAGATGCAGGTGGTAAATTAGACTAATTATAAGTGATTTTGCCTACAACCTAACCAAAAATTTAGTAGTTGCCCTTATTCAATTAATAGGGGAACGGGAGCCTGTGGCGACGAGAGATTCCGGTGGGGTCAATGTCGCAGACCATCATTTGGCAGAAAGGTGACTCCCCTTTCTGCCAAAAAAGTTAAATTTTGCACCTTATCAAATAATGATCTAGGACATTGGCCCTACCGGAATATCTCGTCGCCACAGGTTCCCAGGGCGGTGTTATGATTTGAATTTGCTACTCATGTCTTTTACATCACACTTTAATTACTTTTGTAATTAAAGTGTGTTTTAAATTCACTTTGTATGAGACAAAAAAATTTTTACAAATAGTTTTGCCACCTTTACCACCCATAAAATATGTTTTTTCAAAAAAATTGTAAATTCTAGCCATAGGAGATCAACTCAAATCACTATTAAGGCATTTTGCGGTATTTTACGATTTTTTCCTGCTGGAGCTGGTAAAAAGGACGCTAAAGTTACATTTGAACAAAAAACCATGCTCGCATTTAATTCTATCCCTTCAAAAGGTTGGAGTTCGCTTTGACTACCGTGCGTCTAAGCACAAATAACAGAGGGAACCAAGGCACAAAATTCACCCGATTTTAGAACAGGGTAGTAGAGTCGATGTCTCTATACCAAAATTCACACTCGACTGCCCAAAAAATCCAGTCATTTTGCCATTTACAAAGGAAAGTCTAGAAACATTTCCTCTTATACTGAAAAGTCCAAGCAAAAAGCTACTTTTCGTTTCCTACTCCAAACTCTCCTAATCAGCAAATCTTTAAGCAAAAAGTGCTGATTTATACAAGCAAGCCTGGTTATTCAACAACCACAAGCAAAAGCTGAATATGCTATTGATTGTTGTGGAAGCCACAAAGAAGCTTTGGCAACACTTACACCACCACCACTACAATAATATATTCAAAAAGAAGGGTAAGAGAAGATGGTCAATGGGTAGACAGAGAGGCTGGGGAGGGGGCAGAGCTTGGCCTCGGCTAGCCCAGGGCACTACCCCCTCAATCTAGGAGGAGGTAATTAATGTCTAGCCGCCTTAAGATATCTTTCCATATCTCTCTCTATATCTTTTTGATAGTCCCTAAAGAGGGAAGGGGCACAGCAAACACACATCCAGCACATATTCAAAAAGTGTTTGTGCTTTTCAAGTGGTCAAAAAAGTTCAGCAAAAGTATTTTCAGCTGCTCGAGATCAAACTTGCAAGATTATTTAGAGTTCACCTAATTTTGACCTCCACTGGGCTTAATAAAGCAGTACGAATTTTCCTAATCTTTTTTCTTTACTAGTTTTGCATCAAATACGATGCTGATGACTTAATATTACCTTTAAATAAGGCAAATAAGCTAATTTTCACCTTTGTTTTCGGTGCCGCGCACAGAATTTATCAACAAGTAGTAGATAAAATACCGTATTTTCTCTATTAAACCCCCATGGGGATTATTTTTGAACCCCCGGAAAATCTTGAAATTTTAAATCAAAAATGGTCCTAACTCTGAAATCCTAGTCGAAAAAACGAGGGGTGGGAGTTTATTAGAGAGTGGGGGAATATCAATACTAATTCCAAAAGGGCGCAGCCGGACTTGATTTTGTCTACTGTTACATAGAAATGGTTTATAAAAACATGTTTTCAGTGTTCCAAGTGTTGATTTTTTAGACTTAAGTGAAGCTTAAAGCATTGAGTAGGGTTGCATACATGAGTGGGGTCTGTGGGTCTGAGTCTGGGTTTCAGTTGCAACAATAAAAGTCAGTACTCCATTTATTTTAGCCAAGTGAGACACCGATGCTTATCCGCTACGATAACGCCCACTGATCCATAAGTTTACGTTACCTAATTTTGTATCACTTTTAGTACAGAAACCGATTTCCAGCTGGGTAAAATTTAAAAACCACAGAAGTTAAAGTTGATGTATGGCAATAGAAGAAATTGGATATGTTAATGGGATTGGCTGTATTATTAAACTAGTGGCCTTCCGGCATCATCAGCAGATCTTATCTAGCTTGGGCAGCAGCACTAATGATGATTGTTGCATTTAGTAAGTCCAGACTACTAACAACAATCCATTCTGTGCCATGCCAAAAAAGCCAATTGGGAATGCCCCAGACACTACACTCCCCCTCCCCTTTCTTCAAGTGTTTCAATAAACACATGACACACCCTCGTTTGTTAATAATTAGCAAAAACAAATTCAGATTCAAAAAATAAGATCTCTATTTTGGGGAGGAGGAAATGGGCCATTTCAAATTGGGCCAATGCAAACTGGGCCACATTCTTGAGTCAAGCAACACGGGTACCAAGGCAATGTTTTTTCACCAGACTTTCACCTTTTTCCTAAACTTGAGTGCCTTTTCAAATTTTACAATTGGATGCTTTTTCACTTCATTCCTTATATAAAGCCACCTCTTGTGACCGACTTCTGGTGGCGTTATATCGCGAAGGCATTATACGAAATTGTAGACTGTACCCATTTGAGAAAATGCAATTCGCTTTCTATACAGAGGGATGAATTTTTTGTTAGGGTTTTTTTCTGGTCAACATTAGTTACTATTTCCGTATCTCTCTGATGAACGCCCCCTTTTCAGACATAAGTTGAAAAAAGTCAATACACGCCTTCCCCAGAACTAATTTATGCACTCGTCCCACACACAACGGTAACAAGCAAACAGATTTTTAACAATTTCTTTGGTACTTTTCCAAATGAGCAGCGATGGATACGAGAAATTCAATACGAGGTAATCCGACTCCATTGGCATAGTTAAGAGTCAGCTGCTGGATCTGTATAAATCGCTCAAAAATGTGGCCCAATTTGAAATGGCCCATTTTTCTCCTCCCCTCTATTTTGTTATTCCAGCAAAAAAAGTTCATAAAAAAAAATTCTATAAAAAAATTGTTCACTTTTTTAAACGAAGGCCTGATTTATTAAATTGTGGTTTTTAGGTAAAACACTGCTCGACTTTGAACCATACTATAGTATTTATGCTGTTGGTTCCACGCCCACCCCTATGCTTTGAAAAGTGAACCAACTAACCTCCTAAACTACTTTTCTTCTGCTAACATTTTTAGAGAAAATTTTGACTTTAGATTTGGAAAGTGTTTATAAATGTTTCTTTTTTGTATTAAGCAGAAAAATTAGTTTATGAGGTCATTTGGTTCACTTTTCAAAGAATAAAAGAATGGGGAACTAACTGCAAGCACGCAATAAAGAGGGTTGCTGTGTAGAAGGTCGACCAGTGTTTCCGAAAATAACACTTAACACGTTGCATTTTACACTTAACACCTACCTTTTTCATATATTTCGTTTTCTTATCTCAGATGTTTTTACACCGTTTTGTAGCTGAGATTTTTCTCTATCGATTGAGTGGTCAAACGCCTTAGTTAAAAATAATTTTTGAGGAAATCACACCAAGTGTTTAAAAAAACCAATTTTACACTTAATTTTTTTCGGAAACACTGGAGTCGACTATACATCGAAAATTTTCTATTTAATACAGGATTTACCTACTCTTAAAGTGGTCTGCATACTACTTGAATATTACCACTTAGCTAACATCACCTACACGACCACCTGGTCACCACTATTTAGATATGGCATTTAGATTTAAATATACTACCACTTTTAATTTCTGTTAACAAATTAAATCAACCATTTATAATAAATTGGCAAAAAATATTTCAAAAGTAATGGTGTGAAAAAAAGGATTGAGTGACTTTTGGTGACCAAGCTTGGCCATATATTAGTGACCAAGCTTGGCCAAGATGCTTGGCCAAGATAGTACATAGTCTCCCAATATATTGCATGTGCAATCCCAGGAAGATGGTGCCAAAAGTAATAGGGTATAAAAAAGTATATGTCCAAAATATAATTTTGTTGTTGTTATTATGTCGTGCAGAAGCATGTATTATCTTTGTTTGTGTTCCTCCGGCCATCCTCTCCTCACTTGATTACCAAACAAACATGCCGCCACCGCTGTCCTAATCTAATTTCTCCTTGTGTCCACATTTTCAAATTCAAATTACCTGTATTGTTTGGACTTCCCCCACCCACATCTGCTTGCCATTCACCTAGGTGGCTAATCCGGGACAGCATATCTGATGGCCAGCCACCACCGGAAACGTGTCAACAAGTGGTCACTGCTTTGTGTCAACCTAGTGCTGCTAGATGCCCAAAAAGGGAGAACCGACGTCAAAGAAACAACTCAGTTCTGGTACAACAGTTGGCTGATAAATAAGACAATAGAGATTGTGTGATTGACTTACACAAACATACTTCCTCCTTTTTCAAAAATTTCAGTCTGTTTTTGAGGAAATATGATCTGTAAAAACAACAGAAAAAGATTTGAAATTTGGGTGATTGACTTTCTGAACAAAGCCGTAGGTTCAGTTTCCCCTGCAACATACATCTTAAAATACACTTTATTTCATCAAATACAGTCCAATCTCGATATAATGACACCGCCAAAAAGTTTGATCGCCGACATTTTTGTTCCCTTGTCATACCCCAAAGGTCTGACACTTTTTATATTGGGTTGGTGCATAAGTTCGTGGGTGCTTATACGTAACAGACCATATTTATGTATGGGTTGCAAAATTTTTGATAAATTAGAATTGGCACTCAATTAATTGCTGGGTTTGAAAATCGAAATTTTGAAATTGTGTGACTACACAATTTACGTCCTCTCATAAATACGTTCATTTTTTCCAAAAACTGTTTTTTAAAAAACTTTTTATGCCTTTTTAAAATTGGTTACTCATTTTGGAGCTAAGAATCTTAACCACAAAATGAGGAGGAGTGGACTTTAAAAAAATGAAAAAATCTATAGAAAAAAACACAATTCCACAAAAACTTTTTTTTATATTTATAAGACGTCCTAATATTTTGCAAAATATGATTTGCCAATCTAATCCCTAGTAATTTTTTTACGTCATTTTCTAAAATCCTCCAATTCTGACACAAAGAGCCATGGATCTGTGTGGCGAAATTGGAGGATTTTAGACAGACGTAATTCCTTGATTCTTTGAACTAAATTGGCGTGTCAAATTCCGCAAAACATTTTATAAATTAGAGTGAAAAAATTGCGTGACTAAACTTAAGGGGCTACCGGTTCAATGAGAGCTTTTCGAATTTTTTTCCTGGAGTTTAAAGAACTAGAAAAATTATTTTGATATCAGAGTAGCAAGTAAAAATCTCTAAATAATTAAAAACACCTATCTTGCATTAAAAACTAATGCCTAAGTTGCAAAAAAAGTTGAAATTTCTGTTATTAATCTAGACCGATAGATTTCACATATAAAAGTGAAAAGGACATGAAACAAGGTTTTAAATCGAGAATTTGGGGAGGGAAGTCCATCTTGATTGGGGCATGGCACTGATTGACATGCCTTTTGTTTTATACTCTCGTTTGTTTGAAAGGGGGAGAGCATCCAACTTTCACTTTTGCTCTTTACAAATGCAGATTCTGCACTGGTCAATGTAGATGGTTATCGTGAAGTGGTTGCCCTCTCACTCCCCCCACCCTAAATCAAACATCCGTAACACTAACTAATCGAGCCATTCCATCATCACCATTGTTACACACAAGTGGAAGATGGGGGTGACGCAAAGGTAAGTAAGGTTTGCATGTAAAACCACCAAATGACTAAGCCCTTACAAGTTACACATTCAAAAAAGATCTATATGTATTTTGGTGAAAATTTTTGGGACCGTCCCCATCGCCTCGTATTTATAGTGAGCACATTTTTTTAATGCACGGAGTTCCATCCGCCACGCTGTCCAAAACGGCTCCATTGGGCGAGGATGGAGTAGGGGCGAGCTCGGGGGATCATGCAGTCACTATATTTATAGCAGATACCGTATTTCCTCTAATAAGAACTTACGGGCGCTTATTTTTCAAACCTCCAAAAATCTGAAAAATTTGGAGTCGATCTCGAAAATTTTTGGTGCCCAACCAAAATATAAAAAGCGGAATCGGTAGAGCTCGTGAGAGTTAAGAAAATGCAAAAAACAGCAATGCTAAATATTTGCCCTGGGTTGAGATATAGGTCCCCAATGTTAGGGGTGGGCGCTTATTAGAGGAAATACGGTAGTTTAAAAATATTATTTCGGACTTTAAATTAAATTTTCACACATTTACAATATTTGGCTAATTTACTAAACAATACACGGCTTTTTTCGATGTTTTAAGACTCGAAACGGGTAAAAACGCGTTTTTAAGGCGCGGACGATCCTTTTTCTAAAAAAGACCAACATTTTGATTTATTGCCTTAAGCTAGTTCACATACTGCGAGTTCGCCCCAGACTCCCACTACTTATGTGAACACAGGCAGAGGCGCAGGTGTTCACATACTCGTCTCCGTCTGCGCCTCCGACTCTTGCGTGTACAGTGCATACAGTGCCGACTACTCGATTTTTGCATATCAAACATGTTTGATTTTTTCGTTCACTAAAATTTTTTTTGCATATTTTATGTTCCCAAGGCTAAATTGGAGTGAAAAAACCTTATTTTTGAGCTAAGCAGAGTTTTTTTGCAAGTTTTACGAGTGAACTCAGCTATTATTGCAATGAGTCCGACTTTTACTCCATATTATTCCAAACGTCTCAAGTCACCAAAAAACGACTTCAAACCACCATAAAACATCTAAATATTTCAAACCATCTACCGTAAATGTTCTAATAGAGCCCCCCTCTCGACTTTGAGGGTCTGAATCTCGGAGCAAAGTCAATATTTTGCAAAGCTGTTTAATGCATTTTCTTAACTCCCACGAGCTCTACTGATTCTGCTTTTTAGATTTTGAGTTTTCACCCAAAAATCTCGAGATCGACCCAAAATTTTCTCGATTTTCGGAGGGTTGAAAAATAGAGCCCCCGGGGCTCTATTAGAACATTTACGGTAAACAATCTGAAATTACGTTAAAGCAGTACAGACATCAAAAACCACCTACAATCACACTAAACCCCATAAACACACCCCAACATCCCCCCAAAAAATTAAACTACCCTTAGCGTCGTAAACTGCCTTAAATTAAGTAAACCACACTAAAATACTCTAAACCACCCAAAACACTGGTTAAAGTTGTTTGGCGTAATTTAGGGTTATTAAAAGTATTTAAAGATGGTTCAGGGCAGTTTGGAGAAATTTTGGTTGTCTATTTTAGCGTATTTTAGAGTAGCTTGGGTTATTTGTAGTTTTTTGTGTGCTTAAGACTGTTAAGGGTTAATTAAAATTTTTCGAGGTAGTTTAAGGTGATTTGGAATTTTGCAGCAAATTTGAAGGAATTGTTGAAGGAATTTTGCAGCAAATTTTTGTTTTACCTTTTTTTCTTGAATTTTCTATTCTTTTTACCAAAGTGATAACACCATGAGGTAGCCGTGTGATTCTATTTTATAACGAGGTATCACTTATTGCACCATCTCTGAAAAAAGTAGAACAAACAAGTGACAGTATGAACCAAATTATTTTTTTATTTGCTTCATACTTTCACTTTTTTGTCCTACTGTTTTCAGAGATGGTGCAATAAGTGATACCTCATTAGAAAATAGAATCACACTGCTACCTGATGGTATTATTACTTTAAAAAAAGTTGCGAAAATTTACTAGAAAAAAGGAGAAACATGAATTTGCTGCAAAATTCCGTTATGGTCAAAAGCAATTGGTGACCTTTGACCTACTTGGGCGATCCGAGACGAGTAGAGCAGCCCACGATTTATATTTAATCCAAAACCTGTAATAATTCATTTTTATACTACCCCAGGGGCTCTAATATGGTATATTTTGTTAAATATTCCTCAAAAAAAAATCCAAATAAAAAAGTTAACAAAGGTGCAAAAAATTTAAAAATTTGGTGTTCACACACCTGTGACTCCGACTCTGACTCAGGGAACTGCATTCGGTGCTATATAGCACTTTTAGCACTAAAAATTCTTATTTAGCACTAAGTTAAATTAGCATTCAGAGTCTTATTTGCACTTAGAGCTAATGTAGCACTAGTTCGTTTTGGTATATTTTTGATGGTTTATTTATAGGTAATCTTTCAAATCTGGCATCGTTCAACTGAAAGAGCTTTTTTACAAGTTAATCAACCATGCTGAATACGAATCCGATTCCAGATTTGAAAGATTACCTATAAATAAACCATCAAAAATATACAAAAACGAATTATTACTAAGTTAGCACTAAGTGCAAATAAGACTTAAATGCTGATTTGACTTGGTGCTAAATAAGAATTTTTAGTGCTAAAAAGTGCTAAAAACACCCCTTTTAGCACCAAATGCAGTTCCCTGCTCTGACTGCGACTCCATTGTGAACACAGCACCAAAACGGAGGCGGAGTCGCAGTGTGTTCACAATGGCGTCGGAGTCGGAGTTGCAGTGTGTGAACAGTTGCACGAGATCGTAGTCAGAGGCGGAAGTGTTCACATACTCCGGAGTAGTCGGGGCGGAGGTGGAGTCGCAGTATGTGAACATAGCTTCAGGGGACAAAGTTAGTTTAACTTAATAGGGTACCTGGTTACCATAAAAAGACGGGATATATCATAATGACTTTTTATGCTTGCAAAACTCAGTTCCTCTTATTACTTATTGGAAAAAGCGTCGACGCAAAGCTGATTTGGTGCTATAAAGAACTCACAGAAAACCTTTTGGGCTTCTTTTCTCCAAACTTTCAATAAAGATAGCTAAAAGTCTAACAACTGTTGGTTGTGCCTAACCTTAAGTTGGCCGCCAGCTAGACCTGGCAGGGCTGTAAAGCTAAGGATACAGTAGCGGGCACACACACAGGCGACCTCAGCCATCCATCCAGTAGCAGCTATAGGGTTACGCAACACCCCCCCCCATCCTTGGGATGCTGATGCAAATGGCAGGCTAACCAACTGTCCCCCTCCCAAATCATTCAAATAGACCATAAAATTGGGGATGGTTAAGGCAACAATTGAGATGGTGAGGTAACACCAAGACCACCAAAAAGGGGACCGCTCAATGATGGATAGATACAAAAAGTTCCTTTTTGCTTTGAAAAGACACTTGGTGGTGGCTGTGAAAGTTTGGGATTGAAAGTTTAGCAGTATTTTTACAACTTATACTAGTCTCTTTTGTTATGCCAATCGCAGGCAAGCAAGTGGTTTGGACAGAAGGATACACAATGGTCTATTTATAAAAATTTGATCCCCGCCGATTAAGAACATTTTTATTCATAGAAGAAAGGAGACTGGTGTGCAAACTATTATTTAGACCCACCTTGGTGGGTTTGTTGCTGAAGGGTGTGCAAAGCAGCGAAGGAGTGGCCGACTCGAGACTGGCAACTGGACAATGAGGTGATGCTATGCTCTAAAGAAGCTGGCGAGGCTTGCAGGCTGAACCTTAATAAACAAAATGTTATTCACGCTCAAAAATGTTATACAAAAAAAATTAAAAACCGATATTCTCTACTAATGCCCCCAGGCGATTATTTTTCAATCGCTAAAAAAAATTGAAATCGTCAATCAAAAGTGGGCTTAACTCTGAAATCCTAGTAAAAACAGAGTAGAATGGAGGATTATTAGAGAATGTACGGTGTATAATTGCATCTACGATCAAACTCCTAATTAAAATACATCCTAAAGTTGGTCTCTCAGCTGGGTCCAATGATTTTTTTGACCCACTGTGTAAAGTCATTTTACTAGTGACATTTTGGATCAGACTGTGCAAACAAAATTAGGAAAGGAAATGGTCAGACCAAGCAAAGGAACGAATGTGTAGGGTGTATTTTATTAGGCTCATTCAGACTTCTGCAAAACATTGATGTTTCGCCGAAACAATTGTTGTTCCGGCAGAACGATCATGTTTCGGTCCATGTTCGGCAAATCACGTGTTCTGTACCGGTGTTTCGGCGAAGTCTGAACGAGCCTATTGACAAGTTCGACTGTAGTGCGATATTAATTAATTTTTCTAAACGCTCCAAACGGGGGGAAAATTAAAACGTGTTTTTTGCATTGTAATTTTCGAAAATTCCGAAAATTTTACTTCTAAAATTTTTGAGTTAGGAGCATACGCCAAATTTCCACCTCAATTGTAGCTTATTTCACTGGCTAGAAAGTGAGGGGTCATTTGCCTGAAAGAAATTTCCAAAAAAACGCTTCAAAAACACAATACCACAAACATGGTTTTAAATCAGGGCGAGGGTGACTTATTGAACTGTGTTTTTTACCTATTTTTCATAGTTTTTTACACCTGACAATTCAAAAAAAGCCCATTTCATGGGTTTTCCTTTGAGAAGCCAGTTGTCCGGAGCCAGTGTTGAAAACATAAACTAAAAAACATCGCATGGCACTTAAAAGGTCTTAAAATCCGAATATTTTTGCAGCGTGAACTGCTGAAACACTCACTCACTCATTTTCATATTCGTCCATAGATATACGTCAGCAACAGCAGGAATAGTACTTCTGAGCTATTATCCACAACAATATCCACACAATTAGTGGCAGTAGTGCAATAGAAAAGTGCTCTAAAGCATTTCACCACTCAGCAGTAGCTCCAAATATAGTCAAAAAAAGATCGACAAGTCTTGGATGCAGCAGGAAGACTGCTGAAATTTGCAATGAAATAAATATTAAGTGTGCAAAAAACATGTAGAAGAAAATTGTAAAGTAAAAATTTAATAGAGTAAAAACTATATATTGTGCATACCAAATTTGAAGTGAAAAACGGCTGTGAAAAAGCCTTAAGCAACTAAAAAATTATGTTCAAAAGGTAGTAGTGGCATATTGGTTTGGAGTAAATGATTGGTTTGTGGGCTCTCCCAAGGAGATTAAAGATAACACAGACTCTTTTGAATTTGCAGTAGCGGGGGATGCAAAAAAGAGGCCACCACCACTGACCAAGGACATCTGATAATAATATTAATACTACAAAAATATTAAGGTAAAGAAAGATGATAATTAATGGCTTCTAGCTACGACGCGTCAAGATTTTAAAAAATTGTTATTTAAATGGGCATTGAAAAGACGAACATCAGCATGTTTTCTGCTGACTTGAAAAAGTAATCTGAGGTCATCAATATCATATTTGATGCAAGACTAATGATTACAGGAACAGTTCTGTTTTTGCGGCGTCCCACTCGAGCACGTCTCTTTCATCTGAATTTTTTATACAGGAAAGAAGGAAATGACACAACTTTGAAAACAAATTACCGTATTTACTCTAATTATACCCCAGTCTCTAATTATCCCCCACCCCAACTTTGAGGGTATATATCTAGGAGCAGAGTCAATATTTTGCAAAGCTGTTTTTGCGTTTTTTTAACTCCCACGAGCTTTACCGATTCCACTTTTTGGATCTTGGTTGAGCACCCGAAAATCTCGAGATCGAATTCAAAAATTTTCGATTTTTGGGAGGTTGAAAAATTATCCCATGGGGTATAATTTAGAGATGATGGCTTGACCTTTTCGGGACGGGACGGGTCAGAATTCAAATTTAAAAATTTCGGGACGGGACACCGGACGGACAGGTGCCAAAAATTTCCGGGCGGGATTCCGACGGACGATTCTCTAAAATTAACGGAATTGTCCCGTCCCGTCATCATCTCTAGTATAATTAGAGTAAATACGGTAAACGGGGTAAAAAAAAGTTGTGGGTTCGATTCTCACTCAAAACACGCACATTTTTTATTTTTCGGCTGAGGGCTAAGTTAGCCGTCACACTGGGACATAAGACAGTTTGTGATGGTTTTTTGCAACAAAAAAACATAAAATATAGCTGGAAAAACTTTGCAACATTTATTATAAAACAAATAAACAATCTTACTTTATTCCAAAACAATAACAACAAGCCCTAACAATAATACGATTAATCCATCAAATCCCAATCCAAGTAGACCCTTACTTCGCAACACTAGCAGCTATTACAAGCACTTATTCACAAGCTTGCACAACCACTAGCCACACAACCACCACCTAAACTATATCCGAAGACCATATAGTCTAGGTGGTTGTGCTGGTCTTGGCCTTGGCACCTAGTCTGCCTGTCCAGCCATCAGGATAATCCCCCTCCCTTTGCTAGCCAAGCCAAGCCTAGATCTGCTGACCACTGTCCCTACCCATCCGCAAATGACCATCAGAGAGGGAGGGGTGCAGACAGCACGTGTGTAGACAGGCACTCCTTCTCCCCTGTCTCTTCCTACAAAAAATGGGAATGGGATTGGTTGCTGCTGGGAAGAATGAAGAAAACAAAGAGGAGGTATTTGTTTGAAAACAACGCTAGCCCCCTCTCTGCTATGTCCATCCTGAAGGTTTGAATGAGGGGAGCGACCATTGGCGAAGGGGGAACACATGTGACTGGACACACAACAAAGTTGAAAACTTGATTTTGCAGACATTTTTTGTGCTGTGACATTTTTGTGCTGTGACATTTTTTGTGCTATGACATTTTGTGCTAAGTTACACTTGATAGTTGAAAGGCATGCATTTTTGACGAGCCCTGTCAGTCAGAAAATTAATTTTACTTGAGTTACTATCAACTTCTGGTCATATCTCAGCAACTAAGCATTTTTCAAATTCTGTTGTGTGATTGCGTATCTTACGATGTTTTGGCCTTTTAAAAACATCTGATAAAAAGGCATAAAAACTACAAGATTTCTATTAAAAAGTTTAATTTTGGTATACCCACAGTCATTTAACTCAGTCCCCCAAGCTGATCTTTTCATAACTTTTTAGCCTTTTGTGGTTTTTCAAATAAAAATTACCAGTTGTATTTAAAAAAGTAGTGAAAACAGAACAAAATAGTTGTCTAAAGATAGATATAAAAATATGAGTAGACATAACAAACAAAAAGCATAAAAAATTAAAAATAATAAAAGACTAGGGACAGCAGGCACCTATATCGTACTTTGAAATTCAAATATAAATCCACTTTTCACTTTGAAAGGGCAAAATCTCAATTTTTTTCACAACAATCTTCAAATCTAATTGCGAATTGAATCCGCCTCCGCCATTGAAAGAGCTTTCGAATGAGCATAAACATGCAAATAAAATTATTACACTAAAAAAAGTTTTCCAAAAAAGTTCCCAAGTTTTCGGTTTATTTTCCCACTAGGTTTTTTTCAAACTAAAGCTAAAAATTATATTTCTTCAAAATGAGACGTTAAACGTTTTAAAAAGTAAACAAAGGTAACCGAGCTGGTCTTTTTCTGTTTGTGAAATTTTTTACTTTTTTCAAAATAATATCTAAGCCCTAGAAAAGAGTACCGCTATTTTGAAGGCTATTTTAATGCCATTATGTTTTTTCACCAATATTTTCACTATGCTTGACCACAGGCCTTTTTATGAGTATTCAAGCTTACAACAAAGGTGGAAACAGGATGGCACAAAACAAACCTCCAAAAAAGATTACAGGGTGGTTCAAAAGTACAGCAGCATTTTGCAAAAACAATAAAAATCAACTTTTCAAAGCAATTTTCGAACGCAATCACTTTTCTATTCACACGACTGCAACTTTTTTTTACAGAAAATAATATTTGTAATGTGTTTGCTACTTAATATGAATTCGGGTATGGTAAATAGTATAAGTGCCCTTAGCATTGAGGCTCTTCTCGAAGTGGTAGAACAGAAAAAAGTACCCTAATTTCCCGCGTATAACCCGCAGCTCTCAGATAACCCGCACCCATACATAACCCGCACCCGCGTATAACCCGCACACTCGCAGGTTCGACTTCACCCAAGTGATGTTTATTTTTTTCATGTGTCCAGTGTTTTATTGTTATGTTATCTTTTATATTTTCTCATCCTTTTTTCGCTATATGACTGATTTTTAGAGCAATGACGCCACGCAGAAAATCTTATACCTGCGAGTTTAAGCTAAGGGCGGTTAGGTACTCTGAACAAATCGATCCGCTTACAAATCAGGCATATGGAAACCGGGCAGCTGCATCAGTCTTTGAAGTGGATGAAAGTTCGATTCGGGAATGGAAGAAAATGAAACTTATTCTGGCATCAGCGAAGAAACCTACCAAAAGAGCATTTCGGCATGGCAAAGTCAAATGGCCCCAAATTGAAGAAGTTTTGAAGCAATGGATCATCGACGAGCGAAGTCAGGGTCGCAAAGTGAGATTTTCATATAAGCAATGATTTCAAGAGATCTTTAAGGTATCCGCTCTTGAGCTTCCTTAAAAGCAAAAAGAATAGCTATGCAGATGGGAATCTTCGACTTCAGAGGCGGATGTCATTGGTGCTATCTGTTTATGAAGAGATCCAATTTGTCCATAAGAATGCGAACAAATGTTGGGCAAGGATTACCGAATGGCTATGAAGAAAAGGTGGCTAGGTTCCGTTATTTTGTAAAGCACGAATCCAAGAATCTTTGCCTCAAAGACATTGGAAACATGGATGAAGTTCCTGTAGCTTTCGACATGCCAGGGAATCATACAGTCGATATTCGAGGATCTCAGGATATTCATATTCGGACAACTGGTAGCTTTTTAACGTTTAGTCCAATCGAATAGCTATTGTTTAAGGTGCTGAAAAGACTAACTTTACAGTGGTGCTATGTGTAACGAAAGATGGAAACAAATGTACTCCAATGATCATCTTCAAGCGAAAGACTATGCCCAGAGAAGAATTTCCACCGGGTAATTTTACCATGTGTTTGATCTGTGTTCTAAAGTAATTTTAAAGGAGTCATCATCAAAGTGAATGAGAAGGGTTTTATGAATGAGCGAGTGTTCCAGGAGTGGATAGAAGAATGTTGGATCCACCGACCAAATCCATCATTAGAGCCAACAAAATCTTTACTGGTTCTTGACTCTGCAAGAAGCCATCTCACTGATGATGCCAAAGCCGCTCTTAAGGAACGTTCGAAGCTTGCTGTAGTACCAGGTGGACTTACGAAGATCTTGCAGCCGTTAGATGTCCACCACTTTAAATCTCGATTAGCTTGTTATAAAATTGGGATATCGATTAGGTGGAAACATGCGAAGGGCATCGTGCTCTGAAGTTGCAAAATGGGTAGTGGAAAGCTTCGCAGCCGTCTCCGCCACATGCATTCAGAATGGTTTCCGCCGTGGACTCAATGAAGGTCAACCGGTTGAAGAAGAAGAAGATGAGAGCGAAGACGAAAATGAATCTGATTTGGAAGAACGAGAAATCAGGGATCACCTTCCTGAAGATTTACCACAAGAATTCGTAAATGCGATGAACAGTCTTCAAATGTATACCGGTGACGATTTTGAGGGTTTCGTTTGATTTATTTTGATTGTTGTCATTGCTATGATATTTGAATAAAAGTGCCTTTTGAAAGTGGTTAAAAAACCCTCTAGCAGCTGTAACCGAAGATTCGACATTAATTGCACCCATAGATAACCCGCACCCATACATAACCCGCACCCGCGTATAACCCGCGGGTTATACGCGGGAAATTAGGGTATATAGTGTAAGCAGAATAGAAGAATGCCATCTATTGACTGACAAGTGACGCCTTTTAGAGAAATAGTGCCAGATATATAAACAATTTTTTTCAAAGTGATAACAATATCAGGTAGCCGTGTGACTCTCGTGTGACTTATCGGCGTATTATTTGCTGCAACATCTTTGCGAAATTTAGCGCACAAACGTTAAAGTATGAAGTCAATCAGTAAAATAATTTGATTCATACTTTTATCTTTTTGTGTGCCACAAATGATACGCCGTTAGAAAATACAGTCGCAGAGCTACTTGATAGAGATATCACTTTGAAAATATAGTTTAGATTTTCGCCTCTTTGACTGAAGGAAAAAACGGCACTTTCCAGCTAAAAGAAGGCATTTTTCAGTTTCCACCAATAATCTATGGTTGTTTGCAAGAATTAAACACTCTGGAAATTTTTGAAAAATTTGGAAATCGGCCAGGCAAGGGGTTACGTACAGTACTTTTGAACCACCCTGTACTTTCTAAATTAGTCAATAGAAGACTACAAAAGACTGCAAAATAAAGCACCCAGCTTGATGTCACAGTAAAGAATGCCGAAGGAAAAAGACAAAGTCCAGAAGCAACAGCCATATGCGGCACTACAACAGGTGCTCTGGAAGAATGCAGGTAGGGGGGGGGGATAAACAGCAGATGGGAAGGTGTAGTTCAAATTGAATTACTTTGGGAGTGGATAATCAACAACATTGAATTTGTTGTAGTTTTATGTTCTCGCGCTGCCCCACCTCTTTGAGATTGCAATAATCGTAAAATTAAGTAATTACTATCATTTGTTTTGAGCAAGAGGCCACCTAGAAGGTGGGAAATCACTACCTCATAAACATTTTGAATTTCGCACATCTGGAGGTGCAGTTTAAATTTAATGATTTTATATGGTCCACTAATTATGAAAATGTTTTGTCTTTCAGGAAAAAATAACTGCAACACTTAAAAAAGTTTAAAAAAATTTTTGACAGGAAACTTGTAAAAATAGTTTATAGCAGGGCTGTTCTGGATCAATAGATCGTATCGAAAATATCGAACGATTGGTCTTAATTTTGGCCAAAAATATCGATAAAAATATTTAAAAATATCGATGACAAATTTTTTCAAAATGTGTGATTATTTGCTTTGTAGATTTTTTGTTTAAAATATTTGACCCTCGATTAAAAGCCTTTTTAAGCTTAAGTACCCACATAAAAAGTACCTAAAAGTAGCCACATATGTGTCCCAGACCCAAAAAAGTGCGTAAAACTATTATTAGTCACAACTTCCATACGTTGGCCTACCTCTGAGATAAGGGCTAGGCCTAAACTTGTTGTTCCAAAGGGTAGTTACAACGATTTTTAGAAGGTCTGATTAGGGGGGGATGGTTGTTCGCTACCAGCGCCAAAAAATTCTCTCCATTTTTTATGTTTATTTTATCGTCTTGTTGTGCAAAATGTATTATCTCGGAACTAACGCTGTTAAGGATATTTAATTGTCTTTTATATTTCTAACAATAAAAGGGGTCTCCCCTGGTGGTCCATTTTTCTTATTCAAAAACTTGTATTTTAACGAGTGTATACCGAGTTGTAAACGACTTTAAATCTTATTTAGGCACATATTTATTAGTTTTTTTATTAAAAAGCTTATTTAAAAGTTGACTTTTTTGCCCTGTGGGATTTAGGTAAACTATTTTATATATTAAGGTATTATACGGCTCCACCCAGACTCCCGCGTAACACGAGTCGAGTAACAAACTTTCAAAAGTTTCCACAACATCTATTTTAATTTTAACCTATGGTTATCTAATACTGAATCGCTAGAATCTAGCAAACATTTTGGTAATCAGAACTTTCAAAGTTCACATTCAAGTTTTTGAAAAATCAACAAAAGTAAGTCGCTTGACCTGCGTAACACGCTGTTACGCGACTTACTTTTGTTGATTTCAAAAATTAAATGTGAATATTGGGAGTTCTGATTACCAAAATGTTTGCTAGATTCTAGCGGTCATTTTCAGTATTAGATAACCATAGGTTAAAATTAAAATAGCTGTTTGTTACGCGACTCGTTTTACGCGTGAGTCTGGGTGGAGCCGACAGGGCTTCCATCGGGGTTGATTAATCAGAAAAAAGTTGGGTACTTCTTCCGTTTACACCCCATATCAAATTTTTTGAATTTCTCGAGCAATTTATCGTAAAGATTTGCGAGAGTGAAATTTCGTAGTTCTTCCATGCTAAAAAGGTGGTTAAATAGGATCAAAGAAATAATAATGATCTTTAAAAATTTTTGATCAAAAAGATCAAAAAATTTGATATGGGGTGTAAACGGAAGAAGTACCAAAAGTTGATTTTACATACCAAAAATACTCAAGAATCTGGCTTTTAGCAGCTAATTTGATTTTTTTAAAGATTTATATAATTTTTGAACATTTGAGCCGAAAGCCCTTGTACCATGCTTTGGCCGTTGAAGCTGTATAAAAAGGGTCTTTACATGCGATTAATCAAGATCTTCAGTTTTGTAGTCTAAATCCAATTGTATTTCTGAAAAAAATCAATATAAGAAATGTGTTTTGAGTAGAAAATCTTTGAAAAAATCGACCTCCAAGGTTTGCCAACAGCATTAGTTCAAAATAAGCCTGTTAGGAAAAAACGCTGGATCGTGAATAAGTAGGTCACGTTCCCTTTACAAAGTTGTCATCTGTTGAAGCAAAGTGCAATCTTGCGAAATTTAAAACAGCAACGGCCAATCTGCGAATTTAAAGCTACATCTCTTAAACCATCTACTAGTCTGATATCTACGATAACCAAAATTCGGGTTTAAGCCCCAAGATTGCAATAAACTTATCTTTCCGAACTCAACAAGTAACACTAAAACTTACAAATAAGAGAGCCGACATCCACTTTTAACAAAAGTCCAAAAGTACTACTTTAGCCCAAGCTTAGTTTCTAATCCCTATCCAAAGCTTATTTTTCGCTGATTTATTTGCAATCTGCCTAATCTCCATTTTCAAATAGTCAGGCTGCTACTTGCAGCACACAAGTGTCCCCAAGTGGGATCAATCAGGCCGGTACCTGACTGCATCCCCCATAAGGGCACACCCATAGCTTAAGTGCCCTCTTTGAAGGCATTTTTGGCTGGGCAGGAGGGGGCTGAGGACGCCATCCATTCAAATAAATAATAAGAAGGAGAACATTCTTGCAGTGCCAGGCCTGCTGCTAGGTCACCAGCCAATGATGCACTCCCCTCCCTATTATTATTGCTCAATAGACAGAAAGGGGTGCTGACACAACCACAGCTAGGCCTGTGACCCCTGACCTAGGCCCCTTCATAAAATATAATAGCAATCTGGGCTTCCCTTTACTTCTATTAAGACATTGAGGTTGCTACTGGCCTGACTGCCCACCTCAAGAACACACCAAGTTGGTGGGGTCATGACCTCAAGCCTAACTTGAGAATCACAAAAGAGAAAGGTAAATAGCACAGGGATGATCAAAAAGAATTTTGAAGTTGATCGCTGGGTTAGTTAAGAGGTGAAATTTTAGTCTGATAGAGTCTTACTTTTTTATTGAAATCAAAACTCCTGAATCAGGAGACAACTTCAGGGGAGAGGGGGTTATAACCCATAAAGTATGGGCTATAGAGCAATTATTAGCGTTTGAATGTTTTTAAATGTATGCTAAAAATCAAAACACTGTGTTACAATGTAGTCAGCAATTCAGAATAACCGTAAAGCCTATGCCCTCCGATAAATTTCCCACCCCAAAAGTGACAAAATTTAACAAAAATTACTTAATTTGCAATTTCTTTTTCCAACGTTTAATTTTATTTTCGGCTACTTTAAATTTGTTTTCTGCCGCACTTTTTCTGTACTTAAAAGGAATTGATGGGTCTTGCCGGTCTTTGCCCTCCCTGCTCTTCCAACTTGTTCCTATGGTCTACAGTCTTCATAGGGATTCCAGTTACTTGTCCCAACCGATCTATAGAATGACACCTTTGACAGTTAGAGACCATTGATTGCATGATGCTGATCCTTGGTTTCTCCAATCTTGTGACAGGCTCTCTTTTTTCTCTTTTGCTTGGTACTTTTCGTAAGCTATCGAGGCATTCTAAAATATTCAATTTGGTTATTTTTGAGAAAGGGAATTGAATTTGGATTCTATCGAAGAGATCTAAAACATTCTATTGTAGAGCTCAAAAGTAAGTTTCGCTTTTTACATGCAAAAATCCAGAGTTTTCTAACAGATGTTTGTCATATATGATTCTACAAAATTACTTTTTTAATATTGTAATTTTCCCAAAGATTTATCGGCCCTTATCCACTGCTAGAAGTTTCTTTGCCTTGCTTTAGATTTTTTATATATTTTTTAGATTTTTTGCAAATACCCGTTCCAATGTGCTCAAATGCGTATTTTATTTTTATTTTTTAGCTATAAAACCCTTAAAGATTGTAAAAAAATTAACAGGGGGCCCAAGGTGAAAAACCCCTTGTTAGTGGAATGCGGCCGACTTATCACGGTACCCCTTATTTGACTAGCGGTCAAGCATGTATGCAGATGTTTTACGCCACCGCCCTGACCATTGACCTCAAGGTTGGTGGCCCAGGATGGGGGCATTCCTCATCCTGGGCTCAAACACTCTTTTCCCTAAAAAAGAAGAATTCCTGCAAGTGCGCATTGCACAAAGAAACAACAAAAAAGGGAAAGCTGTTCGTCTTTTTCCTCTTGTTGCGTATACGGCCCAGTCTGCAACTAGTCGCACTGCAGGAGACAACAAGAAAAGAAAAAGTCAAGGACAGCAAGCACATAAAACAAAGAGGAAAAAGTTAGCAGGGAACCAACATTGCCAAAAAAGATCCTATTTCAGAGGGTACGGTAAATCTAGGGACAAATGGTAAAATTAACAACTGCACTTGAGAAGTAGGCTGGACGCTCAAATCAATGAAGCAAATTACAAGGGCATGACTTGTTGAGCAACTAATACTTAGGCAATAAAACAAGCTTTTTTATGCTTGTCCAACCAAATGAAAAAGCAAAAAGAGGAGTTTTGTTTGGTACAATTGACTCACTCCATATTGGCCCCCATAAGGGTACTTGTTCGGCTGTTCCCTCCTGTGAAAGAAAGTAGTATTGAAGATACTGCTTCAAGTAGGAGTAGTATTTAAAAGACTACTTACGCATTTGGGCTTTAGGCAAGTGTGGTTTTACCTCGGCTGAGGACCACCACCCTGGTTTGGACGCACTCAAAATAGTCCTATTAATTTTTTAGTTCAAGGTAAAATTCTTCAGCTCTTCCATTGTCTAAAGCAAAAAATTACACCAAAAAATAGCGTAATCAGGACGACTCAAACATGTTTTTCGCATTTTTTTCAGTTAGGTAAACACGTTTGAGTGCTGGTCTACCCTTGCCTAAAGCCCAAATGCGTAAGTGGTCTTTTAAATACTACTCCTATTTAGCCAGACCAGCCGAACAAGTACCCGCATAAGGACCGGGTCCAGCTGGCCACTATATAGAAGTTGTCCAGAGTGGTGTTTAAAGAAATAAAAACCAAGTGGACACTAAAGACACGGTGGGAAGTCGGATGTAGAAGTCGGAGGTGAAAGTCAGTAGTCCATAGTATGCTAGCATACTACTTCTACCAACATACCTTTTGAAATTCCGGTTCAGCACCCAAAAATTCTAAGACCGACTAAAAATTTTCTCGTTTTTTCGAAAGGTTGACTCCAAAGGAAATCCCTGACTGTCCTAAATAGCCATGAAAACAAAACTCTGTAGTCAAATAAAAAATTTCTATTTTTTTTACAAAACTTCAAAATTCTACGGAAAAAGTTTTCCTGCAAAATAAATTCACCCAAATGCCTAGATATCCCATTAAAAAGTGGCTTTCTATTTTCAGAAAGGAGAAGAAGGGATTAGACGGAAGTTTTCTTCTTTATTCCTCAGGTATGCAATTCGCCGAAATCCCATTTGCCTGAGGGCGTAGATTTGTTTGCGGAACAATCAAATTGGAATCTCCTACATCCATATTGAACACAAGCCAGTCTTAGCACATTCAAAAAGGCTTTTTCCCAAACCCCTGCTTATCATAAAAAATAGTAAAGGGATCAACTTTTTTCTACGCTTCTCTTTTCCCTTGAATGATGGCCTTGAAAGTAGGGGAAAGGGAAAGCACAAAGAGGAGGAGATGCTTCACTTCAATAATTGGGTGGCTGTAGAGGTGAGCACCAATAAACGCATTTTTCAAACCAGCGGTCACTCACACTACAAAAGAAACATGCATAAATAAAGCAGATCCTAGAAAAAGGGGTATATTACAGAGGAAAATCAAATTTGTGAGTATTTTAAGGAATTTCAAATATTAAAGATTCAGCTAAACTAACCTTTTTGTAGTCTTACTCAGGTCAAGATAAATTATATCATTCTTGACTTCCCAGTAAAATCCCTGTCGCTATTTTCTCTTTTGGAAACTCAACTTCTTTTTTGGACCAAAAGTGTGGGATTTGGATTATTTTCAGAACAGAATACAGCGAGAAATCGAGTCTGTGGAACAAGCAAAGGCATGCATCATGGTGAAGAGGCAAGTCATGGGCTCGAATATCAAACTGCAGCTATTTCGAGCGCCTCAAGCAATCGCTCCTATGGCGACATGTCCGACTTTTTTGTTGCTTGATCAATAGGAAGTTTATACCGTATTTCCTCTAATAAGACCCCGTCCTCGACTGTGAGGACCTATATATCTCAGTCCAGAATCAATATTTTGCGTGTTGAGTGTATTGTTTTTCGTTTTCTTAACTCCCACGAGCTCGGCAGATTATGCTTTTTCGATTTTGACTAAACACCCAAAAATCTTAAGATCGGCCTGATATTTTTTAAGCTTTGAAGAATAAGGCGAGGAAATACAGTAACCTCTAATGCTTTGCGGAAATGCAAAATGTACCTAGTTTAGAATGTCTCAAAAGCTTAAAAAAGGCATAAGAGAAGGAAGAAAGCCGGCTGCAAAACTGAAGAAGCCAAGGATCTTCTGAAGAGCGTGATGCAATCAGTAGTCCTAGGTCTCTAAAAACCTAACATAATAGTTCAATAATTAATATCCAAAAACAAGTTGCAATTTTTCTGGATCCTAATCCCAGGTGCTCTTGACCACTTAAGAATTTGGAATCTTCGCCGAAGACATGTATTTTCTAGCATAGCCTAAAGCATATCTAGGTCATTTAAAAAAGCTTGGTAGGTCCACAAAACAAACAGGGGTATCAATCATTCTTCTGAGCAAAAGAGAAAGTGGTCAGTGCCAACCTGCACCTTCCCCTTCCACTCAATCGCTCAACTGTCAACAGTGCATTTTCTCTCTATTAATTATATTAAGCAGAACCAAAAAGTACTCCCTTTTGTTCAAACAACCTTCAAAATAAGAGCAACATTTTTAAAAGATGAGTTAAAGTTTTTGAGAAGAAGAGTCCATTATTGTTGAAGGGAACGGCATTTGGTTGGTGATTCCGCCCCAGTTGCCTTGCAGGGCATCTACCTGCACATTCCTCACCAAATTAAGGCCAAGGTGAGCTCTCCAGCTAAACACTCATTTCACCTCAAATATTTGAATCACAAAAGCTCTCATTTTTTAATGTTGAACTGAGACAAGTGCATTTTCACTCGCTCTCATACGTGCATGTTTAGGTTCAACTAAATGAAGTTTGTTGAAGAAAAATAATTATGTTAAAAAAAGCTATACTAAATACCATAAATAGACGATATTCTATAATTGGGCACATTAAGACCGGTCACAACAAGCAACACCCAACAAACAAACATAAATATGCCCATAAAAAGGGTAAGTTGGTCACTTTGCCCAACTTTATTTTTCATCCCCATTTTTTTCAAAATTGTGGTGATCTCAAATTATTGTTTTGATCAATTTTTCAAGGAGTAAAAAATTGGGGCCATTCAAATCAGGCCCTCTTTAAATTATAGTTTTGTTATATAGAGTTGACCCAATTTGAAATCGACCAACTTTCTCCTCCCCAGTTTTGCGATTTTTGTAAAAAAAGTCTAGTAGATCTTCGAAAACTCTATCAAGCACTTTTTCCATGGATCAAAAACTTGAGAAAACAAGAGCTTGTTACAATCATACATAGAGCTGTATTATGAGGAGCGAGACTTTATTGCAAATAAGTGTTCATAATGAGAAAGAGGGTGAAAAGAGATGAATGTAAACAATGAAAACGAGAATCATTTTAAAACATAAAACTAAAATCTTTATTCCTACAACACAAATTAGATCATCCGATGTTGGTGGTGCACTAAGTACTACCACCTAGATACCTAGGTAATGCCTGAATGCTTCGGTTTCCTCACCTAAAGACCTAACCACTACTTGGATAGCACTTTCTAGGCACCATTACCTGAATACTTCAACCTGGTACTACCATCCTGGAAGCACCACTTAAATATTACCTCATCAATACTACTCTGGAACCATATAAAATTGCTGGTAGCAATACTTGGTTACTACCACCTAAAAATTTATGTGCCAGAAACTTTTTTTCTTTCCAAATGTACTTTTTTAGAGTTAACTTTTTCTTTCCAAATGTACTTTTTTAGAGTTAACTTTTTTCAAAATTTCGAGACTGCAGCTTTGACTTTTTATCCTTTAGAGGGAGCCCACCCGAAATTAGTTTATTTCCAACTTATTCTTTTTCTTTTCAAAAATTTATGAAAGAGAATCAAAAAAGATAATTTCCAATTTTAGAAAGAAAAAGAAAAAATTGAAAAATACTAATTTTGGGTGGGTCCCAATCAGTCTTGTAAATGCCGGCACCGGTGCCGGTGCGAACTTCTTAGCGACACCGGTGCGTGCCGGCTAAGCTATTTTGGCCGGCTCCGGACCTGTAAAAAAATTCACCTCTAACGCGGCTTTTCAAAGCGTCCAAAAAAGTGCGATTTCGATTTTAAGGCGTGTTTGCACGACGCAGTTGTAAAGCTTCTCGTCATACAATTTTACGCACCAAAATTATAGTTCTCAAAAGCATCAAATTTGATGCTCAGCATCAAAAAATTTCAAATTTTCGCGTTTGAAAATATGAGCATCAGAATAGCATCAAAAATTTTATACTACCGTAAATACTCTAATAAACGCCCCCCCCCCTACAGTTAACTATTTTCAAATTTGTTTTGCTTTTTTAACCCCAACATTGTTTACAAGGGACCACAGGCGTCTATCGGCGCCTCTATGGTATTTCGATATTTCAATGAGGGGCTATGACTTCATTCATAAAAATAGGTATATCCCCTATTAGAACTCGTTTTTTTTTGCCTGTTTTTTTTTTTAAAATGAAAGCTGACATTCTGGGGAACACGATGGTATTAGCGACAAAAGTGATTTCGCTATCTACGACCCGTTCTGGCCTTCGAAGTAAAAGAGCGTTAACCACCCACCCACACCTGCCAAATACTATATAAGATTTACGGTATTTTGATGCTCTTGAGAGAAGGCCTTTCTTGTTGATTTTTTCACTCATTTGGTATTTTAGACTCAATTTCTAAGTTATTTTTCATGTTTTGTAATTATTTTGGTTAACTTTAGGAAATAGATGCCTTAAAAGAAGAAGTTTCGAGTACTCCGAAAAAGGAAAGACGTGAAAAAGTTCGTTAGGGTCAGCCTAAAGACATTTTTAATAGTTGTTTTTAGGTGGTTTCTGATCCTATCAAGCATTCGGCTGTGGAATGGACCGAAAGCAAACATTTCCGCTACGCTCACGCTCTGGTGATCCCCACTACTGAAAAAACTCCTTTTATGTCGTTTGCTCTTTGTTGGGTATGTTCCGGATGCTTTTTTCAGAAAATTTTTGCACTTTTGTCTGGAAACTTTTTGTGGGAAATATGGAAAAATTTTTTAGCCCTTCTTTTTTTCCAATTTTTCACGGCAAATTTTTTCTTATTTGAATTTTTTGAGGGTGTTCCTGCATTTTCTCAAAGTTGGGCTGACCAAAAAGCAAAACTGCAACATCTCAAAAAAGACTACCGTATATTCTCGTCTAGCGACGCTGGTGCCAACTTTTTCAAATTTACAAGACTGAATGATTTTCAACATGTAGAGATCGAGAGGTTTTTTTATAGGTTATTTCTCTTTTTTAAAACCTCATGATATATACATTTTGCAAACCTTTTAGCAAAGTTTGATAGCGCATGAGAAAGCCAAGATCGAGAGCTACAAGAAAACACAAAAATTTTGAAAACATTGTAACAAAAACTGAAAGAAAAATTACAATATAAAATTTGCTGGTGAAATTCAGACTTTTGAAGGCGCAATTCAATTTGAGCCTTTCTGTATTTATGAAATATTAAATTAAAGCTCAATAGCTCGTTATAAAGATGGCTCCTGGGCTATACGCCGGTATAAAAATGTAGTCAAGGTTACTTTACTGGAAAAGTTACTGGAACTGGAAAAGTTAAAACTAGTTGGCGTAATAAAGAAACATACGCCGTATTTCAGACTTACTTATTCATACTTTCAAAATAACCCATATAATTGAAGCAAGTCTCGAGAGTAATACATTAAACCACCAGTAAACAACAATAAAGCACACCATTGGCTTGGCTTTTTTCTCGCTACATTGACGGAAAAAAGGAATCCTAGCTAGCTGGCTAGTGACCAAAACAACCAAACCAAGGAACAGCCTCCTATACCAAATTCAAATTGTTTGTTTGCCTTTGTATTTGTTTAGGGCGATGTGTCTGGTGGACAGCTAGCAATAGCCACTTGGAGGAGGTGAGAGAACAGCAAAGTGGACGCTACCAATAGTACTGATCTGCCCCATACAGACCCATTGTTGGTGCCTTTGAACACGGCGTCCCCTGCTTCCTTTGCTAAAAGCCGAATTTAATTGAGTAGGAGGAGAAAGAAAACCAACAGAATCTGGCAAATTGCATCCTCCACAAGCGTTCTGATAAAATCATCCACAGCATAATTATCTGGCAAATCAGGTTTAAGATGCATAAATAAATTATAAGTCCAAAAAAATTTACACCACTGCGCAGCCCTGAATCTCTCCCTTTAAACAAGCTACAGTCAACTCTCGATATAACGAACCCGTGCAAAAATAATGTATCAGTTGTAACACGAATGTTCGATAACTTTTTCACTGCTAGGCAAAACGTTAATTGACACTGACACCGGATTCATGTTCAGCGTGGTCGATTTGCATACCATATTTTCTTTAATATACCGACCTGTCGGTTTATTTTTCAAACTCCCTCTAGGGGGGTCGGTTTATTAGAGAGGGTCGCTATATTGTTCAAGATCGTTGTGCCGAAGGCGCGGCAAAAAAAAATTTCAAACAATTTTGTTAGTACAGTCAAACCCCGATATAGTGCGACTCCGATATAGTGCGACCTTGAGCTCGACCCATTTGGTCAAAAGTCTTTAAAAGTCTCGATAGTACGAGTCCCGATATAGTGCGAGTCTCGTTATAGTGCGAATTTTGTTTGGTCCCCAGGGGTCGCACTATATCGGGGTTTGACTGTACAACATAAACACACAATAGACATAGGATGAATGGAGCATTCCCCGCCTGTTTTCGAAAATCAACCGCGTTTTTTTCTAAATCTCCCGCCTGTAGTCGGAAATAGGGTTGGGTTAGCGACTGGTGACTTGAAATTCCAGTGACTTGCCGCTAAGTCACCGAAAACTCGGTGACTCATTAATTCCATAATAATCGCCCGGTAAACGGACATTTCGCTCAAAAACCGTTTCGCCCAAAGCCGTTTCGCCCGAAGGCGTCTACATAAATTGGTTCTCAGTACATAGTCGATACTTAGTACTTAGTCGTCGGCTGATCCTACGTATGCTTTCATACTGCCGTTTCACTATTACAACTATTGATCAATTTCAAGTTCTTCACATTACATCTTGATGTTTTTTCAAAGTCTTCGATTAGAGTTATTTCACCCGAGTGCTACAGGGTGATTCAAAATTACGTTAAAAATTTCAAATTTAATATTTTTGGTTCAAATTTCAGTTTTCCTTATTCGTTTGTTTGTCTGATACTCCTGTTTTTTGCTTGCTTTCTCACGTGCTACGCGTCGACGGTATACGGTGGGAACTTTTTCATAGCGTCTCCTCCAGTAATCAGGTCGAAAGCTACACGCTTTCCCATCGCTTTGTCCGGTGTCATATACATCGTTATCTCACGGGTTTCGCCTGCTACAGTAAGATTCACTTTCGCCCTACGGTTAATCACCAACTGGTGTCCGGTCACCGCGTCCACACTCATCCTAACGGTCTCGGCTTGTAGCCCCAACTGGTACAACAAATCTTCCGGCGCAACGGTAATGGTTGATCCTGAATCGATCAAAGCTAGATACTTCTGGTCGTTCACAGTCACTGGTACAAGCAGTTGCACAAGCACATACGGTACATACGGTCTAGTCTCTCCATCCAAATGCTTGGTGATAGTGAGTGCTGTTGCAGACTCCGGTATTAGTATTTCTTCCAGTATTCCGACCCTATTGGCCCAATCTATCAATATATCGGTACTTTCTTTAACGGTAATTACGTTTGTGTCGGTATCAGCCACTACTGAGCCAAAGAACTTTCCAATCTCTTTTACCGGTTTTAATTGGTTGACTTCGGTCCCTGGCATAATAGTTGCCTTCACAGCTGGTACGTTTGTCTTCGGTTCCAAATTAATGGTTTTCATTACTTCGATGACACCTCTGGTAACGGCCTCTATTGTCTGCGACATAGGCGGCACTACGGTCGGTTTGTCTTTCTCGGTAATACGCTATAACCCACCATTGGGCCTCTGGCTATTCCCAAAGCTTCTTCCTGGTCCTATTTGTCCATACTGACCTGGTCTTTTGTGGTTTCGAACGTTTGCCCCGGTATCCCCATTATACACTGATCGGTTGGATTGATATCCATCGTTTTGCAATGGTCCGTTACCCCAATTACCGTCATTCGTCTGCATTGTTGGGAGTTGACCTTTTTGCCAGTTCATCGCCTGGTTACCCATATTCATCGATCCGTTGTTATCAGTCATGCCTTGTTGCCAACCTATCTGAGGTTGCATCATAGGTCCTTGTACAATCGGTACTTGAACCAGTTGTTGAACATTGAAGTGGTACCCATTAAACGGTAATCCACCTACGTTTGCACCGGTATTTGCCACTGCTGGAGCAGGACAGTTAGCCACAAAATTTCCTGGTTGATGACACTTGTAGCACGCCCGGTTTCTCCCAAACATCTCCCCGAAAATTAAATTGAGAAGTCAAAAATGACTGCCGAAAATAATTGTTTGCGTCTGAAAAATATTTTGCGCAAATTTTGTGACAATTATTTTTATTTTTTTTATGTTCCCAAGAATTCAAAAAAATTCGACAATTGCCGTTGCCGTAGGAAAGCATGCTCCTTTAAGGGAAACACGGTAAATGCAAAACTCAAAACTAAATTGATTTGGGATGTAAATACCTTTAGTCCATCCAAGGCCGCCACCTTCGACCTATTAACCCCCATTACCACTTATTTTTGGTGAATTTTTGCCCTGAGGCAAATCACAGCAGGAGGATAGTGCTAAAGAAAAAAATGACAAAGCATCAAGCAATGGATATACACATGCTGAGCAAAACCCATTACCACAAGTATAATTAATGAGGTAGATAAATTAATTATGCGCAATTCTTGCAGCTGTTAATTGACAGAGAAATTTTAATTTTTACGCAAAATAAAAAAAATTTCTGATCACATAAGAGCTACCCAAACTTATCAGTTTGTATATTTTAATGGGTGTCGGACAAATTACAAAGAAAAAAATCCAAACGAAGTACAGTCGATGCTCGATTCAACATACACCTCGATTTAGCATACCCCTCGATAAAAACTTTTAAAATCATGTTCCAGGGTACTTTTAGCAGAGTTTGCACATTTCAGTTTTGCTCATGGACTGCTAAAAAATTGCGATATTGCTATGTGCAAAAATCGCAAAAATCCATGATACATATCATGGATTTGCCTATTTTTAAATTCTCTAAAGTTCCGCGAGCGTAGTAAATGGTGCTTTGGACGCTCAAACTCCCGCTGATCAGGATGGCTAAAAAATTGCTAAATGGACGGATCCGAACGGGTAAAACAGCATTTGAAAGGAGGTGATTTCGCCTATTCGAGCGAAATGTGAGTGGTATTTGCTCAAATTTATTAACCACCTAGGTGTTTAATATCTTAAAATGCAGAGCCTACTCTGCTCTAATGCGCACAAACTTGTACCCGAGTGAGTCACAAACTCACAGAGAATTTTCGATTTTCACTCTTAAAGGCAGTTTTCGGAAATCCTCAATTTCGACATTAAAAAGGTCATAATTTTGCGTGGATTATACGGTATAATTTATACCTAGCTTTATTTTAAAAAGGAATATAAATGAAAAATAATATAAAACTCTAAATAAAGGCATGCAATACATACATGCAAAATCGATCAATGAGTTGTAACACTAATTTTTCATAACTTTGTCCCCACTTAGACAACTCTTGATTCTGACACCGGATTCATGTTCACCGTGGTCGATTTGCAGATAAAAATGTTTTTAAAACTTGAAAGTCACTGTCAAATTTCGAATTCCGCTCAAGACATTAAACATGTGATTTTCAAATTTGAATTTTTATTGTATTGAGCGGAATTAAAAATTTGACAGCGACTTTCAAGTTTCGAAAACAGTTTTATTGGGTTGATGCATAAGTCCTGCAACAAACCCAAAGTGACTTGCACTTTTTGATGGGTTGCAAAATATTTTTATTTATAAAATATGCAAATAAATTTTTATGGGTTTCACTTATTAATTTTTTCGCAGTAAAAGGTTAATTGTGAAACCCATTAAAATTTATTTGCATATTTTATAAATAAAAATATTTTGCAACCCATCAAAAAGTGCAAGTCACTTTGGGGTTGTTGCAGGACTTATGCATCAACCCAATATATGGAAATCGACCACGGTGAACATGAATCCGGTGTCAGAATCAAGGAATATCTTAGCGGGGACAAAGTTATGGAAAATTGGTGCTACAACTTATTTATTGACTAGGGGCAACAGGCGCCTATCGGCGCCATCGTATTTTGAAATTTTAATAAATAATAATCCATCACGTATCTCACTGATCACCGCTTCCTGGGTATCGTATCTACCCTCCTCCTGCCCACCACGTCCTGCCTACCCTGCTCCTGGATATCCTTCTCCTGGCTAACCTCCTTCTGGCTACCTCCTTCCTGGCAGCCCTTCTCCTGCCTACCTTTTTCCTGGCTAGCTCTCTTCTGGCTCACCCCTTCCTACCTACCCTCCTTCTGAGTACTCCCTCCTGGTAACCCTCCTCCTGGGTAAGCCCCTCCTAAGTACCCCCTCCTGGATACCCTTCTCCTGGCTACCTTCCTCCTAACCACCCTCCTCCTGGTTACCTGTCTCCTGGGTACCGTCGTCCTAGGTACACCCTTTCTGGGTATCCTCCTCTTGGGTATCCCCTCTTGGTTACATTCCTCCTGAGTACACCTCTTCTTCTAGGTATTCTCTGCTTGGGTACCCCCCTCCTGGGTACCATCCTCCTAGGTATACCACTCATGCGTATGCCCCCACCCCCTCCTTCGCTTGGGTACCCACCTCCTGGGTATCCTCCTCCTGGGTACATTCAAACTTTTACTAGAACCACCCTTATTTTAACAATCTTGTGCTCGAAAGGAAGCTAAGATATTGTAGTTAAAAGTTTTAGTGAAAAAAAATTCATAGGTTTGCAAAAAATAGTAAGAAATCGGGCTTGAACACTAAAATCCACCCTAAATCCAGGCTAAAATCCACCATCTCCAATTTGGAGGGCAAGGAAAAAATATTTTTTAGAGGCAACTTCAATTATACGTGTTTGTGCTCCGAAGAAAGCTGAGATGTTGTACTCGAGGGTTTCGGAGAGATAGCCGTAACGAGTTTGCAAAATTGGCAGAAATTTGGGTTTCAACCCAAACATCCACCAAAAATCCAGGCTAAAATCCACTACCTCCAATTTGGAGGCAACAAAAAAATTTTTGAAGCAAGTTCAATCATACGTATTTGTGCTTAAAAGAAAGCTAATATGTTGAACGTGAGGGTTCCGGAGACATATCAGACATAAGTTCACAAAAGACGGCAAAAAATTGGGTTTAAAGACAAAAGTGGCAGACACATGCCAAATACTATATAGAGATTATGCGTTTTTATAATAAAGTATCGCTGTATTTAGAGTCAAAAGAACCGCTAATATTTTTCCTTTATATTCCTTTTGAAAATAAAGCTAGATATTATCTCTAGCACGAATCTGGCCGCTAGATTCACGCTCAGCGTGGTCGGTTTACTTATGAAAGTTTAATTAGAAAAATAAGATGAGGTCATTAAAAAATCCGGGTTTTGCTTTGGCATCCTGTGGTTTAACACTAGAGTTCCCGAGCGTAGTAAATGTTGCTTTAAATGTTGTAAATGACGCAGAATTCTACGCTGATCGCGACGGTTTTTGGTCACTTTTTGACTAATTCACCTCTGTTGTACGTTAAAAGATAGAATTTCAACATAGTTTTGTTAACTGAGACCTACCATTAACTGGGACCTACCTACCTCTGGTATGCATACATTTTTCATGCATCCAGAGTCACTTTCGAGTGATTTGTGTCTAAGGTAAGTGGTGTACGCACCTCAACTCCAAGCCCCATGTTCCCTACGCCCCCGAAGGGGGCACAGGGGGCTAGATGTGTTAGAGATAGTGCTGTAAATCTGAGATTTTCCGCACCGGCACCGACCCCTAACAATTTTCAGCACCGGCACCGCACAGACACCGGCCGGTGCCGGTGCGGAGGCGGTGCACCGGCGCACCGTCCACATAAAATAAGTAATTTTTATAGGTATTTTTGGAACGAAAAACCATAGATTATATACATAATTTATTGTAATAATGCAAATGTTCAAACTTCGGTAAGTATTTTATTAAAATTGAGAAGAACTTTTTGTCGGATAGTCTTCGGTCCAGTATTTCCTTTGTGCCTACTGGAAACAATAGTGTATTGCGACAATAACCTTTTAAGTCCTGAAGAACTAGCTGCAATGGACAGAATATTTTGAGCCAATTTCTTCAGCTGAAGATAATCCTTTTCAGAATCAGAACTTTGCCGAAATTCTAGAGCCGGTGTTGCTTTTTTAGTGACCACAGCTAAATAATCTTTCGATTCTCCGTTGAATGAATCTTTTTTGGTGCCTTTTTCTGGAGCAGATTTTCGAGATCGTGAAGAGAGCAAACAATCTTGCTGTTAGTTTCTTAGAGCGAATGACAAGAACATTGAGGGTTTGGGTTTCCTTCTTTTTCCGCTCATTTTCAATAACCTGCTCTAGCCCTTTTGGGTGCTTCTCTAGAAACGCCTTAAAATATTGTTAGCTCTGGAACCCATCTCAGTTGGCAGTTGACAAACTTTTCAAACAATCAAAGTACAGGGTGTTTTTTAATTTCCCGATTTTGATTTGTCGATTTTTATTGAAATTTTTAATTTTTTTATTAGAAAGCCGAAGTTTCAGGATTATGTTATATATTTATAGATCTAGCTCTTTGCTTCAAAAACTTTATTTGCCTGTCTTCTAAAGTTTTTGGTCGGTTTTCGGTCATTTTTTATTACACAGAATTTCTCAAACTTCTGTATGAATTTAATACACAATACACAAATAAAATCATCTTAGTACCATGTTGTAGCGCAGTTCAAGAGCTACAAAACCCATTTTACATAATTTTTTTTTTCAAAATAAGAGTGTCGAGATATGACTTTTTGAAAATAATAAAAATGGCTGAAATCGATTTTTTTCCAATTTTCAGATTTTAAAGAGATTTATTTCGTTCGAAAGGCCATATCTTAACATTCAGATTTTTAAAAATCATTCTTTTACATGTGTTTTGTAGCCCTTGAACTGCGATACACATGGTGCTGAAATGTTATTGTTACATTTGATTAAAAAAAATATTTCACCACTGAAAGTGATAAAAATGTTTGGCAACTCTGAAGAGTTACCTGATCAGAGAGCCTAAAACAAAAATATTAATGACTGCTATTGAGGCAATAATGCTAAAAAATTAAAGGATAATGAGAGACCACCGTTTTGCAACAGTCCAACTTATTCATAACCTTTGCAGTCTTGTTGGTCCAACTATAGCTTTCCTCCAACCTTAGTCAATGATACTCACCTGAAAATGAGAACAATAAGACGGAAAAAGACTATTGACAAAATAAAACGAAAAGAAAAAACAATTACGATTTAAATTCTTCAAAAAAATCAAATTCCCAAACTCATCTTGCCGAAAACGGAAAATTTCCAAAAAAGCTCCCGAAAAGCGAATTTGCTGAAAGCGCCAAATGCGCAAACGGAAATTTTTGAAACTCGCGCTTTTCCAAACTGCTAATGCCGAAAACCAATGCAGCCGAGACTTTCGACTCGTCGAGTCAAACGTCGAAAGTCTAATTTTTCGACTCGACGCGTTGCGTCAAAAGTCGAGAATTTCTTGAATTTCGACGTAAAAAGTCAAAATCGACGCGTTGAGTCGACAACCCTACAGATAAGCCACTGTCAATAAAAGATGCGGTTAAGAAAATCAAACAACAATGGTCAAAAATCCCACGCAACATGCACCCTCCCTTTAACTCTTTGTGGTTTTCTACAAAGCTGATGCGCTTTTTTTAACCCATGAGCTACTGTTATCTTCAAAACATTCATTTTAGTTTTTTCGAAAGGTCCTGCTTTCTGCGTTTTCTTCAGCGTTCTCCTTCTCGATCTGTGCTTTTCCCTTTAGAAAATGGGTGATAAGAACAAGAAGAAGAAACCTCACAAGGACAATAAACGCACTCAGGACAAGAGTAATTAGAAAAATAGAAAGTGGTTGTTTTTGTCTTACTTCTTTACATTTTCAGCGCTCGACAGCAAGAATAAAAGTGATAGCTGTAAGTTATTGCTTCGTTTAATGAAAAATTTGTATCATTTCTAGCTCCTGAGCGAAATCAAAAGACAAAAAACAAAGTGCCGTCGAAAGAGGAGACCGGTATGTATTTTTACGCTTCCCATTTCTTCGTCCTGCCCATTTTTAACTTTTAGTCGAAGAGCTTAGCAAGGAAACGAAAACTGTCGACTGTAATTAATACATTTGTGTATCGCTACCTAATTCTTTGTTTTTTCAGATCATCGCGAGTCAAAAAAGTCTAAGCAAAAGGTCAAGGATGAAAATGCTCCTCGTAAGTCTTGTTTCCGCTTCTATTTTATTCCACTTTAAAACTTTTTTAGCAGTGGATGCAATCAAGAATCAGCCTCTGGATGCATCGAGCTATGTGGCAAAGTATCAGAAGATCAACAAGGGCCATTATGTCGACAAGTTTCTAGCTTTGTATCCTCAATATTCGGCAAAATATTTTGTAAGCTTTTCTTCACATGGTTACTGCGGTAGTTTTAGATGTTTGGAGACAATATTCCTTTGGCCGAAGAATCTTTTTTGGCTGATGTTGAGCAAAACAGGCTTAAAAAAGAGTTCAAGAAGGACGCCGAGTTCACTACCAAAGAGAGAAAGTTCAAGATTGTAAAGCCTTCAAGTCGAATAAACATGTAACTTTCAAGCTTTTAAAAATTCTCAGTCCATTTTTTAACTTCGATTTCAGGTACTATGTGGTGGATGACCGCGGGTTCGTTTTCCTCATGAAAGTTGAGGCAGCGGACGCTCATCCGAGAGGATCCCTGCTCGAGGTTTCTCATTTGAAGCCTATTTAATGCCAACGAGTTAAAGTGAAGGAAGTCAGGGACAAGCAGTCTTTTTCTATCGTTGAACTTTGAAAATGTTCTTGAGTACCAGTTTTAAAAGTAAATCACCGGTAAAATAGCCAGACAAGATTTTTTGGCCCTCGTTTTTCTACTCACTAAAACTCGCTAGTATGTCCCTTCGGGACTGAAATCTAACAATTGTTTTCTTCTTTAGCGCGAGACTATGATTCGATTGTTTAATCGTGAGGTCCACCGGATGTTCCAGACGCACATGATGGATTTCGAAGGCGCTGGCAAGATCGATAATGTTTGCTCCTTTTTAGTCATGCACATGGCGAGAAATGATCTAGTTGATTTGCGAAGTGAATTTTTGTCTAAACTTGCGGTGTCACATTTCATGAAAATTATGTTTGCTTTAGGTAAACTTGGAAAGTCCCTGGAATATTTGCCGAAAGACGCTGTCCGAATCAACATACAGACTCTCCAAGCCATTCATGATGTGCATCTTTGTCGATTTGTCCACAGGTTTTCAACATCTTGTGTGTTTCTTGATATTTATCAATTTCTAGAGACATTCATCCAAGAAATTTCCAAATCGGATTGTACAAGTTTACAAATGTCGTCTATGTCTTCAATTTTGGTCTGTCCTATCAGTACTATCCTAAGACTAAGCGTGTGAGGTAAAAGTTAGAATTTTGTGTAGTAGTGAAGCATAACGAAGTTTGTGTCTGCGGACTCTTGCGTAGCATACTTGATGATACATTGGCCAGATACATTAATATATTACAGAAACATTAATATATTAATATTACAGATGAATTTTTTTAACGCAAATATTGCATCCCCTAAAGTCTTGTTCGCAAATGTGTTGTCTGCTAACTAAAACATCGAATGTCAAAGCGCATTTTTGGGTCGATGTGCAAAGTTTCGAGACCGCAAATGACCAGGCGTATGCCACCATGCCAGTAGTAATAACCTCATATATTCTAGCATCCTTGCTAAGCTTGCGAAACTGAGTCGAACTATGCAACCTCGAGTCTTTCACACGGGGTGGGATTGTGCGTGTTTTTCCGATGTTGATAGTGTTGATCTTTTTCAGGCTGGAATATAATTGTCACAGTGATATGGAATCTTGGCTTTACATGTGCTTCTGGATTTTCAATGGCAGGACTCTTGTTTGGCGCAAAGAACCGGAAGATGTAGATGAACGAAAGATGTGCAATGCCAAGGATCTTTTCTTTCACGGATTGTGTAAGTTAGTTAGTTTATTACTGATGTATGCATTTTATTGTATTTAGATGATGATCAAATGGTTCAAACTCTCGGTCCACTCGTTTTTAAATATCTAGCTGCTATGCGTCAAAAGATTAAGCAGGAGACGATGGTACCGGGACCTGGTCACATAAACTAGTTTGTTTTCTGTTATTCTTTGGAGATTTTTTATTTTAGTGGTTGTAATTTAGTTCATTTTTCGGAGAAGCACTTCTTTGCATTGGCTAAAGAGCTCAACGTTGATTGGAATGAACCGTACCAATGGCAGGACTATCTCCCAGCCGCGCCTGTAATTTTAAAATTTGCTGCTTTAATTTATGCCGCTGTTTAGGGACAGAAGCCAAAGATCGAAAGTCCAAAGCAGATCAGTTCCAAGCATTCAGCTGCCAATGAGGTTTGATTCAGTTTTTTTCGAGACTCTAGCCCGACTTGTTTAGAAAACTGGTGGTGCTAAAACTGCAGACGATGGGAAGGATGGCAAAACTGTCAGTCCATCTGCTGTCAAGCCTGTGAAGAAAAAAAAGAAAACTTGGCAAGATACTCAGACTGAAGACGAAGAAACAAGAGACAGCAGTAGCAGTAGCGCGCAAACTACTGAGCAGAGCAACTTTGAAAGTAAGCCTGGTTCGCTTCTCGAGAAGAATCACGCCTGAATTTGCCCTACAAGTGGCTTTTGCGTCGCAAATATCTATTATAAAACGTAATATATATGAGAAATGTAATAAAAATAATTTCTTGTATAACCTTGATTTTTGATTCTCTGAAATCGCACCTAAAGAAACACGCAATATTGTTGTCTGATAGAGTCTTAAAGACTAAGTAGACAGGCTGGTAGAGTATGTTGCTTACATCAAATGATTTCCACCAGGGAGTCTTATTCTTACCCGTGGGCCACCTTTTTTACCTATTGGTCTGCGTTCTTGCTCTTTTTGTAATTCAGCTGCCAAATAGAATCGAGCTATATTATATATTTTTGTTCCATTTCTCATTGATTAAAGATGGGTTTAGCTAGGCTGGATTTTTCAGAAATACAGAAAATGGTATGTTTGTGGAAAATACAGTCGACTCTCAATTTAACATAGCTCTGGGGGCCGAGTCCAGTTTTATGTGAAATCGAGGTGTATGTTAACACTCTAAAGAAACCTCATTTTTGAGACCCCCCGTAAAAACCTTTAAAATCATGTTCCAGGGTACTTTTTTCGCAAAGTTTGAACATTTTAGTTTTCTTCACGGACTGCAAAAAATTGCGATATCGTGTCTCAAAAATCCATGATACCGATATCATGGATTTGCCAATTCTTAAACGGACTATATGTTTTTCTGGCCGTTAAATTGTCGAAAATGCCCGTTAAATATTTTTTTGCCCGTTAATTCATGTTGCCCGTTAAATATCCTTTTTTGCCCGTTGATTTGTATTTGCCCGTTAAATTCTCGAAATTGTCCGTTAAATATTCTTTTTTCCCCGTTGATCTGTGTAACCTGTTAAGTACAACAACAATTGAACATCTTCTGACAATAACAGGCTAGCAATGGTGAACGAAGTAATATTCCCAAACAGACATTTACAGAACAAGACATAAATGCTCGAACAAGACATAAATGGATATTTCAATCACTCAGTTTATTATACTTCGTCAACAATTTCATAACATAAACACTTTAACAATCGAACCCTTAACTTTAAGCTGGCCTTCCTCTTTTTCTTTTCTTGCCCAATGCATTTGCCACGGCGTGCGTCGGGAATTGAATTGCACCTTGCTTCTTCGTAATAAACAATGCATGCTCCCTTATAGCAAGTGCACGAGTAGAAACGCGGCAAAAGCGGAGATGGGTGAAGGACATAGAAGTGAGATTTCAATTCCTAAATGGCATAATACTATATTTTATTTGACGGCGCGTTACTTCTATAAAGGCGTTGGCATTTCTCCCTCAGCATATGTGCTTAACGGTAAAGCGCTTGCGGAACAGATGGTACGGATGCTACAGCCTGAACCAAATACCCTTGAAATAAACTAATGAGGAAAAGGGAATGATGTAATTACCTGATGATCCGGACATTTGCTGCAGTTTCCAATCAATCCCTCAGCGGTATGAAGAAAAGGACGAAGAAGGAAAAGTCTTTAATTGTCTTTGTCTTCCACAGTCTTTAATTACTCAGTTCCAGGACTCAAGGCCATTATTTGTTGCCGGATAAGCGGAAAACTCTTCATACAACCGCTGAGACCTGACAACACCCAAGATGAACGGAAGTAGTCAAAGAAGTCGACACGGACAGATTCCTGCGCTGCATACTTCACTGCCCAGTATTCTATCAAAGCACGCACCGCTAGATACATGCTTTCGCTGCATGATCATGGAGAAAGTAGAAAGCAAAATTACCATGCTTAAACTTTGTCTCGCTACTCCCCAGTTGGACGTTCCCTACATCGTGATAGATTGCTCGCTTGATTTCTTTTGAAAGGCTCAATTATTTCATCATTTTTCGGAGGTTTTGCATCACACGAAAAAAGCAAATAGCTCTATGTTCATCGGGCCACATAAGTCTCGCAGCTAAACACTATTATAAACAAAAGCTCGAAGAAAACAACGAAGAAATTACCTGCCGTGATTGATTGATCACCATCCGCCATCAGCACCTCCGGATTTAATTACAGATTTAATTACAGCACAACCGGTGATACCAGACCAAGTGGATCAAAGCAGCTGGCCATAGTTCGGAGCACTTTCCGTTTCGTGAGAGGTGGCTGAGAAGGTGGCGGAAAATTGATTGAGAACGTGTCGACCACTGTATTCAATCCAAGCACTTTAGCTATCTAGACTCAGCTGCCCTCTTCCCCAGATCTTCATTCGGACCGGCTTTGAGAAAACAGTTGTCATAGTAGGTCGTTTCAGCAATTTCTTTAGCCAGAGGTGTTCCAATTCTTTTGAAATGAAGAGCCATAGTTCCAGTTAGCAAAAATGGTCCACAGCTAATGCCAAACACAACGCTTCCAAATCTGAGGAAGCGCAGGTTATCTCCAGTGGGTGGCTTTGTCGGATCAAAGACAAATCAAAAACTCAAAACATTGCGGTCTTCTTCATTGACTCTCACTTGGTAGAACGCCTTTTTAATGTCAGCTGACGCCACTTGAGCCGGTAAGCGGAATTTTATAAGTGTTGCTACCAAATCAGCGAAAAAACGTTGGTCCAGTTTCAAGGCAGTCATTCAAAGAGTTAAGGCTGTTGTGAGCTTTTGACGAAGCGTTATGCACAATCCTCATTTTCGTAGTAGCCTACTCTGCCTTTATGACCGCGTCATGTGGCATGTAGAATTTTGGACCAGCTGGATTTCGGGAGGCTTCTTCTACAAATTCCTTTTCGAGCAAAGCATTTATTTGAAGGTGGTACTGCTGCAGAAGTTCAGGCTTTTTCTGAAGTGCCTTCAGAAGTGAATTTAGCTGGCCCCACGCTCGGCCATAGTTGTCAGGTAGTTTGAGTCTAGGTTTGATCCATGGTAGTCCCACAGTGTAGTGGCCAATTTCAAACTTCATGGATTCTTCCAGTCTTCGGAAGGTATCTTCATCACTGATTTCAGGGTTCTCGGTGATGCCAATGTTCTCCAGCTTGAAATGATCAGCTATTTTAGAGTTTAACTCAACCTCTTCTTTTTCAATTGTGAGGGAGTTAGCGCTGATGTTAACTGGTTCTCCTCGGTCACTTTCTGGAATGGATCCTCGACCACTGATGAACGGGCCCAGAATGCTGTTAGCCAGGCATAAACCATTAGACAGGCGGCGCTGAAACTGAATCTCTAAATCCCAATGGTAGTCGATTCCGATGAGAATGTCCGGTTCTTCATGAATAAGCTCATACTCACTTGCTGGAGACATTTTTTCTTCCACTGGTACAATAGCTGTTTTTGGAATCAAATTCGGGAGTGTTCGGCCGAAAAGATACATTGGTCCATGCTTCGTCTGCACTCCGAATTCGACCATACTTGACTGCAGGTCGATGGGAGCGTCCACCAGAATTGGACGAACTGCAAGCTTGTCTCGAGAATGGATAGGAAATCCTGCTTTTTGTGAAAAGGATTCCTTCAAAAGTGTTCCATGACTCCCTCCATCCACAAAAAGTGTTGCCTCGAATTTTTTTTGGCTATCACGTGCAAACACTGTGATTTTGCGGCACATAAATATGGATGCTCCATCGACTCATATGCATGCCGGTTTGAGCGTTGTTTAGAAGTGAATGGAAGAAGTTTAGAGCAAACATATGCAGATGTTGACTAGTGGTTTTGAGTTAATATCGTGTTATTGTTCCGTTGTGGTCTCTGAAATGTGTTGATGTTACATGTTCTTCGAATAAATTTGAGTTTTGGGTCATTTGACAACGTTTTCTGAAATTTGCTAAAATTGGTCATTTTCGGACCACAGGGGGACCAAGGCAAAAAAGTGAAAATGTAAAAAAAAATTTTTTCGAGTTAGGCATCAAAAACAAATATTGTCGACGAGAAAAATCGATTGGCGAAGACAGAATTTCGAAAAACGCTCTAGAAAAAAAGTAACAGCCATTTCAAAACCAGGGAATTTCTTGACACACCCTGTATTTGACCCACCTAATACGAAATAAGTTTTAAAGCCTACCAATAGTTTTCACTAACCTGTTTTTTTGTAATACGATTTCGAACCACTCGCTTAATCAGAAAGGAATAGAAACAATTAGTAGAAACAATTAAGGTAATATAAATTAGTCTAAAATTAAAAGAAACACGCTTTGGCAATCTTTCTTTTATTCATTCAGGCATATATTAAAACGGACTTAAACATGAGTATAAAATATGTTCGAGAGGCGCTCAGGCAAGAAAGTTTTGAGGTCGATCTCATAATTTTTGGAGCCTACCAAAATCTAAAAACCGAAATATGTAAAGCTCCTAGGAATTAAGAGCTGCTATAAGTCTGAGGCAAATAGAAAAACAATTCGTCGCGCGACATGGTCCAATTTTCGGAATCTATTGGGTTGTCTAGAAAGTCTTGCATTAACAGGACGTGTGTGCTTCAGCACTTTGATGAATTTCAAAATTTTTTTATTGATAATAATTGTTTGATGGGTTTCAGAATTCATGTATCGGAAGAAAAATTTAGATTTTGACATCCATCAAACAATTTTGTTGCGTTTATTCATTTTAAATTTCTGTTCTGAAAGAAATATTGTTTAACTAGGGACAGCAGGCGCCTATCGGCGCCTCTATCGTATTTTGAAATTTTAATGAATATTAATCCACCACATACCCCCTGATTACCCTTTCTTAGTAACCCCGTCTTGGCTACCTCTTCCTGGGTGCCTGCCTACAAATTGCATACAAACCTCCTACCAGGTACTACCTTGTGGTTCTATCTCCATCCTGGTGATTCGGGCCCTATCCTGGTGGGTGGAGGTTATCCATGTAGTTCGGGCCCCATCTTGGTGGTCAGGTACTTTCCTGGTATTTCGAGAACCATCCTGGTGATTCGAGCCCCATTCTGGTGTTTGTGGGGTATGCACGCGGTTAAGGACACATCCTGGTGGGTCAGTTACTTTGCTGGTGGTTTGGGCCCATCTTGGTAATTCGGGCCCTATCCTAGTTATTGGAGGTTATCCATGTGGTTCGGGCCCCATCTTGGTGGTCGGGGTACTTTCCTGGTGGTTCGAGAACCATCCTGGTGATTCGGACCTCATCTTGGTGATTGGAGTACTTTCCCGGTGGTTCCGCGGTATCCACGTAGTTCAGGCCCCATCCTGGTGGTTGGGGATATCCTACCTGGCCACCTACCCTACCTACCTGCTACCTACCTGGCCACCTACCTTCTATCCACCCTACCTGGCCTCCTACCTATGTGACCATATAAACGAATATAAGATTTTACTATAAGGGCTAAGAGAACTTGCGGTTTTGCCAAAAAATTTGGCGCCAAGTCAAAAAAAAATTCATCCAATTTTTTATTTATAGATTTTCCCATAAAACCCCCAATTATCAGCTTTAAAGGATAAAATTTTAAAGGAAAAACTTTAAAGGATAAGATTGTTACGCGACAAAAATGTTTTTATTTACACGTAGCTTCAATAATAACACATGAACATTAGACAATGCAACAAAAAGGGGCCGGAGTACACAATGTGTGCGACGCCCGAAAATGCCCAAAATCATCTTAATCGTGCTTGCTTTGATGTTTGAAGTTGAGAAAACGCGTTTTTAGGATTGTGAAAGCACTTTTTGAAAAAAGTTTTTTTAGAAAAAAAATTCCCTTGGAGGACCAAGGCAAAAAATATGTAAAAATAGCGAAATAATATTTTTTTAATAATGTTTTTTTTACATTTTTAAAGAGAACAAGGGCTGTACGGGGTGATTCCAAAATTTTTTCGCGGGGGATGCCCCGTGGGGTTTGACGAAAAGCACGAGGGATTTACAGGGGATTAAAACAAAAAATTTCTGACGCGCCGCTTTACGGCGCGATTTTTTCAAAACTAAACACATATCCAAATGCATACCTGAGTTTTTATATGCGGCAGGCCCCAGTATTCAAAACTATGTTCAACATCTTCTTGTTAGTGGGCCTTCTAGAATTCTCGGACCTTATTATTCCCTCGCCCTCCCTATACCCTCAAAATGTTTTGGCGCTCATTCAAAAAACATTTTTCGCTATTTTTTGCCTTGGTCCCCCGAGGCAAAATTTTTTTTCTGAAAAAAAAACTTTTTTTCAAAAAGTGCTTCCCCAGTCCTAAATACGTGTTTTCTCAACGTTAAACATCAAAAGAAGCAGGATTAAGATGATTTTGGGCATTTTCGGGCGTCGCACACATTGTGTACTTTAGCCCAAAAAGGAGCAACTGAAGAAACAGCTAGCGGAGGAACTCCTTGTTCCTAAATATCATCTTCATTTGGCACTCTTTCTCTATAATATTTTTCTGCTTGACACGAATTGATATTTTTATTTTTCACTCATTTCAAGAAATCAAATATTCCCGTAAAAAAATTATCAAAGTTTCACCAGCAATCAACTTTTAACAAAAACATTATCTAGTCACATTAGCCAAAAAGGGGAAAACAGCAATTGCAAAGTTATGGTTATGGTAATTTGTAGGGTTGGGTCATGACCATATGGCCGGCTTGGGAAGGCTGGCTTAGTAAGAAAAGGGTATGTTTGAAAAAGGCTCTCTATCTGCGCATCGAAATCGGAATCTTTGCCAATCACGATCCATAATTATCGAAAGACTTGGAAAACTAGGGTAAATGCTGCTTGCCCTAGGGTGGGGCAAATTTTTTTGGATTAATTTCAATGATCAGTTCGACTGCATTAATTTTAGTGTATAATGGATTCCGGATATTTAATAGCGATTACCATAACTATAGCTAAACACAAAAAATAAAGAACAGAGGAATCTGGGTGAAGCAGCAGAAAAACATCCGAGATTATAATAAAACTACTAGAGCATGCCTCTACGAAACAGTTTGGACGGCTTCATCTCCATGCTAAGGAATTTAGAATCTGCGAGGGTGCTCGCGATATTATGGGCCAGGTTGCTAGTCCTATTGCTGCGCTCTTTCAGCACTGTGGGGTTGGGTTTCAGGATCTGCAAAATAATTGTGGTCAATAATAACAAAATTACGAGAAATTAGTGAATTTGTGTTTGCAATTTTTTTTTCACCAAATTCGAATTTACCTGGAAAGAGCACAACAAATTTCTGTCCACATTCATAACAGCACCAGCATTATCGAATTCACCTAAACTTGTGCGATTTAGAAAGTACACATTTAAAAAAAAAGTGTTACCACAATAGTTAGGAGCAGAGAAAATGGTGACAAGGCCCCGTTTTCCAAAGAATTCATACCCGTCTTCGACCACTTGGTGTCCCCTAACCACTATATCCAGATCCATTTTCTGGAGGAATTGAGAGAGCACATCTTGTCCAAACACATAGGAAACACCTCGATCATTGGGTGCCCATCCTAACACTTTGGGATCTGGGTCTGACCACAGGATATCGCATAGTAAACCTGAAAATTTTTTATTTGAAAATTTAGGTATAGGGAAGAAAAAGGTTTTTATCGAGGCTAAAATCGGTGGCTTTTAGAACATTTATTCTTATATCTTCTCGATTCATCCGCCGCAAATCAATGCATCCGTCGCAGTTTTTTGATCACTCCTATCTCAGACTTAGAAACGGGGCTCGAATTCAAAATTTTGAAAATAAGTACATTTGCTTAAAATAAGAACGTTTTAGGGCATATTATCAAAAATATCCAGCGTTT